>CM061548.1:396121440-396683940 GCA_030864215.1 Capsicum pubescens
TTTGGGTTGAGTAAGAGTATTAAGATTATTATTTTTCTAAAACTTTCATGTTTAAAGGTCTCATAATGCTCCGTGCTGGCACCAATTTAGATAAATAGATCTGTAGGATCATAATGAAAACTAGCATAATACGATTAGATTTTTTTTATTATTTAAATTATATTTATTTATTTATTGCATTTTATTTTTATTTCAGAGTGTATTTAATAATCTTGATAATTATTTTGTCAAATTAATTAATCGCGTTAAATGAATTTTGCTCAAAATTTTATTGTTAAAGTTAAATAGCGTCTCGAATAGATAAAATGGTTACGAGTTAACAAGTGACGATCTAAAACCTTTAATGTTAGGCAAATTTAGGCATGTTTAAGATATATTCATCTTAATTAAGAATGCGGCGTACACATCTTGGACAAAATATTTAAAAATTCAAGGATGCAATCAAGCGCCTTGACAAATATTTTTCTAAGAAATTAATTTTCACCGATTTAATACAAGAGTTATAGACAGCTATTAGACATTAAAAAATGAGCGAATTAGGCCTTAACATAATTTATTCAAAATAATTTAAGTCAAGATAAGTCAATGAAAGCGACCGTGCTAGAACCACGGGACTCGAGGGGTGCCTCACACGTTTCCCTCGGTCAACAGAATTCCTTACCCGGTCTTCTGTTTTCGCAGACCAACAAAGAGTCATTTTCTTTTGACCAGGGATTCAAAAAGGTGATTTGGATCACCATAACTCAATTCCAAGTGACGACTCTGTAAATAAATTAATCCCTATTCAAAACCGTCACTTTAATTGGAAAAACCCTTCGACTCCGAACTTTAGGCGAAAAAGGTGTGTGACATTAAGATGTATGTGTGGGCATACTAGGAGAGATAGAGTTAGGAACGAGGATATTTCAGAGAAGGTGAGAGTGGCTCCTGCGATAATCAAGGTGAGAGGCAAAATTGAGATAGTTCAGACATATAAATAGAAGACATTTAGATGCCCAATCCACCTACCAAACGTTGTATAATTTATACATAGTTTAAGTTATACATGTATAATTGTCTAAATTGCCTTCAATTTTGATAAAAATGTATTCTAAGAATAAAAATAACTCTACACAAAGTACTTTTAGAAAAAAAAACTTAATAACATTTAGAGTGTCTAAATTATGATAGTCATTAGTTCGAACATTTTTGTATACATGTAATTTTTCTCCTTAGTTATTTGTGTGACGGTAATTTATCATGTTCCTCTTTAATTAACTACACTTCTTATCTTCAAAATTTTACGGTATATTTTAAAAATTTTTGTACTTAATAAAATAATCTACACTAGTACATATAAAGACATTATGACTAAAACTAAAGCCAAGAAGCTCCTTCATATATCATATAATTTTCTAAATTATACTATATATTATTATTATTATTATTATTATTATTATTATTATTATTATTATTATTATTATAATAATAATAATAATAAAGGAATATATGTGTAGTACTGGGTACAGTGACTTAGAATCTAAGTAAAGGATATGATCAGCCAGCAAATAAAATACTAGTGTTTAAATTTTATATATAATATAGTAGTAACTGATTTTTATACCATCAAGTCATTTAAAGAATATTTTAAAAAAATAAAAGCAGGTAAGTTTTTTTCAAAATGTGAAATTTAAAATCTTGAGAATAAAATAAAATACCTGTAGTTAAGTGTTAACATATAAAAATGCTATGATGACGTGAAAAAACTTTTTACACTGACAATATATATTATTTAAATTCAATAGAAGTAAAAAGAAAAACACCATCGCTGAGTGTTATGAAATGGTGGCATCCCTTCATATATCTTTAGTCGGAGCTTAAATTCAAGCCCTGAAAATGGAATAAATTTTATTGGGAATATTACTTTCAAAATAAACTCGATAGTGTATTAATCTGAATTAGTCAGACTCCAATACGATTAACGAGCACCAAAAATATATAGCAGATAAGGATTGACAAAAGCTGTCATAATTATTTATAATACAATCCATGCGTTAGAAAGAAATGATCATACATTATACACTGCTCTAAAATTCAATTAATTATTTTATAGGAATATAATTCAGTATATATCCGTTAAGACATACTGATGAGTGATGAGTATCAAATGGCTCCATGAGGTTAAATTGTCAGAGATTGTGTAATTATACTTAATTTAGTTTTAAAACATAGTAATTAAATTAATCTTATTAAGTTGCCGACAAAAAATTGTGCTTGCAGAGTGGGGTCATTGAATCATAATTCTGTTAATTATACACCGGTTTGGTGATAGATTTAAAATTTAAAGTTTATTGTTTTAGGACTTCAGTCTCATCTCCTCGATCGCCCTCTCTCTCCTTTACGTTGAGTTTTTCAGTCTTTTCACTTTGTTCGAGTTGAATTATATCGTTCCTCTCACCTGATTTGGTCGAGAAAGATGAACCCGACCACATTTTTTCGAATCAAAAGAATTAAAGATGAAATTTCAGAATCTAAACAACTCAGTTGAGAGCATCGTGACTAAAAGCATTGATTATCAAAGAATGATCATGATCGGAATAATGCAAATCGACTATATGAGCCTGTGAAAGATTTTCAAGTTCAGACTATGATGATAGATATTATTGAACTGAATGTAAGCTAAAGCTACTAGATTCTGTTAAATCCATACCCTAACTACATACTTCAACGAGCTCCTGTTTTACATTATCAATATATAAAACACAAATTTGTATATGGTTGGATGGTAAAAGAAATAGAAACATTAAAAAAAAAAAAAAACATGAAATTAGCTATGAAATTTATCGGTAATCCCAGCTAATCCATCGCTTGTTCATATAATTCGTCATTAATCCGTATCTAAATAATATTAACATGAATTTTTGATGCTCCGTTATATATGAAATTTTGTCCATAACTAATTCCTCGTTTTCTAGTAGCGTAAATATACTATTGGTCATTCCATCATTTTCCTAAGTAAAGGAAAAAAATTAACTGGACTTTAATTTATAAAGCATCCCAACTAATTAATCCATGAAAGATGCAAGGGAAATTAAAGTTACCAATAAAGTATTAGCAGCTGTTACACTAATAATAATTAATCCTAATTAAGGATGATGAAAAGGGCCTACATCTTCATTACACTCACGTTCTAAAATCCCTCAAGGGAACAAATTAAAGGTCACAAAAGGTGACAAAAAATGATTAAATCAGTAAACAATAAGAAAAAAAAAAAGTTTAACAGCATAATAAGAGAAAAAAAAATTGGCATGGACCTATTTCCCATCATACTAGAAGCTGGGGTTATTCTTAATGGAGAAACCCTACAATTTTTTTAATTTCTCTTTTCTATGATATCTTAAATATGTCATATAATAAAATCTATGTACAATATATGCTCAATCGATGTATAATATGTGCATATAATCCATGTATACAGATTAGGAAAGTATATGTACGTTGAATTGACCGACTATTTGTATAAAGATCCCTTTCAGTTATCAATTTATACTTTTGTTCATTCACCCAATAATAGATACTGATAGTTTAATAATTTTTTCATGCATTCGCTTAAATTTAATTTGATTAACAAGTTACTAATTTATATTAATAAATATAATAAGTTTTTAACATTATTTTTAAAGTGGGCTGATTGTATATTTCTCACCATTAGTATCTAGAACTTAAATTCAACTATAACAACAACACCTACATGGGTTGTGGTGTAGTTGTGGGACTGTTTCACTCTTAATTAGAGGTCTTGGATTCGAGCCTTGGGTATGGAGAAAATTCTATTGGGGCCGCTACCCTCAGAACGGGGCTTTAACGTGGGGACTACTCCCAGAATGGACCCTGCAACGCGCAATCCAGATTAGCCGGGACTCCATTGTGGATACCGAACACCGAATGAAAAAAAAAAAAAATACTATAACAACAATAATATATCTGGTGTACTCACCAAAATATGTCTGAAGAAGATAGTATATACATAAATCTTATTCCTATCTGGTTAAACTCAACTATAACATTCTTTTTAAAAGTAAGCTAAAAAGAAAAGTGATCATGATGAATTCTTTTCATTATCATTTCTTCTTCCAACTACCTCATGATTATTGTCACATTCCTTTTTCTTCCCTCTTATAAATATCAACCTTATAACTATTTTTCACCACATTGATCATCACATAAAAATTAAAAGATGGTTAGAACTAGAATGCCAAATTTTTGCCTAAATAGAATTAGGCCTCATGTTCATCAAATTCGTTCACCACCTATAATACAAGCCACCAAAAACAATACTATTAATGAAGAAAAAAATAATCCTTCATTAGCCATGCCGGCGCCGGAGGGAGAAGTTGCCGGTGACGTGGCGAAACCGACACCGTTGATTGGTCGAAAAATCATGATTTTAGTTGATTCAAGTGTTGAAGCTAAAAATGCATTGCAATGGGCATTAACTCATACTGTTCAAAGCCATGATGTGCTTGTTCTTCTTTGTGTTACTAAACCTAATTCTTCTAAACAAGGTTTTACTCTTTTGCCTTCTTTATCTTCTTGTTTTTATTCGAGATAACGGTGAAAAACATATCTGAACTATCGTCTTTTTGCATAGTTTGGGTAGGAAAGAGGAAGGACGGATAGTTGAAGTATATTTTAATACATAGATGTTGATAGTTCAGCTGATTCGGATAGAAAAAAAAAAAATAACTAATAGTTAGAATATGTGAAGCTCACGAAAAAGTCATAGTCAAATGTGTATTTGACCATTATATCTCTTTGTATTTCATTTCATTTATCTTGTGTTTTCAGTTTAAGTTATATATATCGTCGGTACAAAAAAACTTTTCATAACACTTTACATGTTAGCATGTAATTTGTCACGTCTTAGAAGATATTCTTTGAATAATCTAATATTATAAATATTTTTTTACAACATTTTTTGTTTTGTATGAGAGCTATAGCTAGTAATGGAGGTTCTATAAAGGGAAATTTTTGTACTGAATTTGTTGTTTTATATTTTTCTCTTCATTTTTTTTTTCAGATGAGGATCCTAAGAAGGAAATTAATCCAAGAATTTTCGAATTTCTTGCTTCTATGAAGAATACTTGCAAGCTGAAAAGACCTGAGGTGTGTTATACCTCATCAATTTGCCATTTAAAATAATTAGAAATTATGCTTCTATCAGATAAATATTCTCAAACATCAAATAAAATTACATTAATAATATGTATATATTTTTTTACTATCGATATATGTAAGTTAAATCTTCCGTGACGACAGGTCCAAGTGGAAGTAACAGTGGCACAAGGCAAAGAAAAAGGTCCAATAATAGTGAACGAGGCGAAGAAACATGACGTGGCACTTCTAATATTAGGTCAGAAGAAAAGATCGATGACGTGGCGGCTGATAATGATGTGGGCCAGCAATCGGGTGGTTGCCGGTGGCGGTAACGGTGGTGGAGGGGTGGTGGAATATTGTATTCAGAATGCTAGTTGTATGGCAATTGCAGTAAGGAGAAAAAGCAAGAAACTTGGTGGATACTTAATTACTACCAAAAGACAAAAGGATTTTTGGCTTTTGGCTTAATTAATTTGGTTATAATTATTTGATTAAATTGGAGATTTATCTTAGTTCATTATGTGTTTTCTCTTGTAAATTACTAGTAATTATATTAAGTTATATGGATTGGAAAGTTAAATGGAAAAGTTAGTGAGTCAAAAGATAATTGAGCAATGTGTCATTGTGTCTTGTCTAACTTTTATGATCTTAAGCTTTACATTTTACACATGCCAAAAAAGAGTTTTGTGTGGGGGTGGAGGTGGGGGTTGATAAGTATTCTATATGTTTGAATAGAAGTAGCAGAAAGAATTTGTTGGAGTCCACTGGGTTAAAGGGTCATTGGTCTCCTTATATGGTCTTGACCAATCCTCCCCTGTGAGTTAGCTTTTGAGGTTGAGTTAGGTTCAAGATCCATTCTCCACCCAATTCATTTGTTTTCGATGTTGGACCCCCTATCTTATACTGTTCACGCTCTAGATGTCCAGTTCTGGGCGTGCGGGTGTTTGGGGGGGGAGGGGGTATTGGAGTCCCACATCGATGGGTTAAAGGATCTTTGGTCTCTTTATATGGTCTTGAGCAATCCTCCCCTTATGAGCTAGCTTTTAAGATTGGGTTAGGCCCAAGATCCATTCTTCACAGAAATTTAATTGAAAATAAATTTTCTGCTATAAAATTTGAATTAGTCAAGCTCACTAAATACTAAAACATGACGAGCTGCTCTTACGTCTTGATTGATAACGTTCAAAATATCACTCATTTTGAACAAGGTTGAAAGCCTGAAATTATTGTCGGTGATTTTTCACTTTTAAATCTTAGTCGATAAAGTTATCTGGAAGATGACATATGTGTAGCAATGATTGGTAAAAATTAGGTGATACATAATTCGTGATAAATAGCAAGGACTATTTCTTATGTCTATTAACAGTATTCGAATTTAATTTTCAATTTGAATTAATAATTCACTCGCGTTAAACTGAGCACTCAATCTAAAACTATTAAGAGTATATGTTTTTTTCCCTCGACTATTGCGATTTTTTTTTTTTTGGTTTTCCATCCGGTGTTCGGTACCCGCATTGGAGCCCAACTAATCCAGATTCGCGCCGGGTAGGGCCCCATTCGTGGGTAGCGCTCCCAACAGAGTTTTCTCCATGTCCAGAGTCAAATCCTTGACCTCTGGTTAAGGGTAGAGCAGCCTCATCCGCTGCACCACAACCCATCCAATCGTTGTCATATTGTGCGAAAGCATATAGTATTAAACAATCAAGTCGAGTTCAATTCAATTTTCGCTCAATTGTACTGTAAGAATGTATGATCACATTTGCGATAGTTTGACCCAATATTGTAAAAGCTAAGTTAATTTCGACTCAAATTGTTAAACTATTTTATCTTAAGCTTAGCTTAAAGACTACTCTATCCTAAATTTATGCACAACAAAATATATATATATATATATATATATATATATATATATATATATATATATATATATATATTCATGAGGAAAGCACAGTAAGGGCCCAAATGAAAGCACATGACATTTGACCTTTTTGAAGAAATTAAATAATAACCCTAAAGTGGAGTCATGTAGGACATATTAACTTAAAGGGAACTTGATTATTCTTCTTTAGATTTACTTTTTATCAATTTGGAATCCCTTGTAAATTACTCTACCTTTTTACTAACTAACATATAATAACATTAGATTTACCTTAACTACCACCATTCTTACCCCTCACAAGTTAAATTGTCAAAGTTTCTGTTTATGATCACATCCTTTTTGAACTCACGTATGTGTGTAAAAGAAAAAATGAAATGAAATAGCTGAAAATCTAGTTAAGGGTTTTTAAAAACAATAATTTAATATCGATAAATTAATAATATTTTTTATGTGATTTATTTATTAAACAAGTTTTTACATATTCTAGGTAGAATCATTTATATATATCAATTTTATATTTCTATCCTACTATTTGTACTCCTTTAGTTTCATTTTACTTGATACATATTAACTTGACACTAATATTTTATGTAGTCATTTAATGATAGAGATAGTATTGAAAGAAAATGATAATTTTCTCTTGATTTTATAAACTAGACAAGTAAATTGAAACAACTATAAAATAAATTTCTTCTTGTATTAGATATATAATTTAAAATTTAAATATAGATAATAGAGTTTTATATTTTTCCTTTATCTTCCGAAAAACTATATTTTTTTAAGAGGGTCAAGTAAAACGAAATGAGGTGAGTATATATTTTGTTAAGAAACAATTTATATACTAGTTTTGAAATTTTTAATGATTTTGTTAAAGCGTGATTTTTTTTAACTGCTCTCTAAAAGTTTTCACCGCTTTTACTCTTTTTGTGACTCGAATTCTCAATCTTCGGGTTGGAAGTTAAAGTGGATAATTGGAGCTCTAGTTTTGTATCTCTCTAATACTAAATGTCGAGGCACGTGATATATGTTGTCGTTTGTTTCAATTTATGTGACACAAATAGAATTTAGATAATCATATTTTTAATATATTTTTAGATATTTAAGTTGTCAACTATTATAATTTATAATAATTTTTATGTAATTTTCAAATAATATATGTTACTCTCCTGAGAAAATTGAAGGAAAGGTGTTTTTTAAGTCTTGAATGAAGGATTAGTAACATTGACCAACTTAAAGGGTCAAACATCATTAGGAAACTTGATTAAGTTAATTGTGGACTTGATTAATATTTTCAAAACTTTCTAATCTTTTCAAAAATACATATCAACCCAACCCACACCCCACTTCAATCAAAATCAACCACTCTCTCCTCTCTCTCGACAGCTTCTCTCAACTCCCTCCCAACCAACAGTTCTGCAAAATTTCTCCCTTCAACTCCCGGCGACTTCTACCTCCGGCGACAAATAGTTAGGCTTCGAGTTTCCCTCTTTTCTCCCTTCAACCCCCGGTGACTTCTACCTCCGGCGACAAATAGTTGGGCTTCGAGTTTCCCTCTTCAATTCAAATCAACCTGTCTCTCATCCCTCTCTCGACAGCTTCTCTCAACTCTCTCCCAACCAACTGTTCTGCAAATTTCTCATTTATCCTCGGCGACTTCAACATTCAATTACAAATAGTTGGGCTTCGAGTTCCTTTTCGACTTCAACCTTCAATCGACGCGACAGCCTTGCTCTTCGGCCACAACAGCTTCGAATTCTTCATCGTTCATTTTCTTCTTTCATAGGTAAACACTTATGGCATTTTTAGTTTTGAAGAAAATGAGGAACTTGAGTCAACTTCTCTTATAGTATTTATTGGTTAACAATTTCAATATTTGTTGCATTAATTTAAAATACGGTCTGAATAAAATCCTAATTTCTGATATTTCTTCTCTTCTCTTTTCGAAGTGAATTATGATATTTAGTTGTTTGTTACATATTTTTTTTAAGTTTGATTTTTATTGTTTGTGTTTATAAAAATAAAACAACAATTTGGGTTGATTTGTTCTGTTCTTGTTCTTGATAAAAATGGCGAAATTGCTGTTTTTTTGTTGAACAAAATCGTGCTACTATTTTTTGTTTCCTCCAACAAATTACCCAGCTGGTGCAACATATTAACCATCTGATGCAACAGATTTATCATATGATACAACATATGAACCATCTGATGCACCAGAGGAACCATAAGATTATAATTCTGATGCAACAGATAAATTATATGATGCAACAAATTAACTATTTGATGCAACGGATTAACCATATGTTGCGACAGATTAAGCATCGGACAAAAAATCTGATATAACAAATTAACCATCCGACGCAACAGAAGAACCATCAGATTAATGATCCGATGCAACAGATGAACCTCTTGTTGGATAAAATTCTATCAACTCTTCCAACAGGAAATGTCCAAGACTTGATTTTTCCAACTGGTCATTCATTTGCCGCGATAGACGACCCTATGTTGGAAGAAATCTAAATAATATTGACCGTTGATAACTGTTCCAACAGATCACTCATGTGTTGCAACAGATGTGTGACCTGTTTCATAGACCATTCATCTTTCTCAACAGATGAGTGATATATTTTGTATTGTCGCAATAGATTACTCAGCCGTTACTGCAGGTTAGTTAACTGCTTTGACAGATTACTCATATATTGCAACAGATGTGTGATCTGTGGTACAAGCCATTTATCTTTCTCAACAGATGAGTAATATATTTTGTATTACCGCAACAGATTACTCAGCCGTTGCTACAGGTTATTTAACTGTTCCAACAGATCTCTCATATGTTGCAACAGATGATGTCACAGCAGATGTGTGATCTGTTGCACAGACCATTCATCTTTCTCAACAAATGAGTGATATGTTTTGTACTATCGCAACGTAATTGCTACAGGTTATTTAACTGTTCCAAAAGATCACTCACATATTGCAATAGATGGTATTACAACATATGTGTGATTTGCTTACAGACCATTCATTTTTCTCAACAGATGAGTGATTTGTTTTGTATTATCACAATAGATTACTCATCCGTTGCAACAAGTTATTTAACTGTCCTAATGGATCACTCATATGTCACAACAGTGTGTGATCTGTTGCATAGACCATTCATCTGTCTTAAAAGATGAGTGATATATTTTGTATTATTGCAACAGATTACTCATCTGCTGGAATATGTTGGTTATATGCTGCAACAAATATACTACCCGGTGCAACAGATCGGTGATCTGTTGCAACTGTTATTTTACTATTTTGCTTGTTTGATTTACTGTTATCCTTTTTTAACGATACATTAATCAACTATAATATATTTTTTTATGCTCCTGTTAATTTTAGATAATATGATTCCTAAAAGAATAGAAATCGAATCAAGTCCAAGTAAAGGAACAAGTGAAGCAGCTAGGCTACATCCACCACTCTATGAGCTTGCTTTACAAGAGTTATCTCAATCGGGAGCAGAATATGGTGAACACGTGGAGGAGAAATATTTCAAAATAGATGATGCAAATGCTAATAGCCCTTCCACCGCAGAGTTGGTCAAATCCTTCAGCATTGATCGTTATCCTGTGAGAATGCAGTGTGATGGTGCCGCTGATTTAATGGGTGATTTTGTGGTTAAGTCAGCCATGGGAAAATCTTTCGACGCCTTCAAAAAAATTCTTCTAGAACAAAAATTGGATGCTTATTTCAGGGACAACTGCTTTGGGAAATATCTTGATTTGTCGGAGGACAACAATGCTCGTTTCCAAATGAAAATGTTATATGAACTTCTCAAGTGTAGGTTTATGTATGAAAACAAAGATAATATGAATGAGGTGTAGATAAATTACTGTGGCATACCTGTTTGTTTTGGTTGGAAGGAGTTTGCCATAGTTACTGGACTAAAATGTTATCCTCCTTCTCAAGTTATACCTATTCTAACCCCAAAAAAAAATACACCGCACACCCCAAAAAGGCAAAGGCAAGCCGTGTGATCGTGATGACCTGGTGTCCATTGTTGGTCCAAGCTTCAAAAACAAAAAAATTGATAGAAGCGTTGAAAGGTAAAGGACTTTCAAAGAAGCACAAGCAGACATTGTGCTTGATTTGGTTTGTACATAATATTCTTTAGGTGAGAGACGTTAACAACAACATATGTCTCGATTTAATAAAGCTCTCTGAGAATCTTGAGGCATTTAACAGCTATCCTTAGGGCTATGAAAGCTTTAAAATGACTGTCAAATATTTGTTGACTTCGTTAGCGCCAAAGACAGTCAACTTATATGGCTTCCCATGGGTTTTCATGGTAAATGTTTCTTTCTTCTATTATGATATCATTCATTTTTTTACTCAATTATGGTTTTGATTGATTGGCATTATTTTATAGGCTTGGGCGTTTAAAGTCATTCCTTATTTGAGACAACAAGTGAACTACCAGGAAGGAGTTTTCTATCCAAGAATCTTGAGATGGTTGTCGGCCAAAATTGATAAGAATATAAATTTTTTTGATCTCTTCAACCCCCCGAAGGATGCAGTAAGTATAATTATAATTAATTTTTACTTTAATTAATAATTTTTTTGAATGATCTAATCATCATTCTAATCTATGTAATGATTTATGTTAGATTGTGCATCCGCGCTAGTTCCGACCAATCGAGAGTTGAAGATGTCATTTTTCTTACTTTATGGTCTGTGCAAACTTTATCGGACCCTAAGGTCATCGACAGAATAAAAATAGAATTATTTGGAGCAACAACCATTACAAGAAAAATAATTTTGGAGCGTGGGCTTGTTGTTGTTGATGGTCTTAGTGGTGATGGAGCTGTTGGTGGTGGTAGTGGTGCTGCTGTTGGTACTAATGATGCTCTTCTTACAGTATTTAAAGCAAACCATTATGAGTATGATCATACTGATTATATAGATTTTGCCTCCCCCAACGAATGTTCTGCATGCAAATGTCAAGACTGTAGGGTGAAACATGATGTAGTGATTAATGTTATTAATGCATTAACTGCTTCTATAAAGGAATTGACATCTAAAGGAGGTCTCATTCCATCAAAGAGAATTTTATTTTCATCCGCTCCATTAGAGATTAGGGCTAAGAGGAGAAGGAGAGTGATTTTCAGGACATTATCAAGCATCCAAAAAAGTAAAATTGCAACTCCTATGTCTGTGTCTTGCACTGAGCAACATACAATGTCAAAAGGAGAGCAGCACGAGCTGAAGAAGGTGAATATAAATGTCTTCCAACTGACAAAACAAACAGACACATATCTGTTTCAATAGATGACACATCTGTTGAAAGTTATCAAACAGATATATACATCTGTTGCAACAGTTGACTAACTTATTGCACCAGATAATGTATCTGTTGCAACATATGTCTCATCTGTTGTAGAAAATCAAACAGCTCTTCGTACCGCTTTTATTTGTACCAACAGAAGACCTATCTGCTGCAACAGATGATTCATATATTGCAACGGATGGTTCATCCATTGGAAATTATCATATAGGGTCTTCCTCATGTAGAAATTTGTCCCAACAGTTGATTCATTGTTGCAACAGAAATATAATCTGTTTGGGATAATTTAAAATAGGAGAAAGACGTGTTTGATTTGCTAATAGAGATGAGTTATCCTTTTTCGTTTTGTTATATCTCCGTGATTAGCATTGACCAATTCTGGCTTTCCAGGTAGATGTAGAAGGAGCTACTGTTGAAAACATTGATAATATATTACTCTTTTTATGGAAATACGGAGTAAAGATCCACGACAAACAAAGCTGAATTCCACGATGAGCAAAGCCAAATTCCATAGCACTGGATGAAGAACAACTTGTCCATACTGAGTAGATCTTTATAGCTTGAGCCTGTCAAAGTAATCCTTGGCATCATACTTAAATTGTTGTTGATATATTTGTTGAGATTTGTACCCATAACAATTTTTTTACATTTCATTTATTCGTTAACTTATTTCAGCTAATTTCTGAAGGCTTCGATTTATTTTATTTTGTCTATGAATTTTATTTATTCCTTAGATTTGAACTTATTAATTGAAAAAGAATACTAGATTCAAATATTACAACAGGTAGGTAATCTGTTGGAATTTATCAAACAGGTCTTCCTACTGTTGCAACAGATGGACTTAGATAGAAACATCGAGATAATGCAACAAATGACCAACCTATTGCAACAGATAAACTATATGTCAGAACAGGTAGAATAATTGTACAACGGATGTAGAATCTATTGCATTATAAAAATTCCACTTTCGTTGGACATAAAAAATTGTCACTACGTGTAAGAAGGTTAAAGTGAATTGAAATAAAAAAGGCAAAATACATCGACGGTGTTCAGTTCAAATACCTAAAATAAAATAGGCATCAAGCAGGCAGTGTTCATTTTAAACACGTAACATAAAATAGGCATCAAATGTGTCAGTCTGGCACATTTTGCTGACTTGCCTTCTCTTGGCCCCCAACGGTCATTCCCCCCCCCCCCCCCATTGTCTTATTTATTCATCTTCCTCCTAAAATTTAACCCTAAATTCCCAAATCTTCTTCTTCATCGTCATCTTCTTTTATCTATCCAAATTCTTCAAATTATTTCTTTCATTTTTTCAAACTGAGTTTGACAATGTCGAGCGCATCTTCCACTATTTTTTGTGATAAAAATTTTCAATATTGTAAGTGCGGTCATGAAGCTTTATTAAAGACTTCTTGGACTCAACAAAATTTGGGTCATAGGTTTTTTACTTGTAAGATTTGAAAGGTAATATTTTTTTTTATTTAATTAGTTGATTAATTATTGACTCTTAATTGCTCTTGCAAGCTCCCTGCACTGCTCTTGTATGATTTTATCCTCGAGATCTATCAACAAATCCGATGCTTTGTAGCCACGTCGAGCAATGTCAAACAAACCATCTATTTTTTCCTTGCGTTTTCTTGCCTTGGATCTTTTGCGGGGTGGTGGTTCTTCTGGATGATGGCATCTCAAGCCCGTCACTATGGCAAACTCTTGCAAGCCAAAACAAACAGGCATGCCACAGTAGTTGATCTAGATTTCATCCATCTTCTTTTTGCCTCTCCCCTTCGGATCTTTATCATGCCTCACGTACTTGATCCTGCGCTTGAGAAGACCATATACCATCATCATAGGGAAACGGATACTGGTAGAGGGGTCCTCAGAAAGCTCAAGAAAACGTCCAAAATAGCTCTTCTAAAAAGTCCGCCTATGTTTTCGTTCTTCATAATTTTCATAATATGTTCAAAAAATTTCCCCATCTGACATTTAAGTATAATTTGACCAGTTAGTTGTTTTACTTCTGGGTCATTTATCGGCATCGCAACTTGAAACCTGTCAATACTAAAAGTTTTGACAGGATCATGCTGGGATGTCAATATTAATTCACGCCCCATTGGTGATCTATTATCATCATATTGATGATCATTCTCTTTATCTTTCTCACTCTTCAATTCCTCCTCTTTCTCACTTTTATTTTCTTCATCACCATCTACAGACCCTTGTCCACCTCCCTCAACGTTGTTTTCACATCTCTCCCCAGCTTCACTTTTTTCTGATTGAGATTGTTCAGGAAGCTCCTCCGAATCCCTATGTATTGTAGCCTTTTTTGGGGTGGTCAGATGTTGATCCACTTTCACTTTCTTTTCTTTTGGAAGACATATTTTACCTACAAACAATAGAAAAACAAAAATTACATTACAATTAATGTATGCATAAATTTTAAAAAATACATTACAAACACTACGAATATCGACACACCACAGCCACCACCACAAACACCACCAACCAATGCCACAAACAAACACCACAAATACCAAAACCACCGACAGCCACCACAAACACCACCAACCAATGCCACCATCAGTGCCACCACGACAACCACAAACACCACCACCACCACCACCAATACCACAAACACCATCCAACAATGCCACGACAGTCAACGGAACACTACGACGGAAACTAGAGATTTCTCGAGTTCTTTCTACGATTTTACCATCAAAACTCAAAATTGTAAACCCATTCTCAAAGACAATACAACTAAAAGTTTTGTTTTTCACCATTAACTTAAAAACCCTTATTCTTTGGAAAAAAATAATAAATATAGAACTCTTCTTGAACTCTGTTTCCTATGAAGACAAAGAAAATGACTGATCCAAGCAAGAATAAAGTCGAAAATAAAACTTATGTGGTTGGAAATGAGAAGAAAAGGGATTTATTGTGGAGGGTTGAGCAAATTTATTGAGTAGTTGTTGTTTATATTGTATTGTTGAGTGAGAATGAGAGAGAAAGAGCGAGAACTCGAGATTTGAAATGGTGAAACCTTTTGTATGGGTTGATTTGTATCTTGAAAAAGAATGACAAGTTTTGAAAATGTTAATTTGGTCCGAATTGATCTTAATTATTTTTAAAATCATAAAAGATATGCATAATTTTTAACCCTCTCATCATCCAATTGCCAAAAGGGTAACTCAATTGAAATTGCATAAAAATAATTGAAGTTGTAGTTGACCGAGTACTCTAGTTGACCCTATGAACTCACCCCTGGTCCTAGATTAATCAATTTAGGTACTATTAGTCTAACATATGAACTCAATTGAAATTGTATAAAAATAAAGTTCAACATGTTGCATCAAATTTCGCATCTGTTGTAAATTATCAATCAGATTAGGTAACAATAAATTATGAATCTGTTGTAAATTATCAAATAGACTAAGTCATCAGTTGCGACAGATTACTCTTGTGTTGTAAATTATCAAATGGATTGTCATATGTCACAACAGATTACCTATATGTTGTAAATTATCAAATAGGTGCTGACATCTGTTGTAGCTGACCCTATGAGAACTCACCCCTAGTCCTAGATTAATCAATAGGTGACCCTATGAGAACCCACCCCTAGTCCTAGATTAATCAATAGTTGACCCTATGAGAACTCACCCCTAGTCCCAGATTATTCAATTAAGGTATTAGTACCCTGTCCTAGATTAATCAATTAAGGTATTAGTTGAACATATGAGGAAGTAAGAATTGGTTCGGCTCAGAGTTATCGATCGACGACTCTGGTCGATATGAACGCAGTACCGTCTCATCATGCAATTTCCAAAAGACTCAATTAAAGTTGTAGTTGACCCTATGTGAACTCACCCCTAGTCCTAGAATATTCAATTAAGGTATTAGTACCCTAGTCCTAGATTAATCAATTAAGGTATTAGTCTAACATATGAGGTAATAAGAATTGATTCAGCTCAGAGTGATCGATCGACGACTCTGGTCGGTAGGAACACAATACTCCCTCATCATGCAATTGCCAAAAGACTCAATTGAAGTTGTAGTTGACCCTATGAGAACTCACATTCAATTAAGGTATTAGTCTAACATATGAACTCAATTGAAATTATATATAAACAAATGTTCAACTTGTTGTAACAGATGTCTTTTCTGTTGGATCAAATTAAACAGATTAGGTAATCTGTTGTAACATATTACGCATCTGTTGTAAACTATCAAACAGATTACGTCATTTGTTGCAACATATCACAAATCTGTTGTAAACTATCAAACATATTAAGTTATCTGTTGCGACAGATTACCCATATGTTGTAAATTATCAAATGGATTAAGTCATATGTCGCAATAGATTATCCATCTGTTGTAAATTATCAAATCGGCATTGTCATTTATTGTAGTTGACATTATGAGAACTCATCCCTAGTCCTAGATTAATCAATTAAGGTATTAGTTGAACATATGAGGTAGTAAGAATTGGTTCGGCTCAGAGTGATCGATCGACGACTCTGGTCGGGAGGAACGTAGTACCATCTCATCATGTAATTGCCAAAAGACTCAATTGAAGTTGTAGTTGACCCTATGAGAACTCACCCCTAGTCCCAGATTATTCAATTAAGGTATTAGTTGAACATATGAGGTAGTAAGAATTAGTTCGACTCAGAGTGATCGATCGAAGACTCTGGTCAGGAGGAACGCAATACCGTCTTATCATACAATTTCCAAAAGACTCAATTGAAGTTGTAGTTGACCCTGTGAGCTCATTCATTCATCCCTAGTTCCACCTAGATCGATGTAGGTACTATTATTAATCTTAACATTAAGTTAATGAGAACTCATTCCAACTCAGAGTGATCGATCGACGACTTGGGTCAGGATGAACGCAATACTAACACCATGCAAATGCAACGACTCAATTGGATTTATAGTCCCTCGTTCCACCTAGATCGATGTAGGTACTACTATTAATCTTAACATTAAGTTAATGAGAACTCATTTCAACTCAAAGTGATCGATTGACAACTCAGGTCGGGATGAACACAATACCAACACCATGCAATTGCAAAGACTCAATTGGATTTGTTGTTGACCCTGTGAGCTCATTCATTCATCCCTAGTTCCACCTAGATCAATTACAATAAAATTTATTGCAACAAACGACTGAGCTGTTGGAGAATTTCAAACAGATAATAATATTTGTTGCAATAGATGACATATCTGATTTAATTATCAAATAGATATTTGCATCTGTTGTGACGGATGACTGAGCTATTGAAAATTTTCAAATAGATATTGATATCTGTTGTAACAGATGACATTTTCTAATTTAGTTATCAAATGGACATTTCCATCTGTTGTCACAAATGACTGAGCTGTTGGGATTTTTCAAACAAATATTTATATCTGTTGCAACAGACGACATATCTGTTTGAAAATCTTTTTTTTTCTTTTAATTTTAAAGCAAGCTTTTGTCCGAGTAGATAAAGTAGTACTACTAAAGGCGGTAAAAACTATTTCTTGGATAACTCAAAAATCTCATTGAGTAGTCTTGTCTTGTCTTTTCAATGTCACCCATTTTCTTCCTCATTCCCCTCAAATTATTAATGAATATTAATTAATGAATATTGAAACCCCTAATACTTCTTCCGTTTCATATTATATTAGTTGACCTCTATTGACTTGGCACACCCATTAAAAAAATATTAATTAGGGGTTTATTTTACCAAATTAGCCTTATTAATTATGCTTTAAAAATATAAATTTTAATAAATACACTTTGTTTAGTCATTTAATATCAAGGGTAGTACATCTAGAAATTAGAATTATTTCATCTCTCCTTCAGCCCTAAATTTATTTTATTCGTCTCTGATTTTTTTCTTTCTATCCTCTTTAGGGTTATCACAACCTTTTTTTCTCTCCTCTTTATCATAAATTTTCTTTCGGATCTAAATCAATCCATATCTTAGATTTCTCGACTGAAATTGTTGTTTTGATCCCCTTTTGACACTAAGGTATGATTCACTATTGCTCTTTCATTCTCGTCTTCTTCTTTGCAAGTTATTTACATATTTTTTTTATTTAATTAGCATTTACCCGTATCATATTTATTTAAAAATTTGAAGGAACTTACAATTGTTGAATAAACGAATTGAGAATTTTTATTACAAGATGCAAAAAAAAGTCATCTGTTGGGAGAAGTTTAAAAGTTTTGTTGGCAGTATCATTTTTTCTGTATTTTATTTGTTTCTTTGTTGTTGATGTTGTTATTGATGTTGTTGGTGGAGTTGGCGTTGTTGGAACTTATGGTGTGGTGGAGTTGGCGTTGTTGGAACTTATGGTGTGGTGTTGTTGACAGTGGTGGATCCAGGTTTTTTAGATGATGGATGTTTCTTAGCTTAAAAATAGTGGAGTCCGAACAATCAACACAAGGAGTAAGGGAGAAAAAAATAAAAGAAAGTTTAAAGTGAATAAGGAGAGAAGGGTTGGTTACCAAAATTAAAAAAATATGTGCTGAGTGAGAATTGAACTCAAAACCAAAGGAAATAAATAGCCTTAAGCACCCATAAACAACCACTAGGCTAACTAAACAACTCTTTCTATGGGTGCTCACTGATTAGATTATATACTTTTTTTCTTAATTTCCATATACATATATCAATTTTGAGACGAGTTCAGTCTGTGCTCGCGCACCCGGAGGACTCCATGTGGGTCCACCCCTGGTTGCTGATGGTGTTGGAACATAGGATGTATGCTTCTTTGTTGTTGATGATATTGTTAGAACAAATGTTGTTGTTTTCTTTGTTGTTGATATTTTTTATTTGTTGTTTGTAGTTTATGCTGTTGTTGATGTTGCAACAGACGGAGCAACTGTTGGAACAAATCAAATCACCAGCAAGCCTGGTTAGATTTATTCTAACAGACTCTTCATCTATTGCATTATACTCCACATCTGCGCAACAGACTTCACATCTGATGCAACAGACTCTACATCTATTGCAACAGATGGATAATGTTTTTTCTGTGACATTAATTTTTTCCTTCTTCTTTGTAGATATATAAGGAACTGAAAGTTGATCAACTTTTGTCTGACCATCACAAGAGGCTGCAGTAATGATAGGTTCGGAGGAATAAGCTGCATGGAGATGGAACCACTTCATATATGGGAGATATGTATTTCTGATAATATTATCATAGAAACACACATAGAGTATACTGATTTTGTGAATGTTGTTTTTACCGATTAGTCATAGATTATTCAAACAAGATATCTGCAATTTTACAGTTAAGTTTAGTAGGTCTGAACTGATAAGGCTGAGGGACCATGAATATGGTTCTGATACCCTGTTAAGATTTAATGTCGGATGTTGCTCATGTTTATTTATCATGCCTTCTACAGACTTTCGTTGTGGCAAACATTTCTGGCGATGGTGTAGACTTTTGTATAACGGATATGTTGTCCTCTATATGGGAGAAAAATGATCAATCTTACCCTTTATTGCTTATCTTGTACCTGCAAATGTGAAGAGTGTAAGGCAAAACGTGATGGAGTGATTAATATTGTTAATACATTAACTGCTGATGTAAAGGAATTGATATCTAACAGTAGTGTCATTCGATCAAAGAAGATTTTAGTTTCATTCACTCCATTAGATATTAAGGCTAAGAGGAGAAAGAAAGCAATTTCCAAGGCATTATCAAGTATCTAAAAAAAAGAAAAATTTCAGATCTGAAAAAGGTGAGAAGATAAAAAGGAAAAGAATAGGAAGGAAAAACTGAATGTTGGATTTAGTTCATCTTGTGTCGTTATGTAGAGATACTCCATCTAATTTTGAGTGTTTTTTATTTTCAGGATGATGAGGAAGGAAGAATCTCCCCATCATTAGCTAATATTGGAAATAAGACATCTGATGTTATTGAACCACCAGACTGCCCTGTGAAGTTTAATAATCCAGAAGACGTCTTTGCTCGAGTTAGTCAACAGATTAAACGATCTCAATCACTTGGTTTTTCTGTTGATCAATCTTTTCTCGTAGAAGACAAGATATCAACAGAACTGCTTGACACAACGAAAGCTGATATCGAGAGATTACTGATTATGTCTTCTCAAGACTTGCTTCTACCAGAAAATTGTTCTGTATTGAGTGCTGCACTATCCATATATACTGCAGCACCAGATTTATCAGTTGCCTTGGAAAAACTCAAAGAGAACCTTCCATACTTCTCCTTGACCTTGCGTAGAGCTAAGAAGGACCAAGAGGAGTATTATAAGAAAGCTGTCAAGAAAGAAAGTGGTCCTCGTTGACAAACTCACAAAACATCAAGAGCTCTATACTGAGCTCAACGACCACAATGACAAAATGAATGAATTGGAAGTGGTGACTTGACTTAGTCAAACAAGAAACCACGACTGTTCATATCCCTTAATTAAATAAAACTAGTGACTTTTCGAATATGTAAATTAAAAAAATGGATCTAAATATAATATTTTATCTTTTTATTGTATTTTGGAAAGAGACAGATTGGTAATTTGTTGTAAAATATATCCACCTGTCAAATAACTTACAACATATTGACAATTTGTTGCAACAGATGGATATATCAGTTTGCTTTTCCATCAGCTGTGGCGTCTGTTGCAGCTTACTAGTCATCTGTTTATTCAATTTCATCGAGAACAATAGATTTTTCCAAACACTTCTTGGCCAAACTCAATTTTTGCTCTTGGATTGCTTCTCTTTTTTTCTTTGCATCCTTCAAGCTGGCCTCTAAATTCAATTTTTGCCATCAATCCAAGAGCAAAAATTGAATTTAGAGGCCAGTTTGAAGGATGCAAAGAAAAAAAGAGAAGCAAAGAAGTGTTTAAAAAAATCTATTGCTCTCGATGAAATTGAATAAACAGATGACTAGCAAGTGCAATAGAAGCCACAACTGATGGAAAAGCAAACGGATATATCCATCTGTTGCAACAGATTGTCAATATGTTGTAAGTTATCTGATAGATGAAATATATTTTGCAACAGATTACCAATCTGTCTCTTTCCGAAATACAATAAAAAGATAAAATATTGTATTTAGATCCGTTTTTTCAATTTACATATTCGAAAAGTCTCCAATTTTATTTAATTAAGGGATATGAACAGTCATGGCTTTTAGTTTGACTAAGTCAAGTCCCTTCCAATTCAATCATTTTATAAATAGGTCCCTCTGGCCTCCTCTCACTCGTTCATTCTATTACACTTACAATACTAATATGGCTTCTCCAGATTCGTACAAGAAGATTCATATCGAGTCCTTTCAGGAACTTCAAAGGCAGTTTGATGAACTACAGATGGATTTGGCCTACTTCGGAGCAAGACTGAGGAGGGCCCTGCTGCTGCCGGATGAAAATTGTCCGGTTGACAATAATAATAGTAATAATAATAATAATAGTAGTAGTAATAATAATTAGTTTATGTTTTTTCTTTCTTTTAGCGTATGTATTTTTCTTTTTTATATCTGATCTACTATAAAGGATTCAAAAAAATCTATGTATATGTTTGGTTTGGTTTGGTTTGGTTGGCTTTGAATTTTTAATTCTTATTCAATATTTAATTATCATTCTATTTATTCCATATTCTCAACATGTCGACGTTTGGAGGTAGGAATTGAGCACTTGTGGCAACAGATGGTGGTGAAAAGTCATGATGAGAAATTCTCCTAAAAATGGTTCGTTAATAAATAATAAGGAACCTAAATGATATTATAATTGTAAAAGAAAGATTATTTAATTTTAAAAAGTCACAACATTGGATTAATTAAGTTATATGATTATATGATTGTTAAGAAAAAAATGAATGAATAGTCGTGACTGGGACTTTTTGTCTAAACACATTTAACAAACAAAAAAAAACGTTGCTGATGCATCAAATTCCTCATCTGTTGTGACTGTTGCGACTGATGAATCAGTTAGAAGAAATAAAAAAAGATCCTTAAACAGATGGCCGATTTATTGCAACAAATGGTATATTTGTTGAAACCGATGGGTTATCTGATGCAACTGATATACAATCTGTTGGCATAACTCAATTAAAAAAAATGGTTATTAAAGAAACGGTTATTGAAAACCAGGTGTATTCGATTTTTAAATTGAGAAAAAGGATATTTAAATTTAATAAGCTGAAAAGTCATGACTTGTCATAATAATAAAAAACTCACCTGCTTGATTTAATTAAGTCATTTCTTTTCACAGAAAATAATAAGGAAATAAATGATAAACACAATTTAAACCGTAAAAAATTCACCAGAAATATTCTTGTTTTTAAATCAGCTTTATTAATTTATATAATTAAAAAATAAGAAAAATTGGATGTCATGAAGATAATTTTTTTAAAAATATATATATATTATATGTTGCAACATATATATTATCTGATGCAACATGTTATCTATTTGTTGCAATGGATGATATATCTATTGTAACAGATGAATTATCTGATGCAACAGATATATAATTTGTTGTCCAACTCAGTGTAAAAACGGTTCCTAGAAAGAACTAATTATTTTAATAATAATAAAGTTGAAAGGTCATGACTTATCACAATATTGCTTAATTTAATTAAGTCATAACTTTTTACAGTAATCAAGAATGTCATTAATAAATAGAAGTGAACAGTTGTGCCTTTAAATCTGCTTTATTAATTTATATAATTAAAAAGTCAGAAAATTTGGATGTCATAAAGATAATTTTTTTTTAAAAAAAGATATATAGATTATATGTTGCAGCAGATATATTATCTGATGCAACAGGTTATCTATTTATTGCAACGGATGATATATCTGTTGTAACAGATGATTTATCTGATGCAACAGATATATAATCTGTTGTCCAACTCAGTGTAAAAACGGTTCCTGGAAAGAACTAATTATTTTAATAATAATAAAGCTGAAAAGTCATGACTTATCATAATATTGCTTAATTTAATTAAGTCATAACTTTTTACAGTAATCAAGAATGTCATTAATAAATGGAGGTGAACAGTTATGTCTTTAAATCTGCTTTATTAATTTATATAATTAAAAAGTCAGAAAATTTGAATGTCATGAAGATAATTTAAAAAAAAAATATATAGATTATATGTTGCCACAGATATATTATCTGATGGAATCGGTTATCTATTTTTTGCAACGGATGATATATCTGTTGTCACATATGAGTTATATGATGCAACATATATATAATCTGTTGTCCAACTCGGTGTAAAAAAATGGTTCCTGGAAAGAACTAATTATTTTAATAATAATAAAGCTGAAAAATCATGACTTATCGCAATATTGCTTAATTTAATTAAGTAATAACTTTTTACAGTAATCAAGAATGTCATTAATAAATGGGGGTGAACAGTTGCGCCTTTAAATCTGTTTTATTAATTTATATAATTAAAAAATCATGTCATGATTTATCACAATATTGCTTAATTTAATTAAGTCATAACTTTTTACAGTAATCAGGAATGTCATTAATAAATTGAGGTGAACAGTTGCGCCTTCAAATCTGCTTTATTAGTTTATATAATTAAAAAATAAAAAAATTTGGATGTCATGAAGATAATTAAAAAAAAAAAGATATATAGATTATATGTTGCAACAGATATATTATCTGATGCAAAAGGTTATCTATTTATTGCAACGACTTATATATCTGTTGTCACGGATGAGTTATCTGATGCAACAAATATATAATCTGTTGTCTAACTCAATGTATAAAAAAAAAAAGGTTACTGGAAAGAACTAATTATTAAAAATAATAAAGTTGAAGAGTCATGACTTATCACAATATTGCTTAATTTAATTAAGTCATAACTTTATATAGTAATCATGAATGTCATTAATAAATGAAGGTGTATAGTTGCAATTTTTTTCCTAACTCATTCAAGTTCAATCCTCTATAAATAGGTCTCTCCTTACTCAATCGTTCGTTCTACTACACACACTATTTATTTCTTGCTCTTTTTACACCTTCAACTACTTTCTCTTCAAGAACTTGATAGTTTTTTCCTGTCTCTGGTAATTTTTTTTCTTAATTTTTGTGTAAAAATACGTTGTATTACATTACATTCGAATTCTTTCTTTTCTTTACTTTTGTTTTTACGTGTGTGGTTTGTCAACTTATGCATTTTCTAGATATGGCTGATCCTGTGTGAGATGTCGCTATTTTACAAGACGCCATGCGGGAACTGCAGAAGGAGGTTCATGACCTGCATTGAGAGTTGACCGCCGTCAGAGTTAGGATGTTGCAGGAGATCCACAGGCTGAGGAGGACGCTGCTGCTGCCGGTTGAAGATTGACCGGCTGGCCATACAAATAATAATGATGATGATAATAATTAATATTTTTTTTCTTTTATCTATGTATTTTTTTTGTTTTATAAAAAATTATATTTGATGCATTTGACTTTTTATTTGTTATTTAATTTTCATGTTGTCTATTTTTTTTTTCTCAACGAATGACATGTCTACAATTAAGGAATAATTTGATCCCAATATCAATAGCAAGAGATCAACATATGAGTTGAGTTATCTGTTGGGTTTGTGACAGAAACTGTATTTTGCTGTTCGAAATAGATTAGTAATCTAGTGAAACAAATTATTTATTTGTTGAAACAGATTACAAATCTGGTGCAACGGAATACCCATCTATTCGATTTATATTACGGGCATCTAGAACCATAAACATGAATCCAACATAAGTCTACTGTTACAACAAAACATTTATCTGGTGCCGCAGATAATGGATCTGTTTAAACAGATTGCTCTCATGTTGCATTCATGTTCGCGTGCTAGCTATTGTTGAAAAAACAGCACACTAGCAGTTACCCAGATGACAAATTCAACTAAAAGCATAATTTGACTTACCAAAGTCTCTTCTCAAGTAAATGCCAAAGTTGAAAGTGATTTACGAAATTAAATTTGACATAAGAATTTGGTCAAAGAGCAGCAGTTGGGGTAACAACAACAACAACAATGGTCAACAAGAAGAATATGAAGATGATAATGAAGTATAAGATGATGATAATGAATCAGAAGATGATGAATAAAGCAACAACAACAATGAACAACAAATATCGCGAAGAAAGAGAAAATAACAACGAATGACGAGAGAGAAAAATGAATCTTTTTCCCTTCGTTTCCCGTTATATTAACTAACATTTGGATCAAAGTGTAAATTTAAAAACTTGTGAGTTATTCTGAAATTTTCCAAACTTTCTTAATCCATAATTAAGTAATTGTCACCTTTACTCAATTATTAAGACTTGTGTCACCTACACCTCATTTTAAATCTCTTTTGTCACCTGTGGCCTAAAGCCCCTACTCTCCTTGTTCAAACTTTTGTGACATTGATAGTCAATTATATTTTTAAAATAGTTTAAGTTTTAAATTATTGTAATTTATAATACAGTTTCTTCTATTCTAATTTAAGTGACATTGAGATAATTTCGAAAGTCAATCATATACCACGATTTAAGTAGCGAAGCAGACATGTAGTAAATGAATCATAATAACTAATTAGAAGTGATATAAAAAAATTGCTACAAAAAACATCTAAGTGGGTCTCATATAAGATGTCAAGTTAATTTTAAACAACAAGAGTTAATGTGTGTCTATTTTTCCTTTTTTTATTTAATATTATTAAATTTTTAATACTTAGATGAGTTATAACAATTAATTAGGTGTTATATAATAAAATTACGATTGAAGCAGCTGAAGCAGACATGTTATAAATGTCTAATTTACTTTTGCTATTAAGCATGATTAATTTTCTAATACGTAAAATCCAATCAAATATCACGATGTGGTGAATCAGACATGTATTAAATAAATCATAATAACTAATTAGAGATATAACAAATTGCTATAAAAGATATTTGTAAAAATTAAGCGGGTCTCATATAAGATGTCAAGTAATTTAATACATCAAGATTTAATTTATCATTTTATTTCTATTTTATTTTTTATTAAACATTAATTTTTTAATACCTAGATGACTTATAATAATTAATTAGGGAATGATATAGTAAAATTACGATTGAAACAGCTGAAACAGATATGTCATAATTGTCTATTTTACTTTTTTTTATTAAATATTATTAATTTTTAAATACATAAATGACATATAATAATTATTTAAGGATAATACAGTAATATCACAGAAGAAGCAAGCACGTCAACAAAGAGGTGCCTGCTTCTTCGCGTTTCTAATTAGTAGTAATTTTATTAAATATTATTTTTTTAATACCTAGATGACTTATAATAATTAATTAGGGAGTGATATAGTAAAATTACGATTGAAACAACTGAAACAGATATGTCGTAATTGTCTATTTTACTTTTTTATTAAATATTATTAATTTTTAAATACATAAATGACATATAATAATTATTTAAGGGTAATACAGTAAAATCACGGAAGAAGCAGGCACGCCGACGAAGAGGTGCCGACTTCTTTGCGTTTCTAAATAGTAGTAATTATTTTTTATTAAATATCATTATTTTTTAATAACTAGATGACTTATAATAATTAATTAGAGAGTGATATGGTAAAATTACGATTGAAAAAAACTAAAACAGATATGTCATAATTGTTTATTTTATTTTTTATTAGATATTATTAATTTTTAAATACATAAATGACATATAATAATTATTTAAGAGTAATATAGTAAAATCACGGAAGAAGCAAGCACGTTGACAAAGAGGTGCCTGCTTCTTCGAGTTTCTAAATAGTAGTAATAAGAGAAACTTCCAAGTTGCTGACTATGATCATGTGCAGATGAAAAAAAAAGGCAATCTAGTGCACTAAAGCTCCCACTATATGCAGAGTTTAGGGAAGAGTCGAATCACAAAGATTTATTGTACGCAGTCTTACCTTGCATTTCTGCGAGAGATTGTTTCCACTTTTCATGGCTTAAACCCGTGACCTGAAGATCACAGAGAAACAACTTCCGATAATTTGAAGCTTTATTACAATTTTTTTTTTTTTTGCATAATTAATGATAATCCGGAATTTTGAATTTATCGAGATATATAATTAGCTCCGATAGATTCAATAAAGATACATTTTTTCCTTTGTAAAGATACATAATAAACTTTCTATATATATTTTTGTTTTGATTTTTGGTCTGTCGAGATACATAATACATTCAACGAAGATACATTTTTTCCTTGTAAAGATATATAATTAGCTCTTTGATATATTCAACGATGATACATAATAGTTGAAAATTTTGTAATTACTTTGTAAGGATGGAAAATTATATAAATATAGTAAGTTTAGGTGTGTATATATATACTAGATACTTAGCCCATGCTAGCACGAGCCCAATATATGTTATTTGTGTTATCACAATTTATATAGCACAAATTATATTTGGAGAGTCAATTAAATTTTTATTAATATATTTTTTAAATAATTTAAGTTGCTAATCATTGTGTTTTATAGTACCTTTTACGTAATTATCAAACAATTTATGTTACTCGCTTTATCCCAATTTTAGAATTTAGAGAGTCAATCAAATTTTTACTAATATAATTTTTAAATATTTTAATTATTAATCGTTGTGATTTATAGTATTTTTTTATGTAATCTCAAATAATTTATGTTACCCGCTTTATAACAATTTATTTGACATTATTACAATTTAAGAGTCAATCATATTTTTTACCATATTTTTTTATAATATTATAAGATGCTAATAGTTATTACTTATAATTTTTTTTCTGTATAATTTTTAAACATATAATATTTTACCTAAGTAAAATAAATAAATAAAAATAACAAAGTACTAAATTTTCAAAATATGTCAAATTCGAAAACATCATTTGTATCAATAAATTACTAAATTAAAATCTTAAAGTCTTTAGAAGTTCACATATATCTACAAATTAATATATTTCACTCCTTCTAACAATATCACAATAAAAAGCTAACACTATTAGTGAATTTATGTGACACAAATATAATTTAGATAATCAATCATATTTTAAATATATTTTTAGATATTTTATACTGTTAGCTATTGTAATCTATCATGTTTTTTTTACATAATTTTCAAATAATATACTTATGTTATTCTCCTTATTCAAACTTCTGTGGTATTGATAGTCAATTATATTCTTAAAATAATTTAAGTTTTTAATTATTATGATTTATGATATTTTTTCTTCTATTCTAATATAAGTGTCATTGGTATAATTTACAGAGTCAATCAAATTTCACGATTGAAGCAGCGAAACAGACATGTATTAAATGACCTATATAACAACTAATTAGAAATAATATAGCGAAATTATTATAAAAAATACCTGTAAAAAATATTTAAGTGGGTCTCATATATGATTTCATGTTAATTTAAAATATCAAAAATTATTTTATCATTGTATGTCTATTTTATCTTGTTATTAAATATATATTTTTTTAATACCTAGATGACTTATAATAATTAATTAGGAGTGATATAGTAAAATTATGATTAAAACAGTTAAAGCAGATATGTCATAAATATTAAAATATTAAGAATTAATTTAATATTCTATATCTATTTTATTTTTCTATTAAATATTATTAATTTTTTAACACATTGGATCAAAAGTTATTTAAATTGTAACTTGAATTCAAAATAAATACTCCTTCCGTGTCAAATTATGTGTCATCATTTTTTTTTAATCCGTCCCAAAATAAGTGTCGCCTTTCCTTAGTTGACAACTTTTTAAAGGCACAATTACCCTTTTACCCTTATTGGTCCCACTTAATTAAAAAAAAGAAGATATTGACACATTTTTTGATAAAGGATAATTTGGTAAACTTTATCAAGTCTTTCCTTATTTCTTAAACTCCATGTCCGGTCAAATGACGATACATAAAATGAGACGGAGAAAGTAATTTATTGTTGTGTAGTGTGTGTTTCACACGTGTCTTTTACCTATCTTTTTTAAAGAAGGCCGTTTGGATAGAGTTTCATTTTCCCCCCTTTCTATTATAGTTTCAATTTTTATGGTATTACTGCAATTTTGAAGTTCTCTTCATCTTTCACTTTTTCTACAAATGTTGTTTTTCAGCAAAGGGGAAAACTAAAATGAGATTTTTAATCTTCAATTTTCCGTTTTCTTCTTTAGATCTTCGACATGCAATACACAGAATTATTGATTTCTCTTAAAAACCCATTTCTTTTTTTTTTTCCCTCCATTTTGGAATAAGCAGCAAACATGGCTTCTCCTTCAAATTTTTGTATGGTTATGATTTTCTTCTTTTGCTTTTGATACAAAAATCCCCGATTAACTTTTTCTCGATTTTGCTGAATTTAGGAGGTGAATCGGTATCAAGTATTCCCTTAATGATTCAAGAGCTTCTTATGAACTTCGACAACTAAATCCTTTGGTTTGATACCTTCGTATCCGAGAGTCAACATCTCTTCGCTCCGGGTGTGTTTGGTATGATGGAAAATATTTCCTATGAAAAATGTTTTTCTGAAAAATAAGTTGGTTTTTTACTTATTTTCTCATGTTTGGTTGGTGAATGAAAAATATTTTTTGAAAAATATTTTATGGTGTTTGGTTGGTGAGCAGAGAATATTTTTTAGAAAAATATTTTCTTGATGAGTGAAAAATATTTTTTAGAAAATACCATTATCTGATAACTAATATATCAGTGCCTCTAACAACTCAATAATTTGTAAAAATTAATTTAAGCATAATAAATAATATCAATATCGAATACTAAAATATTACAATCACTAAATTTAAGTAATTATTAATTAACAAATATAGAAGACATTTTTTAATATTTTGTTAGGATAATTTCAAAATATTATAATTAATAGAAATATAACAGAACGATAAACTTATTCAGCACCGTGAAATAAGTTACATCGATAACAAAATGAAATATGCATATGAAAATAACAATATATTCAACGAACTGAAAATGGAAAAAATTTGGACTTAATTATTTTTTATTCTAAGCAGTGAAAAATTGAAGCAAAAAACAGTGAAAAGCATTTTCGAGTAATGTAAATTTTTGAAAAATATAAATTTTTTGAATCATGTGAATATAAGTGTTGTTGGGGTGGAAAGAGGGATGAGGGTGAGGTCATAAGTCACATTTGTCATTTTTCACTTTCCTTGATCCATGAGAGAAGTCATTTTCTATCAAATGGTAGAAAATCTATCAAATGGTAGAAAATAAGTTATATTGAAAATTATTTTTTTAAACTTTTGTTGCAGCAAAACAAGGAAAAATCGAAAAACATTTTCTGAAAAATATTTTTCATACTACCAAACACACCCTCCATCTTTGTGGTCGGCGATGAATCTCAAAATGGAGATTTTTTGTGGTAGGTCCATAAAAAAAGGTTTGGGTCAGTCAACTAGTGTCAAAAGCCCAACCCAACATCCCCCAATAATAAAGCCCAACCCAACAACCCCCATTACAAAAAGCCCAACACAAAAAGCCCAACCCGACAACCCCCAACACAAAAAGCCCATAAATTTTGTCCATATTTCTTTCTCCTCCATTACAATTCTGCAAAACCCTCGTAGTACTCCCCTCTGAGGTTTTAGTAGCAGACGAACAATGGCGAAAACGAGCAAAACCGAAAGTTCATCAAAGAAGAAGAAGATGAAGAAGAGCAGCAAAACAGGTCCAAAATCCAAAGACATGAAGCTCAAACCACCAAAGGAAAATCCATTCGAAGCTATTTGGTCACGCCGTAAATTCGATATACTTGGCAAAAAACGTAAAGGTGAACAACGAAGAATTGGTGAAGCTCGTTCTTCCGCCATCGAAAAGGTACACTTACTTTTCTATTTAGTCTGTTTCAAAGTCTGACAGTATTTAAAAGTCTTTTATTACTTTCTTAAATTTCGTGCCAAAGTGAAAACGAGACAATTAACTCGAGACAGACGGAGTATTTAGCAAAAAAAAAAAATGTTGCATATTTTTGATTGATTTTTCATTAATTTTAGGTAGTTTGGTAAACTACTAAGTCATAAGAACTATCTATTTTGACTCTACACGAAATTTAAAAATTGAAAGAGTATTTTAAAAAAAAAGTTGCAGTATTTTGACTGATTTTCCATTAATTTAAGGCTTTTGGGATTTTGATTATGATGGTTTTGTTGTGATTATAGAGGAAGAAGACACTATTGAAGGAGTATGAGCAAAGTGGGAAATCATCAATGTTTGTTGATAAGCGTATTGGAGAAAATGATGAAGGGCTTGGTGAATTTGATAAAGCTATTATAAGGTCTCAGCGTGAGAGGCAGGTTTGTTTCGAAAGTTTTCTTTACTGCCAATCGTTTAATTTTGTTCATATTTTGTTGTAAGAAGTAAAAGTTGATGATGCTTCATAACTCACAATCAATGTTAGCATAAAGTAGTGATTTTTATCATGTTAGCATGAAATAGTGATTTTTAGATGATAATGTGAGCTCTAAAAGTTCTGTTCACGACCAATGCTTGAATATTATATTCAGATTCTACTTTTTTTTTTGAGTAAGCATGAGCACCTCGACTAATTCAATGAGAAATCTCAACTAATTCCATTATAGGGGTACTTGCTAAATCTCTTACCATACCATTACATGTATCGGTGTACTCTGTCTATCAAGATTTGGATGGATGAGAAGGATTCACCTAGTTTTTTGCCTCTCTGTTGGAATTTGAATATGAAATTCATGGTTCTAAATCCACTTCGTTTACGAGTAGGTCTCACCTTGGGTGTCAAATTCTATAGCTAGAAGTAACATTTGATGTCCAAAGTTGTAACCTAATGGTTGATGTAATGACCCTTTCGGTCATTTTTCATATTTCCGCTTATTTTCACCGTTAGGGCCTTTCCATAGCTGCCACAAGTCAAATGACTTGTGGAATGACTTGCCTTTCCATAAATGACTTGTGACAGCTATGGAGAAGCCCTAACGGCGAAGATAAGCGGAAATATGAAAAAATGACCGGAAGAGTCATTACAGTTGATGAAGTGGGAGGAGAACTATGTGGTTTCAAGTTTAAGGTGTTCTTTTCCATCCACCTAAGTTTAGGTGGCCAGTTACTCGGTACGTGGGAGGTACTGCCTGGTGGAACAGTTGAGAGGTCTGTACACCCTTGTCAATAAAAAAAGAGTTAAAACTGATGCTTCAGAAGTTCAACATCCTCTTTTTGTATTGCCCCCACGTGTTTGATGGGGAAAAACTTGTTCTCTCTTCATCATGTTAGCATAAAGTAGTATTTTTTATGGTGGAAAACATACACACTCATTGTAAATAAAAAAGAATCATAAGTAGATGTTGAAGAAGTGGTCTTTCAATGGCAATCATGGAGATTTAGTTAGCTATGCTTTTTTGGTTTGGCCATCTAAATAATGAAGAGTCAGTTAGAGAAGATTAGAGCATTGGCATGAGAGTGAATTTTCGGTCAAAATAAACAAGCTTGTTAAATGCCAAAATTGAAAATTGCATGTCTGGATATTTGAATACGCCAACTTACATAATGGAACGGAGAAGGCTCGACCCTCCATAGTGAACCCAACTTTGGAAATGGGATCTGAAACAAATCAATGAACTCATTTTCAAACAAAGAAGATAAAAAGAAAAGCGTGGAGCCTAGGAATAGGAAATGAATGGATTATTGTGTGTTCATTTCGACAGGAACGCCAGATTAATCATCATTAGATTTTCAATGCGCATTGAGTGAGTAGTTAGTTGAAGGCGAGCCTTGACTGGTAAATTTGCTGCCATGTGACCAGGAGGTCATGTGTTCAAGCCTTGGAAACAGCCTCCGCAGAAATGCAAGGTAAGGCTGCGTACAATATACCCTTGTGGTGAGACCCTTCCTTGGACGCTGCGCATAGCGGGAGCTTTAGTGCACCGGGCTGCCCTTTTTTATCGTGCGAGTAATTAGTTCAGGCCTTTTTGTATGAGAAAAATGGTTGCATGTTTTTACCAGTGTGCCGTTCACTTTTATTAAATTATCTGATACTGCTATTGTTGTTGACAAATATCTACTTTTTGTTTTCCTTAATATGTAGATGAAATTGAAGAAAAACAAGTATAATCTGTCAGATGAGGATGAAGAGGACTTTGACTTTGGTGTCTCATTGGGAAGGGATGATTTTGATGAGGAAGTCCCATTTGATGAGGATGAGGAGGATTATGCAAGAGACGGTGAGAATAACCCTTCGCGTGTTTAAAATGATACTAGTTTTTATATGGCTAAAAAAGGAGTAATTTGTTGCCAAAATGTCATGTTGAATTCAAATCATATTAATTAGGATTCTTTGAAATCATAGAGGGAGAAAATCTTTTTGTTCGAGAACGTGTGCGTAGCTTATCGGGGTAGACCGCGAAAGTTGGTCAATGTCATTGTTTCAATGGAGTACTTTTTCACTTCTCGAATCAGGGTAGGAGAGACGTATGATATTATTTTTAGTTTGGTTCTGTATCCTTCATGGTAAGGACTAAGGACACCTATTTTCTTTTATTGTTAGATGCCCCACCTTTTTTGGTAGTTACGCATTAACATTCTTAAGTCAATGTACATTTAAAAGAAACCACAGAGCTTTTGATGGGGTGGAGAACTACTATGTACATTTGAAGAATAGTCTCTCATTCCCTGTTTCTTTTGCTGCATCAGTGAAGTTCCAGTTTGTATATAGGAGCTGGTATGTTCAGATTTTGTAGATTCTCTAATTTTCTGTATACTGTTTGTTTACTAGAGATTTTCGTATGATAGTAAATTATTTACCTTATTAAAAAAAACTCAAAGTCCCTTGTATAGTTACACTAGTTAAGGAGAATGCTTCTGATGGTCCTGACACTCTTGGAGGCTTGTACTATCTTTTTGCTGTATTTTGTCGTACAGGTTACTCCCTATTCAAAAAATAAATAATAGGAGAAAAATTTATGAAGAAAAACCATCATCATAAATCTAATCTAGCTACCAGCTAGAGTATTACCACCATTATTGGTTCATACATTATCATATCTTTTTTTCAGGGAAGGTGGTAATGTTTCAAAGCTTGTATTTTCTGTTGTTTAGCATCTTAAATCGTTTCTTGTATGGTTTTCCTCATACCGGATGTCTATTTCGGTGCAGATAAGTCAGCTATCCTGGGACAACTTAACTCTCATGGATCTCAGAATGCCCAACCAGGTCCAGTGGAAGCGGAGGAAACTGTTAGAAGCTCCCTCTCCCCCTTTTCTTGATGCATATTACATGCTCTATTTTGGAGTTTATGGTGACTAGCTATTAACAAAGGAAATAATTGTTATCTTTCTTGCCCCACCTATGATTAGGAGCTCACTTAATTGTTATTCTGAATAGTTTGGCACTTAGATATAAATGTTCGTACCGTGATTTCACCTTGTAACTTAAATTGCTGCTCCATGCATCTTTTGAGTCATATGAAAAGAAAGAAATTGAACATGTCTTGAAGGAAGTGCTGAATCTACACACACAATGAAATATAGTGTCTCTATCTTTTCGCTTTTTGATGTTACCTTATCAAAAAAAAAACTTTTTGCTTTTTGGTGTAAGTTGATGCATTACTAGATGTACATATTATTGATGCATTACTAGATCATTGCAGTACCCTACAATTGTAAAAGGTATATAGGGACTGAGATATTCTTTTTGGCTGTACAGAGAAGCACCAACTTGGTGCAATTTCATCAATAAAATTCTTTACTTGTGAAAAAAAATTGTTGTGCTCAAGCAAAGCTGTTAGGTGGCCGTGTTAATTTTTGACTGATGATACTAAACTAGCTTATGCCTCTGATAAAATGTCATTTAAACATTGGTAACAAGATAATTACATATGGGACCACTGATTTTACAGGCTGCCATTTAAAACCTGAGTAATTTATGAAAGAGAGAAATAAGAATAAAGATTTAACAGAAGAGAACAGGTTCTTACTTTGTTACTGGGAGCATGCATCATCTTGCGTGGGATAATAGTCCATTGTTCACAAACATGTCTCGAAAGATTCTTTTTTTTTTTATTTACAACACAGCTGTTGTTCTACTCCTGATTTAGTGTACCATCTTATTGCAGAGGAAGAAAAGCAAGAAAGAAGTGATGGAGGAAATCATTCAAAAGAGTAAATTCTTTAAGGTTTGTTGTTGTTTAATGTCTTATGGTGCAATCTGGTAAGCGAATGTCTCTTTACTTGCCATATGTTTGACAATTCTTTCGTTTTCCCTACATTGTTAGGCCCAAAAAGCGAAGGACAGAGAAGAAAATGATGAATTAACTGAACAATTGGACAAAGACTTCACATCACTGGTGAATTCAAAAGCCTTATTGTCACTGACCCAACCAGACAAGATAAATGCTCTGAAGGCTCTTGTGAACAAGAACATTTCAGTTGATAATGTCAAGAAAGATGAGGTAGCTGTTGCTCCCAGAAAAGGATCTATTGGAAAGGTATAATTGGGTTTAATTTTTGATTGCCAGAAACATTCCAGATGGATATGCAGAGTCCTAGTCTTCCCTCTTTTCGTGTGCCTCAATGTATCTTCTTCTCCATCCCTTTTAGGTTTCTAGTGCATTGTCCATGAACAATTACCAATAAATTTTCTTTTGTTTATATTAAATTTATCAATGTTGACCACTTTATCTTCGTATTGCTTTCAGGAAAAGTCCGACACTTATGAGATGCTTGTTAGTGAGATGGCAATGGATATCCGTGCTCGCCCATCAAACCGGACAAAGACTCCTGAAGAAATTGCGCAGGAGGAGAAAGAACGGCTGGAATTATTGGAGGTACAGATGCATTATGGCAGAAACAAGAGCTCTTGTGTCTCTTTTTAGCAATCATGCATTACAATGAGAATCTTTGGTACCAAGATGGAGAAAATGGTTGTATTTCTATTAGTAAATTACACTATCAAATTCTGAAGTAAAGTCCTTTGAACAATTGTTTTCTTTTTGACGATAGAGGATCCTGTTTCTATTTGATTACTTATAACATTCCTTCTGTGATGATATCCTTTTGTTCTTTCAAGTTGTTGTAATGTATGACTTTGTTATCAGCTAGGTAATTGGCGTTCTTGCATCATCATTACTGTTCTTTCATGCCTTCATTATGAAGCTGCCTACTGTGTAGTAGTAGCGATTGCTTGCTTTGTGCATTTTCACATTGTAGTTTTCTAAAACAGAATACATTTAGCTGAACTATTGGTTCAAAGATTTAATGGTTTGGAAGGATAAAGAACATTTATCTTTTGGCTATAGTAGATATTTGCTAATCAAAGTTTTATTCATTTTGCAGAAAGAACGTCAGAAGAGAATGGCTGCAGTTGATGATGAGAGTGATGAAGATGGAAATGCATCTGATGATGACAGTAAATTGGTCAGAGACCCAAGGACTATATCTGGCGATGATCTTGGGGATGATCTTGAGGAGGCGCCTAGAAATAAGTTAGGTTGGATTGGTGAAATCTTGAGAAGGAAAGAAAGTGAACTTGAGAGTGAAGATGCTGCTTCTACGGGGGATTCAGATAATGAGGAGGACGATGGTGAGGATGAAGGAAGTGACAATGGGGAAGAAGAAGGAAGTGGCAATGGGGATGATGAAGGAAGTGATGAGGATGAAGAAGAAGGAAAGACACAGACTATTAAGGACTGGGAGCAAAGTGACGATGATATTATTGATACTGAGGAAGAGGATGATGAGGAAGGTTCTGGTGATGATGCGAAGAAGGTGATGAAAATAAAGGACCTTAAGGAGGTTGACGTCAAGGGAAAAGAAGTTGGCACTGTACAAACCAAAAAAGAAAAAACGACTGTCAAGCATCCACAAAGCGAACTTCCTTATACAATTGAAGCCCCCAAAACCCTAGAGGAGTTCACTTCATTGATAGACAATTGTTCTGATGATCAAGTAATTGAAGCAATCAGGAGAATTCGTACATTCAATGCAATAACTGTTGCGGCAGAGAATAAAAAGAAAATGCAAGTATGATACTCTGTTTTCACTGCAATTTCTTTATGATTGATGTTTTAACCTTTGAGAGTTTCTCCGTTCTTGTTGTGAACACATGGTGTGAAGGTTTGCCTTGAAATTTTAAGAGTATTTCACCATTTAACTGTATTTGCTCATGTAAATATCTCTGTGCATTGATAAAAAATGTTTACCGCAATTTCTTTGTAAGTGGCTTGTTTCTTTCATCAGGTCTTTTACGGCGTGTTGCTGCAATATTTCGCTGTGTTGGCAAATAAGAAGCCATTGAATTTCAAGCTTTTGAATTTGCTTGTAAAGCCACTGATGGAGATGAGTGCAGCAACTCCATACTTTGCAGCTATATGTGCTCGCCAAAGGCTACAGAGAGTAAGGACACAGTTTTGTGAAGATCTTAAGCATACAGGTTTGTTTTCATATCCCATTTGTTTTTTTTAGTCATTCATTCTATCTCAACTTATGTTTCTTGACTTCACCTATTGTGTTTAATTCATTTGGTCCATCCGCATAGGAAAAAGCAGTTGGCCATCTTTGAAGACTGTCTTTTTGTTGAGGCTTTGGTCCATGATATTTCCATGCTCTGATTTTCGCCATTGTGTCATGACTCCTGCTATGCTGCTTATGTGTGAATACCTAATGCGGTGTCCCATCATTTGCGGAAGAGATATTGCAATTGCTTCCTTCTTGTGCTCTTTGCTGCTCAGTGTAAGTCGATACCATGTTTCATTTGTCTTTCATGCACTGAAATTGATCGTTTGCTTAAGTTGAGGGTTCTGCGATTTTGTTTAGTAGAGTCTTATATATCATTGGAACACGTATGGTTTCCACCTGTATAATCTTTGACTAAATCAAAGCAGCATCTGGACTTCTGGATGTACAGTGATTGTCTCCGCCTAGTATATATCGTGTACCTTACTAATAATAGTATGTGCTTCATAGTGAAGTTCTGCATATTACCCTCCTTGTTCTAATTCGTCAAGTCATTTATCTTTGAAACCATTTATAGATATCTCCTTTGTTTCTCCTTCTTCCTTCCTTGTTTTATACTTAAATACAGCGTTTTAGTCCAGCGTTAAACAGGATTTCTTAGAGAGCTAATTGCTTTTAAATCATGACTTTGATTGCAAATATTTTCAATATCTTGTGCATATTTGCTTATATACCTCTTATTAGTTTTCATTTGTGATATTTGGAAGTATGAATTCTTGTGTGGTGTGTTCTGTCCTCATACTCTCGAGGCATGAGTTCATAGCTTTGCTTGTTTTAGGTATACAAAGCTTCAGAAACTTTGTTAATTTTCTAAGATTCCATCTGTCTCTACTTATTTATTACTCTTTTGTCTGTTCCGGATTGAACCTTTTTATTTTTCAATAGCATATAGTTAAGTTTACATTCTCATCTTGTCATTTGACAAGGTTTTGTTGCAGTCTCCACTGGAAATGAAAATAAATAATTTAACTTGGTACTGAAGTAAATTTTTATATTTTATGCCTATTAAATTATTTAAATTGGAATAGAGGGAGTTTCTTTACTGAAGTCACTCAAAATCAAGGTGCAGGTAGTTCTTAGGACTTCTTTAGGTTAAATGGACCTAGATTATTTGCAATAGTCGACTTGTCATCCCCTTTTATACCTATGGAGCTAAGTTGCTCGGACTCTCCAAAAATGTTGCTGAACCCGTGTCGGATCCTTCAAAAATACACTATTTTGGGAGGATCTGCACACACTAATTGACATTTTTGAAGAGTCCGAGCAACATAGCCTATGAGTGACTATACTCAAGTTGGTTCCGGTAGCTATGTGTTATTTAGTGTCAACTTTTGGTCAAACAACACGTTTTATTAAAGACCGGTTGACAAGGTAATCCCTTTTGAGATTTAACTTTTGGCTTTTATTCTCAAAAAGCATTCTTCCTGGTTGATGGTGTTTGCAATTACAGAATGACCATTTGGACGTATTTCTCCAAGCTTAAACATCTTGCGCTGCAGGTAACTAAACAATCTCAGAAGTTTTGTCCTGAGGCTATAGTATTTCTTCAAACTTTGCTGATGGCAGCTCTAGACAGGGAACAGCGATTTGAAAATTTACAGGTTTGGCTTTACTTCAGTGTTTGAGCCGAGGGTCTATTGGAAACAGCCTCTCTACCTCTATATTCGGGTTGCTTCCTTCCACTTGTAAATTGAAAGTCATATTTTCGTGCTGCAGTTGAATAACCTTATGGAGATCAAAGAACTTGGGCCTTTGCTTTGTATACGCAGTAGCAATGCGGAGATGGGTTCTTTAGATTTTCTTGAGCTAATGGACTTACCAGAGGACTCTCAGTATTTCGACTCTGATAATTACAGGTCAGTTAGCATTCTGGTGACATAGGCAAATCTATTTGAGGAATTTCAAAGTTCGTTAAATTTTTGAATATGGCTCTATGTTAAGATACACTTGAGACAAATTACTTGATGCGATTAAATGTTTTCTCGTGCAGGGCTGACATCCTCGTAACAGTTCTGGAAACCCTGCAAGGATTTGTCAATGTATATAAGGACCTTATTTCTTTTCCTGAGATTTTCATGCCAATTTCAAAATTATTATGCAAATTGTCCGGAGAAAATCATATTCCAGGTGCATTAAGGGAGAAAATCAAGGATGTATCCCAATTAATTGACACAAAGGCTCAGGAACATCACATGCTGCGTCAACCTTTGAAAATGCGTAAGAAAAAACCTGTGCCCATCAGGATGCTTAATCCGAAATTCGAGGAGAAGTAAGATAATCTTCTTATTGCCTTATCTTTAATCAAAAGAATCATATTGCTCGTTTCTGTCGAGCTTTACTCATCTGGTGATCATATACCTCTGCAGCTATGTCAAGGGTAGAGATTATGATCCAGATCGTGAGCGTGCTGAAAAGAAAAAGTTGAAGAAACGTATAAAAGAGGAAGCTAAAGGTGCTGCACGAGAACTGCGTAAGGACAAAGATTTCTTGGCCAAGGCGAAGGAAAGGGAAAAGGCCCTACTGGCCGAAGAGAAGGCTGAGAAATATGGGAAAGCTCTTGCTTTTCTTCAAGAACAGGAACATGCATTTAAATCAGGGCAATTGGGAAAGGGCCGGAAGAGAAGAAGATGAAATTAGCTTTTGATTGTTACTCGAAAATTTTATCTCAAAAGCTTCTCGTCTTTTGGTAAGGTTTGTTATTTATTTTGCATTGACAGTGAATGTATAAGTACTCCGTCTACTATACTACAAATAGATGTCGTCACTTCACTGTCAATGTGTCCGTCGTCGGTATATAAATACTAATGAACACACTATAATGCTACATAGCAGTATTAAAACTGTTATTGATACAACATATTGGAACTCTTCTTTATTGTTCCTAGGAATTGAAGTTGCTGAATGCTGGAAAGTACCAGAGGATCGAACGAGCAATCGCATTGTTTCGGTGATGGTTACAACACGCCCATCCATCTTTCCCGTTCCGACTGTGCCACCGTGTTTCGTCGAATTTTGTCTCATGTCTTCTTGCAGAAGATCAGTTTTGTCCAACACAATCTGCATATTTAATGTCTTGAGTTGTAAAAAAGGAATAACTATGTTCCTCGAACCTAATGTGCATGGTTGCTTTTTTGTTGTTGTTGTATTTGTCATTTTACATTTAACTGAAGAGAGTTAAATTCATTAGTGTTAAAAGTCATCTATGTTGTAGTTTGGTTGTACCCTACGATTGGATGCTGAGAAGACAATAGTTTACATCCCAAAGGAGTTATAATTTTCTTTTCAGACCTGTTTTGGAATGCTTACTTGTTTTTACAGACGCTCGACTCGAGAAAAAGCAAAGCAAAGTAGTCTAAAGAAAGAATTGACGAAAGTGAAAATGTCAGCAAAATATTTTATAAAGCAATTTGAAGAAAAGGAACAGTATCCAGATCTTACTCTGTGGATTTAATTGGGATTGCTGTTATTGAAGAAAAGAAACAATAACTAGTACAAAATAATCGTAGTGTATTTCTATAAAGTGGGTTTAGGAAGATAAAGTGTATGCCCTTCATACCATTATGAAAAGTAATAAGGTGGTCCTCCTCCTTCGGAAAGTTCGCATTTGCTACCACCAATCCACCAGCCCTAGCAAAATCCAAAAGTGAGGCTCCTCCATTCCTTTCACTAAAATGTAACAACGATCTTACTTAGCATTAATTTATAGGAGAATATTGGATTCATTCATCCACTAACTTTAGCTAAATAATTGTGTTTCTAAAAAGCTTTTATATAGATCATGAATGTCTTCTTATGAAATAATAAAATATTATAAAAGAAAATTATGCTCCAAAGCAGTAGTTAAAGGTTTTGTTCTACCAAGTTTAGGTGGAAGATGGACCCCAGATATTTCACCAACTGGTGGAAAGAAACACAGCTACGTAGAAAGAATTGTTCCAAAAAAATAATAAAAAATACTGAAGTAAGAAGAATTAGAAAAATAAAGATACAATGAAGGTGAATAATCACAGGCAAAAATCTTGTTTGGTTTTAATCCTTTTTTTTTTTTTTAAGTTTTAATTGGGCCAGGAGAAGGGAATTACAAGGTGGGGGTTCAAATCCTAATTAAAAAGATAAAAATTCAAATAGTGAATTAAATGATCTACTAAGATTTTTCATAAAAGTATAATCAAGTTCATTGATAATAATAATAACTTAATCAGTGTAATTTTACAAGTTGAACCTGAAAAAAAATGGTGTGTATGTAACTCTACTATGTACTTTCCAATCAGATACTAGCTACTATATGTTAAATTAAATTAAAAGTAAACTTCAAATAAAGACCAAGACCTTAAAAGTTTAGTTGAAGAACAGTGACGTTTTCACCAAATTGGCTTGGATGGGTGCTTTAGTGACTTACAGGTCGTTTAATAGCTGGTTATAATTATTACCTAAGTAATAGCTATATGTATAACAATACTAACCATCATTACTGCGAGCTACAAATTAAATTGTGCTTTTAAACTAAAAATGTATAAATGCGTCAAAATATCCTTTGCATCTTATGATCTTTATACCTGTCATATGAAATATTGAATTTAAAAATGCACTAATAAAAATAGACATTGACATTTTTCTTTAAATAATTTAACAAAAGATAAAACACATAAATTGAAACTAAAATATATAGTACTAGTATATCATAATCCATATGCATTCAGATTCATAGTACACTTTTAACTTGTAAAAAAAAAAAAAGTAGAGGACAAAAGTAATTAGTGGTATGGAATCTCTCATCTTTAACAAAACCATTTGCCTTAATATAGTAGGGTTTCTCACTATATAAAAAAGAAAGGATGTTGCTTTAATGACAATGCTGCTCCAAAAGATGTTGTTTGATTAAAATAAAATTAACTTTATTAATTATGTTTTGGAAATTAAATCTGACTATTTATACTTTATATAGTGATTCAATAATAGGGAGGGTATTAAAATAAAATGATTAATTTTTCTCGATTCAATAATTCAGACAAATAAACTAAAACAATTACTTTTAACAAGAACTCCAAGTAAATTGAGACCGAAGTAATATTATTTTTATGTCCGAAAAAGAGAAAAAAATAAAGAACATGATTCCATCTACGATGTTGCTTTAATGACAATGCTCCTAGGTCATTTTTAATAAGAAGTTGGGTCCCATTTTCTTTTAGAAAAGAGTACTAGCTATCACTAATATAGAAGAGATGGGAATAGAATGTGAAATCCTATGAAAATAAATAAATAGACAAAGAATCCTACTGAGAGAAAAAAAAGAAATAGTGATGGTGGCAGTGATGAGCTTTGTGATGGAGAAATTGAAGGAAGCCATACTAATGATGTTCAATTTTGGTGGTCATGTGTTTATGATGTTGATAAATTTTATTGGGCAATTGCTAATGAAACCCATACATCTTTTTTGGCAAGGTCTAGTATCGCTCAAAAATTTCGGTTGGAAAATACTACTATCGGTGCGAAATTTTTTTGGGCAATTTCTAATGAAACCCATACATCTTTTTTGGCAAGGTCTAGTATCGCTCAAAAATTTCGGTTGGAAAGTACTACTATCGGTGCAGAGTTTTTTTGGACAAGGGCTATCATCGCTCAAAAATTTAGGCTGGAAAGTGCTACTATCGGTGCAAAATTTTTTTGGGCAATTTCTAATGAAACCCATAAATTTTTTCGGGCAAGGGCTAGTTTCGCTCAAAAATTTAGGTTGGAAAGTGCTACTATCGGTGGGAAATTTTTTCCGGCAAGGACTAGCATCGCTCAAAAATTTAGGCTGGCAAGTGCTACTATCGTTGCAAAACTTTTTTGGACATGGGCTAGCATCCCTCAAGAATTTTGGTTGGCAAGTGCTACTATCGTTGCAAAATTTTTTTGGACAAGTGCCACTGACGCTCAAGAATTTAGGTTTACGAGTGCTAGTGACACTGAAAAATTTTGGTGGGCAAATACTATCGACGCTGAAAAGTTTTGGTGGGCAAGCGCTAGTAGCGCTTGATAATTTTACTTGGCAAGTGAAGAATTTATGTGGAAAGCTTATGAGTTGGTTTGACGAGGTGTTTCCACCAGAGACAAGAGTAGAGAAGATCAAGTACTGGTTTCACATAGCTTTACCCTATCTAATCATCACGTTATTTCTAGCTCTCTTGATATGTTGTTGCTACTTCTATGGTGGATTACTGATCAGCGTGATGAGTTTTCTCAAAAGTATGTGTGTTGGGGTAATGAAACTTCTCAAAACAGTATGTGTTGGATTGGTGAAGTTTCTCAGAAGCGTATGCGTTACGCCTATCATGAGGCTTCTCAAAAGCGTGTGTGTTACACTGATTAGGCTTTGCATAAGACTGATAGCCCTTGTCGAAAGAGTGTGTGTTAGACTGATAGCCCTTGTCGAAAGAATGTGTGTTAGATTGATAGGTCTTGTTGAAAGAGTGTGTGTTAGACTGATAGCCCTTGTCGAAAGAGTGTGTGTTGGACTGATAGCCCTTATCGAAAGGGTGTGTGTTGGACTGATGAACACTCTCAAAAGAGTCTGCGCGACGCTGATGAATTATCTCAAAAGAGTGGGCGCGACGCTGATGAGTTATCTCAAAAGAGTGTATGTTAGACTCATTGAGATTCTAAAATTTCTCTTCCAATGTTGCCGGCGAAGCGATAGCAAGATGATGAAAGCGCCAGGGAGAAACATTAGGATTCCAAGGTCTAGTTTTGAGAAAAATCCCAGATTATACTTCACTAATCTTCGCGCTTATCCCGGTGATATGCATGTCTAGCTAGAAAGTATTTTGATGCAGATAAATTCAGTTAGATTGCTAGATGGTTTGCCTCTGGATATGATCTTACTGTACTAATAGTACTGTCTATGATGCTGATACAAGTCGTGGAATGTGACAAGGAGGTATTGAGTTCAAGTCGTGAAAATTGCTTCTTGCAGAAATGTAAGATGAGGCCGCGTATAATAGATTCTTGTAGCTCGGCCTTTCTCTGAAATCCATGCATAGCAAAAGCTTTATTACACCAAATTGGCCTTTTAATAGTACTGTCTATGGTGCCTCTACAACAACACCTTTTGTAATGATGCATATTAACTATTTATAATGTTTTTCCTTTGCAACACAAGAAAGTTTATCGACAAAGTTGTCACATGCCATTTATGATTTTGTATGATTGATAATTACTTCCTCTTTCCGTCTATTTTTACCTGATCAGTGTTATTGATGTGTAATAGACTACATATATAATTATTAAATACATCTGGGTTATTCTGTAATTAGTTATTCTTCAGTTCTCTATATATACAGCTGTAACCCCTTCAATATTAATAAGATCAATTAATTCTTAAATCTGTATCATGGTATCAAAGCTAGGGTTTCTTCTTCCGCCCAAACCCTAATCTCTCCTCTTTTCCGACGTGTGTGCGCCGCCGCCACCGTCTACACCACGCCGCACGGCCTCCCTCCTCCGCCGTAGGTCGGCGCCATGGACAAGGTTATTGATCCTCTGTCAAAATTACCGTCTGGAGTAAAATTACTGCTCAGGAATCTCCACAATCTCATCCCCGAAAAATTATCTGACAACAACTACCCGGCCTGGGCACTTAACGTCCGCACCGCCCTCGCAGCCAACTTGCTGCTCGGATGGATTGACGGTGCGGAGAAGCCGCAGCCCGAGACAGCCGAGAAGGACGGCGTCAAGCTCCCAAATCCCGACTACCTTCCGTGGATGATCGTAGACACTCAGATCCGAGCCTGTCTTCTCGCAGTTATTAGCCCCTCTGTGCACAAACACGCCCGGGGTTTTCTCACATCGGCTTCACTTTGGGACGCACTAGCCACAAGGTACAACTCTGTGTCCACGGCTCATATTTTTCAGTTGCGTGACAAATTGCATACTCTTCGGAAGGGAACGAAGACGATGACTCAATACCTTGATGATGTGGCCTCTATTCTGTCTGACCTAGATGCTGTGAACGAGATTATTCCTGAACGAGACGTGGTGAATGCCGTGATACGTGGTGTTGGGTCTGACTGTCACTTTGTTCGCGATGAGGTACTTGCAGGAGCAATGGCCACGCACTATGTCCCATCTACTGACCAGCTTGCTGATATTCTCACCAAGCCTCTTCCGTTACAGCCTTTTCAGTCTCTCTGCTCCAAGCTGCCCCTCGTTACCGCTGATCAGCTTGCGGGGGGATAATAGACTACATATATAATTATTAAATACATCTGGGTTATTCTGTAATTAGTTATTCTTCAGTTCTCTATATATACAGCTGTAACCCCTTCAATATTAATAAGATCAATTAATTCTTAAATCTGTATCAATGTGGTATACTCCTTAAATATCAATAAATAAAATAACAATTTTATAATAAGAGGAAATTAGGAACTAAATGATAGTAAGTTTTCTCTTGAGTTTTTCAAGTTCTCCAAATAAAAGTGAGCATTTATTTCTAATAGTTGACAAGTTATATAAAATTGGATGGAGGGGTACTTTTATTGTCTAAGTTAGTTCATAATTAGAAAAGAGTTAAAAGATCAAAATATAGAGAAATGGCTAAAGCAATTAAGCATTAAAATAACTGAAATGTGGTTCGAAATGAAAATTGTAGCAGTTATAAATTATAATAGTACTAAACATATTCGTCAAATGTAGAACATTTTATATAAAACTTAAACTCTTCATATATAATAGAGTAAATAATTTTAAAATAGGTTGTTGAAAAGTAAACAAAGTACGAATAATAAAAAACACTGAAGTGTTATTTTTTTTTTTGCGAGTTTCATATCTAAATCATGCGTTTGCTGCTTTGCGTTTATTATTTGATCTACCACGAATTATTTATAAAATTCAAAACACACCTTGAATTAGTTGACTACACCAAGTGTTTGAATACAACCGTCAAAAGATGCGTGACAAAGTAATATTTTGCTCATCAAATTTCGTCCTCATGACAACTGTCGCATAAATTTTGAGACATATTTTGATAAATAATTCAAATAAACAATAATCCAAGGGTTTGAATACAATCGTCAAAAGGTACGTGACAATTAAATTTGTCCATAAAATTTCGTCCACATAATAATTAACTCATTAATTCAATGCTTATTAATAAATAATAAAAAATAATTCAGATAGAAAACTCCAAAAAAAATATACTTCAAATATGTTTTTGCTCCTAATTTTTAGAAATTGGGACCTAGTTATATGTAGCTAGAGAGCTACTACTACCCAACTAATCCATCGGAAAAAAATTGGGATTCAATAATTGTGTTTCTAATAAAGCTTTGATCTTAGACTATGGAAGTCTTCTTATGAAAGAATAGAATATTATAAAAAGAAAAGGTTGAAAATTAGTGCTCTAAAACAATATGATAAGGTTTTGTTCCGTATTTTAGGTGAAAAATGGACCCTAGTCCCCAGATATTTCAGAAAAGAATTGTTTATGAAGACTTAAACCTAATTTTAAATATAAAAATTCAACTAGGTCAGTCAACTATGAAAATGCATGGTATGAAGAAATTAAATTCTGAAGCTAGCAGGATAAAAAGACATGGGTGGTCAGTACTGGTCACTATATATTAGGTCCCCTCATATTAGAATTTTTCTTTAGCCTTTTTGAGTATTACTAATAAAAATGTTCAATTCTAGTTACTGCAATCTTAATCATTGCCCCCCACATGACTATATTTGCAGTATGAATGTACACTTAGTTTTTCATTGCATACTAGAACTTTTACTGTCATTGCTGAGTTAATGTATAGCAAGTATTGCTAGGTTTATTTCTTTTATTTATCTTATCCTAAGCAGTAGGCAGTGAGAACTAAGCAGTAAGCACTTAGCCTGGCAGTCCGAAGTAGCTTGCTTACTAGCTTTGGACTTTAAATTATATATGTTCAATGTTAACGGTTAACCCGATAATCGAACCGATAACAATGAAAAACCAATAAACCAATAACCGATTAACCGATATCTTGACGGTTCTTTAACGGTTTAGCATATATACAAAACCGATAATGAATAAGTAAAACCGATAATTTTTAAAACCGAACCGACCGATATGCAGTCCCAGGTGAGACTATGTATAATACATTCTTGTGATCTGACTCTTTCGCAGGCCTCTTGCATATAGTTGAAATTTGGCTTAAGTCATCGATAGACCCTCAAACTTGTCCCAAAAATTCAGTTAGACCCCTCAACTAAGGCCTGTACCTATCAGACCCCTATTCCACCCGAATTTTGATCCAATTGGACCCCTTTTTTTCAATCAGCTTAAAGCCAAAGTGTGTGCTACACACATGCGATGATGTGACAAACCCATAACCTGAAGATCACGTGAAAACAACTTTACTAGTTACTCTAACGCTTCCAAGACACTTTTGTAATATGCAGATAGGTCCAAAAAATAAAGGACAAACAACATAAATCCCGACAGTTTGAAGCTTAATTACAAATTTTTTTCATAGTTTGCATAATTACAGAAAATCTCAATTCTAGGTCTGTCGAAATATATAATTAGCTTCCGATACATCCAACGAAGATACATTTTTTCCTATATATAATTAGCTTCCGATACATTTTTGTCGATTTTGAATCTGTCTAGTTACATAATACATCCAACGAAGATATATTTTTTCCTTGTAAAGATACATAATTAGCTCCAAATACATTTTTTTTTCATTTTGGGTCTGTCGAGATACATAATTAACTCCTTGATACATCCAACTAAAATACATAATTAGTTGAAATTTTTGTAATTACTTTATAAGGATGAGAGTTTGTATAAATATGATAAGTTAATGTATATACTTATGTTATTTTTCCTACCAGTTACTCCAATGCTTCCAAAACTGTTGGGTAATGTGCCGATAGGTCCATAAAAAAGGTTTGGGTCGGTCAAATCGTGTCAAAAGCCCAACCCAACAACCCCCAATACAAAAAGCCCAACCCAACAACCCCCAATACAAAAAGCCCATAAATTTTGTCCAATTTTCTTTCTTCTTCTCCATTACAATTCTGCAAAACCCTCGTAGCACTCTCTGAGGTTTTACTAGCAGACCAACAATGGCGAAAACTAGCAAAGGCCAAAGTTCATCAAAGAAGAAGAAGATGAAGAAGAGCAGCGAAACAGGTCCGAAATCCAAAGACATGAAGCTCAAACCACCAAAGGAAAATCCATTCGAAGCAATTTGGTCACGTCGTAAATTCGATATACTTGGCAAAAAACGTAAAGGTGAACAACGAAGAATTGGTGAAGCTCGTTCTTCCGGCATCGAAAAGGTACACTTACTTTTCTTTTTAGTCTGTTTCAAAGTCTGACAATATTTAAAAGTGTTAGTTTACTTTCTTAAATTTCGTGCCAAAGTGAAAACCAGACAATTAACTCGAGACAGACGGAGTATTTAGCAAAAAAAAAGTTGCATATTTTTGACTGATTTTTCATTAATTTGAGGTAGTTTGGTAAACTACTCAGTCATAACAACGACCTATTTTGACTTGACACGAAATTTAAAAAAACAAAGGAACTTTTGAATTTTGTGATCTTAAATTCAAGTTGTGTCAAATGTACCAAAATGCCTTTTAATCTTGTGATCTCAAACATGCCCTGTGTAAAGTTGTAATTGAAGTGTTGCCAAAAAGGAAAAAAATTTATTCTTTTTGAAACGGACTAAAAAGGAAAGTACTTCATTTTTACAACATTTGGGAGCTAGTGACCAAAACAAGTTATTCATAAAAAGATTAAGATGACATTTGGTTTGCAATTTAGAAACCAAGATAACTAATACTTGCATAGCTAGTAGCGTTACTAACACCTGCATAATTCTAACCAGCTACCAAACGACCTTAATTATTTTAATTACAACTTTTCATGTGGCATGTTTGAGATGAAAATATATATAAAAGGTGTTATTTGCTTTCTTAATTCAGGGACAAGTCAAAACCAGATAATCAAATTGAAAGAGAAAGTATTTAGAATAAAAAAGTTGTAGTGTTTTGACTGATTTTTCATTAATTTAAGGCTTTTGGGATTTTGATTATGATGGTTTTGTTGTGATTATAGAGGAAGAAGACACTATTGAAAGAGTATGAGCAAAGTGGGAAATCATCAATGTTTGTTGATAAGCGTATTGGAGAAAATGATGAAGGGCTTGGTGAATTTGATAAAGCTATTATGAGGTCTCAGCGTGAGAGGTAGGTTTGTTTCAAAAGTTTTCTTCACTGCCAATCGTTTAATTTTGTTCATATTTTGTTGTAAGAAGTAAAAGTTGATGATGCTTCATAACTCACAATCAATGTTAGCATAAAGTAGTGATTTTTTATCATGTTAGCGTGAAGTAGTGATTTTTAGATGATAATGTGAGCTCTAAAAGTTCTGTTCACGACCAATGCTTGAATATTATATTCAGATTCTACTCTTTTTTTTTTTTTTGAATAAGCGTGAGCACCTCGACTAATTCAATGAGAAATCTCAATTAATTCCATTATAGGGGTACTTACTAACTCTCACCATACCATTACATGTATCGGTGTACTCTGTCTATCAAGATTTGGATGGATGAGAACGATTCACCTAGTTTTTTGTCTCTTTGTTGGAATTTGAATATGAAACTCATGGTTCTAAATCCACTCCGTTTCCGAGTAAATCTCACCTTGGGTGTCAAATTCTATAGTTAGAAGTAACATTTGATGTCCAAAGTTGTAACCTAATGGTTGATGTAATGACCCTTTCGGTCATTTTTCATATTTCCGCTTATCTTCGCCGTTAGGGCTTCTCCATAGCTGTCACAAGTCATTTATGACTTGCTGGGATTGACGGTTCGGTTACCGGGCAGTTCGTTTATTTTTTAGAGCCAATTGTTTGTTTTGAAGTCTTCGCTGGTTCCAAATGGACACCGGGCGAAAACTTCCGTGAAACGGTTTTGAATGCAAATTCTGACTGCGCCATCAGATCCAAATCGTCGATTTTAGGCTAGGAGGACCTATGGTTCATGTCCCAAGGCTCCCAAACTTATTTTGGGTTATTGAACGGATTTTATGAAAGACGGAACTATAGGTGTGGGCCCCATTTTTTGCCGAAACAATCTCAGTTGAAAGTTTTGATGATTTCAATGGATTTGAAATCTGGTTTACACTCAAATTTCACTATTGGATCATTTTATTTGGGTTCCGAATAAGTTCCGAGGGTCAAAAACAAGTTTTTGACTTTGCTGTTAGGGGATACCACATCTCTTCGCCGGGGGTCTATAACTAGACCCCAAGGTTGCGAATTTGGGCCTTTTCTCTTCATCTTTGAGAGCCTAAAACCCTAAATGGGCATGATAACTCAAAATTGAGTTGTATGGGTGACTCAGGAGCTTGATTATCATTTATTATCGCGATTATCATTTGAATTAAGATAAGATTTCATTACTTTATTGCTGAATTTCTTAGTTCTTGACCTAAAACCCCAAATTCACTTAGGGCTTGATTTTAGCCCAAAATTAGCTTTGTTTGTACCCATTTCTTGAGGGTTATGATTGCTTGATTATGTGTGAGTGTTAGATTGGCCTCGGAAATGCGTTTTCCGTAAGTGGGACCCACTTGGGGTTTTTGGTATCGTTTTTTGATCCGAAACACAATAGTGTAATATGGGTATCATTAGACTCGTATTGATGGGTAGATTATGTTTTTGATAGCATGATGACATTTTGGGTATTGTGAGGTGAAGACGAGCAAATTGAGTCCTTCAGATGTGACATTCAGGGACTAGTTGAAGAACATGGATTAGTGATCAACCGTTGTCTTAGAGAGGCAAATAAACCTGCAGATAAATTAGCCAGCCTGAGTCATGGATATGAAATGATCCATGTCTTCAACTCTTTTGCTGAACTCCCTCCTCAAGTCAAGGGACTTGTCAATACAGATAGATGGAATTTACCTTCGTTTAGGATCAGTGTAATCAAACCTGCCAACATTGTATATGACCCCCCGATTGTGTAAATAATCTAGAAGGGAGAGTAGTTAGTTGTTTAGGCTAGCTCTTCTCCCCGCGCTGATCATGTACCAAGTTTGGTATGCCAAACTCAAAATTGTAACTTTTTGCATATCAATGATCAACGGAGGCAATGTTTAAACTAAAAAAAAACCTATTGTCTTTTTCCTAGGTTAAACTAATTTGTAGCATGGATATGATAGTATGCTAGGTTTGGGATGTGGTTTATGTGTTGGAATCATAGTTAGTATGCTTAACCTTAGTTGGGCTATTCTAGTGATCTTGAAATCGTAATTTGGGTAGTGTTGGCTTAAATGCTCATATTTCTAGGCGAAGTTCATATCTTAGGATTGGTTATGACTTACTTGACATCTAGAGGTTGAACGAGACATCTTAGCCTAGTTTGGGACATAGTTTGCCTAATTATGGAAATTGAGGATTAGAAGTGGGATCTTGACTCACCTTAAGCTTGGATTTATATAGTTCCATTGAAGACCTTAGACGCTTGTTAAACGCTTAGAGAATGGCCTTGGAATCATGTTGGCTAACTGTGGTAAATGCGTTGTGGTGATAGTATTTGAGGTGATGTATATAGTTGTTGACTACATTATCGTTAATGCTATGTGTAGCTATGGATTATGCTATTAATTAAGCCCATGACTATGTCGTCATTTAAATCATTGACTAGACTACTATTTCGGGCTTTGGACTATGATATTACTAATGTTATACTTGACCTAGTAACCAAACTAGTGATTAGGCTAGAAAGCCCTCTTGTTGCTAATATTGTGAGTCATGATACTAAGGGCTCTAGATGGTATATTTATTGATTATATGAGAAGCTATGCTACTAACCATGTTGAATCCGATAATGCATTGTAATATTCATGCTATATGCATTCATAAATCTATGGATAAATTTACCTTGACGACGAATGATGGGTTATGAAGGTATGCTCTTCCTCGCTTCTCTTTTACTTTAGCCCTCGTGGGGTGTCATTTACTTTAGCCCTTGTGGGGTCAAAAAACGAGTCTTTTAATTTTTCTTATCAATACGAGTCTAATGATACTTTAGCCTAACATTCATATTCACATGCCATACATAACACACATCATCTTCGAAGAAGAGTAGGTAAGCCTACCTCAAAACCGAACCGCAAAACCTTATATCATTCACCACATATCGTCTTCACTTCACAATCCCCAAAATGCCATCATGCTATCAAAAACATAATCTACTCATCAATACGAGTCTAATGATACCATATTACACTATTGTGCTTCGGGTTCAAAAACGATACCAAAAACTCCAAGTGAGTCCTACTTATGGAAAACGCGTTCCGAGGCACTCACAAATTATTAAGGAATCATAACCCTCAAGAAATGGGTGCAAACAAAGCTAATTTTGGGCTAACATCAAGCCCTAAGTGAATTTGGGGTTTTGGGTCAAGAACTAAGAAATTCATCAATAAAGTGATAAAATCTTACCTTAATTCGGATGATAATCGTGATAATAAATGATAATCAATCTCCTAAGTCACCCACACAACTCAATTTTGAGTTATCATACCCATTTAGGGTTCTAGGCTCTCAAAGATGAAGGGAAAATGCCCAAATTCGTGACCTTGGGGTCTATTTATAGACTCCGGCAAAGAGATACGGTATCCTCCTGACAACAAAGTCAAAAACTTATTTTTGACTCTCCGAACTCATTCGAAACCCAAATAACATGATCCAATAGTGAAATTTGAGTGTAAACCACATTTCAAATCCATTGGAATCATCAGAACTTTCATCCAAGATTGTTTTGGAAAAAAGTGGGGCCCACACCCATAGTTCCATCTTTCATAAAATCTGCTCAATAACCCAAAATAAGTTCGGGAGCCTTGGGACCTGAACCAAGGGCCCCTAGCCTAAAATTGACGTTCCAAATCTGCTGGCACAGTCGGAATTTGCATCCGAGATCGTTTGACGGAAGTTTTCGCCCGGTGGCCATTTGAAACTAGCGAAGACTTCAAAACAGACAATTGGTTCTAAAACTAAACGAACTGCCCGGTAATCGAACCGTTGATCCCAACAAGTCATAAATGACTTGTGACAGCTATGGAGAAGCCCTAATGGCGAAGATAAGCAGAAATACTGGAAGGGTCATTATAGTTGATGAAGTGGGAGGAGAACTATATGGTTTCAAGTTTAAATCCCACACAGAATTTTTTTCCAGGTGTTCTTTTACATCCACCTAAGTTTAGGTGGCCAGTTACTCGGTACGTGGGAGGTACTTCCTGGTGGAACAGTTGAGAGGTGCTTGTAAGTTTGTCTGTACACCATTGCCAATAAAAAAAGAGTTAAAACGGATGCTTCAGCATCAGAAGTTCAACACCCTCTTTTTGTATTGCCCCCACGTGTTTGATGGGGAAAAACTTGTTCTCTCTTCATCATGTTAGCATAGTGTTGTATTTTTTATGGTGGAAAATATACAAACTCATTGTAAATAAAAAAGAATCTTAAGTAGATGTTGAAGAAGTGGTCTTTCAATGACAATCATGGAGATTTAGTTAGCTATGCTTTTTTAGTTTGGCAATCTAAATAATGAAGAGTCAGTTAGAGAAGATTAGAGCATTGGCATGAGATTGAATTTTCCGTTAAAATAAACAAGCTTATTAAAGGCCAAAACTGAAAATTGCATGTCTGGATATTTGAATACGCCAACTTACATAACGGAAAGGAGAAGGCTCGACCCTCCCTAGTGAACCCAACTTTGGAAGTGGGATCTGAAACAAATCAATGAACTCATTTTCAAACAAAGAAGATAAAAAAGAAAAGCATGGATCCTAGGAATAGGAAATGAATGGATCCTTGGTGTTCATTTCGTCAGGAATGCCAGATTAACCATCATTAGATTTTCAATGCGCATTTAGCGAGTAGTTAGTTGAAGGTGAGCCTTGACTGGTAAAGTTGCTTCCATGTGACCAGAGGTCATGTGTTCAAGCCTTGGAAACAGCCTCCGTAGAAATGCAAGTTAAGGATGCGTACAATATACCCTTGTGGTGGGGTCCTTCCCTGAACTCCGTGCATAGCGGGAGCTTTAGTGCACCGGGCTGCCCTTTTTTATTGTGCGACTAGTTAGTTCAGGCCTTTTTGTATGATAAAAATGGTTGCATGTTTTTACCAGTGCACCGTTGTTCACTTTTATTAAATTATCTGATACTGCTATTGTTGTTGACAAATATCTACTTTTTGTTTTCCTTAATATGTAGGTGAAATTGAAGAAAAACAAGGATAATTTGTCAGATGAGGATGAAGAGGACTTTGACTTTGGTGCCTCATTGGGAAGGGATGATTTTGATGAGGAAGTCCCATTTGATGAGGATGAGGATGATTATGCAAGAGACGGTGAGATTAACCCTTCGCGTGTTTAAAATGATACTAGTTTTTATGTGGCAGAAAAAGGAGTAATTTGTTGCCAAAATGTCATGTTGAATTCAAATCATATTAATTAGGATTCTTTGAAATCATAGAGGGAGAAAATCTTTTTGTTCAAGAACATGTGCGTAGCTTATCGGGGTAGACCAAGATAGTTGGTCAATGTCATTGTTTCAATGGAGTACTTTTTCACTTCTTGAATCAGGATAGGAGAGATGTAGTGGTATTATTTTTAGTTTGGCTCTGTATCCTTAATGGTAAGGACTAAGGACACCTATTTTCTTTTATTGTTTGATGCCCCACCTTTTTTGGTAGTTACGCATTAACATTCTTAAGTCAATGTACATTTAAAAGAAACCACAGAGCTTTTGATGGGGTGGAGAACTACTATGTACATTTGAAGAATAGTCTCTCATTCCCCGTTTCTTTTGCTGCATCAGTGAAGTTCCAGTTTGTATATAGGAGCTGGTATGTTCAGATTTTGTAGATTCTCTAATTTTCTGTGGAGATTTTTCGTTTGATAGTAAATTATTTACCTTATAAAAAAAAAACTCCGAAGTCCCTTGTATAGTACCACAAGTTAAGGAGAATGCTTCTGATGGTCCTGACACTCTTGGAGGCTTGTACTATCTTCTTGCTGTATTTTGTCGTACAAGTTACTCCCTATTCAAAAAATAAATAATAGGAGAAAAATTTATGAAGAAAAACCATCATCATAAACCTAATCTAGCTGCTAGCTAGAGTATTACAACCATTATTGGTTCATACATTGTCATATCTTTTTTCAGTGAAGATGGTAATGTTTGAAAACTTGTATTTTCTGTTGTTAAGCATCTTAAATCGTTTCTTGTATGGTTTTCCTCATACCGGATGTCTATTTCGGTGCAGATAAGTCAGCTATCTTGGGACAACTTAACTCTCATGGATCTCAGAATGCCCAATCAGATCCAGTGGAAGCAGAGGAAAATGTTAGAAGCTCCCCCTCCACCCTTTCTTGATGCATATTACATGCTTTATTTTGGAGTTTATGGTGACTAGCTGCTAACAAAGGAAATAGTTGTTATCCTTCTTTCCCCTCCTATGATTAAGAGCTCACTTAATTGTTATTCTGAATAGTTTGGCACTTAGATAAAATGTCCGTACCGTGATTTCACCGTGTAACTTAAATTGCTCCTCCATGCATCTTTTGAGTAATATGAAAAGAAAGAAATTGAACATGTCTTGAAGGAAGCGCTGAATCTACACACAAGATCAACTATAGTGTCTCTATCTTTTCGCTTTTTGATGTTGCCTTATCAAAAAAAAAAAAAAAACCTTTTTGCTTTTTGGTGTAAGTTGATGCATTACTAGATGTACATATTATTGATGCATTACTAGATTATTGAAGTACCCTACAATTGTAAAAGGTATATAGGGACTGAGATATTCTTTTTGGCTGTACAGAGAAGCACCAACTTGGTGCAATTTCATCAATAAAATTCTTTACTTGTGAAAAAAAATTGTTGTGCTCGAGCAAAGCTGTTAGGTGGTTGTGTTAAGTTTTGACTGATGACAGAAACAAGAGCTCTTGTGTCTCTTTTTACCGTGCAATCATGCATTACAATGAGAATCTTTGGTACCAAGATGGAGAAAGTGGTTGTATTTCTATTAGTAAATTGCACTATCAAATTCTAAACTTAAGTCCTTTGAAGAAGTGTTTTCTTTTTGAGGATAGAGGATCTTGTTTCTATTTGATTATTTATAACATACCTTCTGTGATGTTATCCTTATGTTCTTTCAAGTTACTTTGTTATCAGCTAGGTAATTGGTGTTCTTGCATTATCATTACTGTTCTTTCATGCCTTCATTATGAAGTTGCCTACTGTGTAGTAGTAGCGATTGCTTGCTTTGTGCATTTTCACATTGTAGTCTTCTAAAACAGAATACATTTAGCTGAACTATTGTTTCAAAGATTTAATGGTTTGGAAGGATAAAGAACATTTATCTTTTGACTATAGTCGATATTTGCTAATCAAAGTTTTATTCATTTTGCAGAAAGAACGTCAGAAGAGAATGGCTGCTGTTGATGATGAGAGTGATGAAAATGGAAATGCATCTGATGATGACAGTAAATTGGTCAAAGACCCAAGGACTATATCTGGCGATGATCTTGGGGACGATCTTGAGGAGGCGCCTAGAAATAAGTTAGGTTGGATTGGTGAAATCTTGAGAAGGAAAGAAGGTGAACTTGAGAGTGAAGATGCTGCTTCTACGGGGGATTCAGATAGTGAGGAGGACGATGGTGAGGATGAAGGAAGTGACGATGGGGAAGAAGGAAGTGGCAATGGGGATGATGAAGGAAGTGATGAGGATGAAGACGAAGGAAAGACACAGACTATTAAGGACTGGGAGCATAGTGATGATGATATTATTGATACTGAGGAAGAGGATGATAAGGAAGGTTCTGGTGATGATGTTAAGAAAGTGATGAAAATAAAGGACCTTAAGGAGGTTGACGTCAAGGGAAAAGAAGTTGGCACTGTACAAACCAAAAAAGAAAAAACGACTGTCAAGCATCCACAAAGCGAACTTCCCTATACAATTGAAGCCCCCAAAACCCTAGAGGAGTTCACTTCATTGATAGACAATAGTTCTGATGATCAAGCTATTGAAGCAATCAGGAGAATTCGTACATTCAATGCAATAACTGTTACGACAGAGAATAAAAAGAAAATTCAAGTATGATACTCTGTTTTCACTGCAATTTCTTTATGGTTGATGTTTAACCTTTGTGACTTTCTCTGTTCTCCTTGTTGTGAACACATGGTGTGAAGGTTTGCCTTGAAATCTTAATAGTATTTCACCATTTAACTGTATTTGCTCATGTAAATATCTCTGTGCGTTGATAAAAAATGTTTACCACAGTTTCTTTATAAGTAGCTTGTTTCTTTCATCAGGTCTTTTACGGCGTGTTGCTACAATATTTCTCTGTGTTGGCAAACAAGAAGCCATTGAATTTGAAGCTTTTGAATTTTCTTGTAAAGCCACTGATGGAGATGAGTGCAACAACCCCATATTTTGCAGCTATAAGTGTTCGCCAAAGGCTACAAAGAATAAGGACACAGTTTTGTGAAGATCTTAAGCATACAGGTTTGTTTTCATAGCCCATTTGTTTTCTTTTGTCATTCATTCTATCTCAACTTATGTTTCTTGACTTCACCTATTGTGTTTAATTCATTTGGTCCATCCGCATAGGAAAAAGCAGTTGGCCATCTTTGAAGACTGTCTTTTTGATGAGGCTTTGGTCCATGATATTTCCATGCTCTGATTTTCGCCATTGTGTCATGACTCCTGCTATACTGCTTATGTGTGAATACCTAATGCGGTGTCCCATCATTTGCGGAAGAGATATTGCAATTGCTTCCTTGTGCTCTTTGCTGCTCAGTGTAAGTCGATACCATGTTTCATTTGTCTTTCATGCACTGAAATTGATCATTTGCTTAAGTTGAGGGTTCTGCGATTTTGTTAAGTAGAGTATTATATATCATTGGAACACATATGGTTTCCACCTGTATAATCTTCGACTAAATCAAAGCAGCATCTGGATTTCTAGATGTATGGTGATTGTCTCCGCCTAGTATATATCATGTACCTTAGTATGTGCTTCATAGTGAGCTTCTGCATATTACCCTCCTTGTTCTAATTCGTCAATTCATTTGTCTTTGAATCCATTTATAGACATCTCCTTTGTTTCTCCTTCTTCCTTGTTTTATACTTAAATACAACGTGTTAGTCCAGCGTTAAACAGAATTTCTTTGAGAGCTAATTGCTTTTAAATCATGACTTTGATTGCCAATATTTTCAATATCTTGTGCATATTTGCTTATATACCTCTTATTAGTTTTCATTTGTGATATTTAAAAGTATGAATTCTCGTGTGGTGTGTTCTGTCCTCATACGCTCGAGGTATAAGTTCATAGCTTTGCTTGTTTTAGGTATACAAGGCTTCAGAAACTTTGTTAATCTCTATTTATTTATTGCTCTTTTGTTTCCGGATTGCACCTTTTTATTTTTCGGTAGTAGTTTACATTCTCATTTTGTCTTTTGACTAGGTTTTGTTGCAGTCTCCACTGGAAATGTGTAATGACCCTTCAGATCATTAATCGTGTTCTTGCTTATTTTCGCCGATAGATCTCCTCCATAGCCATCCCAAGTCATTAGTGACTTGCTGGAACCGATAGTTCGGTTACCTGACGGTTCGTTTGGTTTTTAGAACCACTTTTACAATTTGAAGTTTTCGTCGATTCCAAATGGCCGCCGAGCGAAAAATTCAGTAAAATGATTTCGGATGCGCATTTCGACTGCGCCAGCAACTATGGAATATCGATTTTAGGATAGATAGACCCTTGGTTCGGATCCCACAGCATCCGAGCTCATTTCGACCCATTAGTCGAAAAGTCAAAAATCAAAATATATGCGTGTGGGATCCACAAGTGGCCTAAATGACCATGGATCGAAAATCCTGCTTCACCAATGCGTCCGAAATGTCAAATTTAGTGGAATTACATAGTTCGTTTGTGAAAAATGGAGTCCGAATGAGTTCGGGAGGTCAAAAACAAGTTTTGACCTTGCAGGCCCATTTAAACTCGTATAAAAAGGGCTGTTGGCCGATTTTTGAGACATTCTTCAGCATTTTGAAAACCCTAGCAGCCTTTTGAAAACCCTAGCAGCCATAAATATTTGTTGACAAAAAAATGAGTCTTGTGGGTTGATTAGAAGCTTCAATTTTTTCCTATGAGTGACTATACTCAAGTTGGTTACGGTAGCTATGTGTGATTTAGTGTCAACTCTATTCAAACAACACGTTTTATTAAAGACCGGTAGATCAGAGTAGAACCTTTTGAGATTTAACTTTTGGCTTTTATTTCTTTTATTCTCAAAAAGCATTCTTCCTGGTTGATGGTGTTTGCAATTATAGAATGACCATTTGGATGTATTTCTCCAAGCTTAAACATCTTGCACTGCAGGTAACTAAACAATCTCAGAAGTTTTGTCCTGAGGCTATAGTATTTCTTCAAACTTTGCTGATGGGAGCTTTAGACAGGGAAAGCGATTTAAAAATTTACAGGTTTGGCTTTACTTCAGTGTTTGAGCCGAGGGTCTATTGGAAACAACCTCTCTACCTCTATTTTCGGGTTGCTTCCTTCCACTTGTAAATTGAAAGTCATATTCTTGTGCTGCGGTTGAATGACCTTATGGAGATCAAAGAACTTGGGCCTTTGCTTTGCATATGCAGTAGCAATGCGGAGATGGGTTCTTTAGATTTTCTTGAGCTAATGGACTTACCAGAGGACTCACAGTATTTTGACTCTGATAATTACAGGTCAGTTAGTAGCATTCTAGTGACATAGGCAAATCTATTTGAGGAATCTCAAAAGTTCGTTAAATCTTTGAATATGACTCTATGTTAAGATACACTTGAGACAAATTATAAATATGTTCGATAAGTTTTTTACCTAGGTCTAATTCAAGATGTGGTCTGTTAAACTTTTAGTTTCCTAATAATACTATTGTCAATCACCTAGTTGACATAACAAGTATATTGCTCTCTCTCACATTTTTGTAGGTCTGGAAATTCTGCTGCAATTTTTTTTTTCCAGGACTTATTGAACTTGATGCGATTAAATGTTTTCTCATGCAGGGCTAGCATCCTCGTAACAGTTCTGGAAACCCTGCAAGGATTTGTTAATGTATATAAGGACCTTATTTCTTTTCCTGAGATTTTCATGCTAATTTCAAAATTATTATGCAAATTGTCCGGAGAAAATCATATTCCAGGTGCATTAAGGGAGAAAATCAAGGATGTATCCCAATTAATTGACACAAAGTCTCAGGAACATCACATGTTGCGTCAACCTTTGAAAATGCGTAAGAAAAAACCTGTGCCCATCAGGATGCTTAATCCGAAATTCGAGGAGAAGTAAGATAATCTTCTTATTGCCTTATCTTTAATCAAAAGAATCATATTGCTCATTTCCTGTCGAGCTTTACTCATCTGGTGATCATATACATCTGCATCTATGTCAAGGGTAGAGATTATGATCCAGATCGCGAGCGTGCTGAAAAGAAAAAGTTGAAAAAACGTATAAAAGAGGAAGCTAAAGGTGTTGCATGAGAATTGCGGAAGGACATAGATTTCTTGGCCAAGGCCAAGGAAAGGGAAAAGGCCCTACTGGCCGAAGAGAAGGCTGAGAAATATGGGAAAGCTCTTGCTTTTCTTCAAGAACAGCAGGAGCATGCATTTAAATCAGGGCAATTGGGAAAGGGCCGGAAGAGAAGAAGATGAAATTAGCTTTTGGTTTTTACTTGAAAATCTTATCTCTAAAGCTTCTCGTCTTTTGGTAAGGTTTGTTCTTTATTTTGCATTGACAGTGAATATACAAGTACTCCGTCTACTATACTACAAATAGATATCACTTCACTGTCAACATCCAATAGATATCCCTACTATAAGAGTGACCCATTTTAATGCTTGTTTTTTTTCTACCAGAGTTTCTTTGCTTAACACTTATTTGTCCTTTGTTCGCTCCCTCTCTTGCTTGGCATGGTCTCAACATATTAGTGTGTTCTTTATTTAATATTGGAGCTAAATGTGGCCAACGTTTATATAAATACTAATGAACACACCATAATGCTACATATCAGTATTAAAACTGTTATTGATACAAAATATTGAAACTCTTCTCCTTTATTATTCCTAGGAATGGAAGACGCTGAATGCTGGAAGTACAGAGGATTGAATGAGCAATTGCATTGTTTCGGTGATGGTTACAACACGCGCGTCCATCTTTCCCGTCCAACTGTGCCACCGTGTATCCTCTGCACCTGGTGAAGCGTTATAGAGCTCATCGAATTTTGTCTCATGTCTTCTAGCAGAGATCAGTTTGTCCAACACAATCTGCAAATTTAATGTCTTGAGTTGTAAAAAAGGAATAACTATGTTCCTCGAACCTAATGTGCATGGTTGCTTGTTGTATTTTTAGTTTTACATTTAACTGAATAGAGTTAAATTCGTTATAGTGTTAAAAGTCATTTATGTTACAGTTCGGTTTTACCCTACGATTGGATGCAGAGGAGAGTTCACAATCCCAAAGGGGCTATAGTTTCCTTTTCAAACCCCGTTTTGGAATGTTACTTGTTTTTATAGACCCTAGACTCGAGAAAAAGCAAAACAAAGTAGTCTAAAGAAATAACGAAAGTGGAAATGTCATAAATATTTTAAAAAGCAATTTGAAGAAAAGGAACAATATCCAATTCCCACTTTGTGGATTTCATTGGGTATGCTGTTGTTGAAGAAAAGAAACAATAACTAGTACAAAATAAGACAACTACAATAATAACATATTCGGTGTCTTTTTACAAAGCGGGATCTGAGGAGGATAAAGTATACGCAAATAGATTTCGGTTCAGGACAAACAACAATATATCAAGCAAAAAACATAAAAACAAACAACAAAAATGAGGTCACATATCATTAGATAATAAAAGAAATAAGACACCCACAGAGTGACACTATGAACTATCTATTCGAAAATAAAAAACTTCACCAAAACACCACATATAAGAAACTACAAGAAACATGCATAACACTATGGCTACAGATACATCTACAAATAAAATACTCCTCCCTACTAGTAAGAACGCACGCCTACCCGCTAACTCTCTATCCTAATCTGGGTCCTCTACACCTTTCAATCAAGGGTCATGTCCTCTGTAAGCTATAACTGCTCCATGTCATGCCTAATCACTTTCCTTCAATATTTCTTCGGCCTACCTCTACCATGTTTGAAATTATTCATAGCCAACCTCTTACACCTCCATATTGGGGCTTTCGTGCACCTCTTCATCATATGTCTGAACCATCTTAATCTAACTTTCGGTGACTTGTCTTTTCCCGAAGCCACTCCCACCTTCTCTCAAATAATCTCATATCAAATCCTATCCTTCCTAGTAAGTCCACACATCCATCTCAACATCTTCATCTTCACCGCCTTCAATTTTGGATGTGGGAGTTCTTAACTGGCCAACACTCCGCTCCATACAACATAGTCGGTCTGACTAACACTCTGTAGAATTTACCTTTAAGCTTAAGAGGAACTTTCTTATCACACAAGAATCTCGAAGTGAGCCTCTATTTCAATCACCGTGTACCAATACAGTACGTGACATCCTTGTCAATCTCTCCATTCCCATGAATCATAAATCCTAGATACTTGAAACAGTCTCTCTTTCGAATGGCCTGAGAATCCAACTCCACTGCCATGTCCGTCTCATGCATCAAATTACTGAACTTACACTCAAAGTACTCCGTCTTGGTCCTGCTCAACATAAACCCTTTAGACTCCAGGGTCAGTATCCAAACCTCCAACTTATCATTAAATCCTTCTTGGATCTCGTCAATAAGCACTACATCATTAACAAATAACATACAACAAGACACTTCTCTTTGAATATGCCGCGTTAATATGTCCATCACCAAGGTCAATAAAAATGGTTTAAGAGTTGGTCCCTAACACAACCCTGTCAAAATAGGAAAGTGCTACAAATCTCCTCCTACCGTCCTCACACGAGTCTTCGCTTCGTCGTACATGTCCTGAATCGACTTAGGAACTTTGTGGTACACCTTCTTAAGATCGATTAATACCAGGTGCAAGTCCTTCTTCTTCTCCCTAGACTGCTTTACTAATCTTCTCATGAGATGAATGACCTCGGTAATCGAGCGACCTGACATGAAATCAAACTGATTCTCAAAATAGTCATGATTCTTCTCAGCCTCAATTTACCATCCTTTCTCAAACCTTAATGGTATAACTCAATAACTTGATACCCCTATAGTTGTTACAACTCTAAATGTCCCCCCTTATTCTTATATAATGAAATCATCGTACTCCATCTCCAAGCTTCCGGAATCTTCGCTGTTCTAAAAATAATGTTAAACAACATTGTCAGCCACTCCATACCTGTCTCTTCAGTGTTAGCTCTTTAAAAAATTCACTGAAATTTGTTTGCCCCAGTCGCCCTACTCCTACGCATCCTACGAATAACACCCTTGACCTCCTCAGCCTTAATACGTCCACAATAATCATAATCGCAACACCTTCCTCAGTGCTCCAAGTTCCCCAACACTAAACCGCTGTCCCCCCGTCAGTTAAAAGTTAATGAAAATAAGACCGTCACCTCGTCCTAATGAGGGCGTCATCCACTAACACTTTGCAATCCTCCTCCTTGATGCATTTCACTTGGTCAAGGTCACGAGCCCTCCTCTGCCTAGCCTTTACAAGCCTATATAACTTCTTATCCCCATCTTTCTCCTCTAAAACCGCATATAAGCTCTCGAAAGCCGTTTCTTGGTAACCGCTAACTTAGCCTCTTTCCTGACTAACTTATACTCCTTCCTATTCATCCGCTTCTCATCGTCATCCCTGCTCTCCACCAATTTCGCATAAGATGTCGTCTTAGTCTCCAACTTTCTTTTAACTTCTTTGTTTCACCACCAGTCCCCCGGTGTTTACTAGATCGGCCTCTCGAGACACCCAACACCTCTCTACCAGTCTCCCTGATACAACCGGCAGTCGTCTCCCACATACTATCCATGCACATCCCCTCTACTCTTCTAAGTCCCTATAGTCGTCAACTTCTCCTCTATCTCCAAGGCGCTGGTCAAAGTAAGCTACCCCACTTAATCCTGGGTCGATCCTCCACACCCCTATTTGTTTCTACCCTTCTTGATCAATTCCAAGTCCATCACCAGAAACTTAAGTAGGGTCAAAAGATTCTCGCTAGGTATGACCTTAACGTCTTTACATAGTGCTCTTTCACCCTTCCTGAGGAGCAAAAAGTTTATCTGAATTTTGATCCCCAAACTACGAAAAGTAAGAAGGTGCTCCTCCTTCTTCGAGAAGCTTGAATCCGCTACCACCACTCCACAGGCCCTAGCAAAATTCAAAAGTGAGGCTCCTCCATTTTTTTTTCCGAAATCGAACTCTCCATGCACATCATCATAGCCTCTCGACAATGACCGATATGCCCATTGAAATCACTTCCTACGAAAAGCTTTTCATTGCTCGAAACACCTCTCACCTCGTGCAAGTACACCAAATTCTTGTTTGACCCGATCGCACTATCCTTGTGCATCCTACGAATAGTACAAAATAAAACAATAACCGAAATTTAAGAAACACATAATAACAAAAACCGGAGGATAAGAAATTACATAAGTAGTACTACGAGTACAAATACAAAAGGATAAACGTAACAACGCTCTTACTTAGTATTAATTTATAGGAGAAAGTTGGATTCATTCATCCACTAACTTTAGCTAAATAATTGTGTTTCCAAAAATCTTTTATGTAGATCATGAAAGTCTTCTTATGAAATAATAATAGAATATTATAAAAGAAAATTATGCTCTAAACCAATAGTTAAAGGTTTTGTTCTACCAAGTTTAGGTGGAAGATGGACCCCAAATATTTCACAATTGGTGAAAAGAAACACAGCTCCAGATTAAAATAGCAGTCAAAGTAGAAAGAATTGTACCAAAAATATAATAAAAATAGTGAAGTAGGAAGAATTAGAAAAATAAAGATAGAATGAAGGTGAATATTCATAAGCAAAAATCTTGTTTGGTTTTAATTTTTTTTTTTCTTTTTAGTTTTAATTGGGTCAGAAGGGGAATCCTCATTGAAAAGGAAAAAATTCAGATAGTCAACGAACTGAGCTACTTAAATTTTTCATAAAAATATAATTACTTATTTTTTAAGAAAAACGTGTTCGTATCAGACACACCCATAATATATTATGAACCAATTATCCCACATTGGAAAAATAGAGAAATGCTATGGAGTTTATAGGCCAAATGGGTTATCCCACCTATCAGGTTAGTCTTTTAGGTTAAGTTCTCCTGTTTGGTTTATAACATTGGTGCTTTCATTGAGAGTCCCACGCGTTGGGTCGTGGCTCGGAGTGTGGGGGCCTGCGCGCTAGGAGTGGTGGCCTGGACCCAAGAGGGGTGTCAGCCGTGACCAACTGAGCATAGCTGTGACCAACGAGAATCGATCCACGCCTGGAGCCACGACCCGGAGTGGTGGCCTGGACCTAAGAGGGGTGCCAGCCGTGACCAACGAGGTCGTTGGTTCTCAAGCGGAAGCGATTGTTATGAACCAATTGTCCCACATTAAAAAAATAGAGAAACGTTAAGGGGTTTATAGGCCAAATGAGTTTTCCCACCTATCAAGCTAGTCTTTTGGGTTGGGTTCTCCCGTTTGGTTTATAACATAATACCTGGACCTTTTTCATTATAGCTATCACAATGGGGGATTCTCCTTCTGTAAGGAAAGTTTTGAGAATCCAAAATACAAAGGTCATCGATAACCAGAGGACAAATCGATAAAACTACAATAATAATAACTTATTCAGTGTAATTTCACAAGTTGAACCTGAAAAAAAATGATGTGTATGTAACTTTACTAGCTACTTTTCAATGAGATACTAGCTACCATATGTTAAATTAAAGTAAAATAAAACAAAATTAAAACTAAACTTCAAATAAAGACCAAGACCTTAAAAGTCTAGTTGAAGCACAGTGAAAGTGTTCACCAAATTTGTTTGGGTGGGTGCTTTGGTGATTTACCGATCGCTTAGTAGTTGATTACAATTATTATTATGTAGGTATTAGCTATAGATATAATAATACTAACCATCATTACCGCAGGCTATAAATTTAATTATGCTTTTAAACTAAAAATGTATAAATGCATTCAAATATCCTTTGCATCTTATAATCTTATACCTATCACATGAAATATCGAAATTAAAAAAACACTAATAAAATAGACATTGGCATTTTTCTTTTAATAAATTAACAAAAAAGAAAACACATAAATTGAAACTAAAATATATAGTACTAGTATATCATAATTCATATGCATTCAGATTACACTTTTAATAACTTTAAAAAAAAGAGTATAAGACAAAAGTAACTAGTGGGTATGGAATCTCTCTTCTTTAACAAAACCATTTGCCTTAAGTCACTACATAAAAAAGAGAGGATGTTGCTTTAATGACAATGCTCCAAGGTTGTTTGATTAAAGTGGGGTGGAATCTTATAAATAGAGAGACTTTATTACAAATAATCTTTTGCTTTCTATCGAGAGAAAATATTAGCACTTCCACCATTTCAATTTACTTGACATTCATTTAATAATATTATTAAAGATTCATTTTGTTAAATTTATTAATTATGTTCTAGAAATTAAATCTGACTATTTATATTTTATATAGTGATTCAATAATAAAAAGGGTATTAAAATAAAATGATAAATTTCTCTCGGTTCAATAATTCAGATAAGTAAACTAAAACAACTAAACTCCAAGTAAATTGAAACCGAAGTAATATTATTTTTATGTACGAAAAAGAGAAAAAAATAAAGACATGATTGCACCTATGATGTTGCTTTAATGACAATGCTCCTAGGTCATTTTTAATTAAAAAGTTGGGTCCCATTTTTCTATTAGAAAAGAGTACTAGCTATCACTAATATAGAAGAGATGGGAATAGAATGTGAAATCTTTGGAAAAATAAAAATAGACAAAGAATCCTACTGAGAGAAAACAAAAAGTAGCGATGGTGGACGTGATGAGCTTTGTGATGGAGAAATTGAAGGATGCCATACTAATGATGTTCAATTTTGGTGGTCATGTGTTTATGATGTTGATAAATTTTGTTGGGCTATTGCTAATGAAACCCATAAATCTTTTTTGGCAAGGGCTAGTATTGCTCAAAAATTTTAGTTGGAAAGTACTACTATCGGTGTAAAGTGTTTTTGGACAAGAACTAGCTTCGCTCAAAAATTTAGGCTGGAAAGTGTTACTATCGGTGCAAAATATTTTTGGACAATTTCTAATGAAACCCATAAATTTTTTCGGGCAACGGCTAGTTTCACTCAAATTTAGGTTGGAAAGTGCTACTATCGATGCAAAATTTTTTTGGGCAAGGACTAGTGTCACTCAAAAATTTCGGTTGGCAAGTGCTACTAAATTTGCAAAACTTTTTTGGACAAGGACTAGCATCGCTCAAGAATTTTGGTTGGCAAGTGCTACTATCGTTGCGAAATTTTTTTGGACAAGTGCCACTAACGCTCAGGAATTTAGGTTTGCAAGTGCTAGTGACACTGAAAAACATTGGTCGGCAAGTACTAGTGACGCTGAAAAGTTTTAGTGTGCAAGCGCTAGTAGCGCTTGACAATTTTACTTGGCAAGTGAAGAATTTATGTGGAAAGCTTATGAGTTGGTTTGACGAGGTGTTTCCACCAGAGACAAGAGTAGAGAAGATCAAGTACTGGTTTCACTTAGCTTTACCTTATCTCATCATCGCGTTGTTTCTAGCTCTCTTGATATGTTGTTGCTACTTCTAAGGTGGATTACTGATCATCGTGATGAGTTTTCTCAAAAGTATGTGTGTTGGAGTAATGAAACTTCTCAAAACAGTTTGTGTTGGATTGGTGAATTTTCTCAGAAGCGTATGCGTTACGCCTATCATGAGGCTTATCAAAAGTGTGTGTGTTACACTGATGAGGCTTTGCATAAGACTGATAGCCCTTGTCGAAAGAGTGTGTGTTAGATTGATAGCCTTTGTCGAAAGAATGTGTGTTAGATTGACAAGTCTTGTCAAAAGAGTGTGTGTTAGACTGATAGCCCTTATCGAAAGAGTGTGTGTTGGACTGATAAACACTCTCAAAAGAGTCTGCGCGACGCTGATGAATTATCTCAAAAGAGTGAGCGCGACGCTGATGAGTTATCTCAAGAGCGTGTACGTTAGACTCATTGAGATTCTAAAATTTCTCTTCCCATGTTGTTGGCGAAGCGATAGCAAGATGATGAAAGCTCCAGGGAGAAACATTAGGATTCCAAGATCTAGTTTTGAGCCAGATTATACTTCTCTAATCTTCACGCTTATCCCGGTGATATGCTTGTTGGGTTCATAGGATATGAAAGAAGTGTGAATGGAAAAATGAAGAATAAAATGGTGGAGGGAAAGGAGACACTAAAATGGAAAGTGTACTCCCAAATTAGAAAGTTTACTCTTTCTCCCACATTGGTGGAAGAAGACAACTTGAAAGTATTTATAATCAAGAACACTTACTCCACATGGAAAGTGAGGCAAGAAATAATAGATGCCTTGCGCCGTCGTCGTCGTCTCTCGGCTCGGCTTTGGCTTTGGATTTGGAAAATGATCGATCGATGAGATCTATCTTTTTGGACAAACTTTATTTGAATTCCGAAGAATGCCAAGGAAAAATGCAGTAAATTTTTTTCTGCAATTTCGGACCTCCATTTATATATACATGCAGTAACAGTTGCACTGTTTCAAGTGAACTGATACATTATTTTCAAACTAGTGCTTCAGAAATGATACATTGTTCTGAACTGAGGCTACAAAAGGTTGCAATGGTTCGAAATGATGCTTCAGAAGGATGTAATTCTTCAATGAAAAGACACACTGATTCATGAAATGAGATGACTGTTCAAGAAAAGATGCAATCTTTGATGAACAGACATGAACTTACAGCAAAGGTGTAACCTTTGGAGTGAACCATTGTCTCTTTTCAGAAGAGGCATGTTGTGGCTATATAAACCTGGTTTCTTCCACAGGTTTAGTACGAAAATTTTCAGATTAAAAAACTCTCTTCTTGTCTCAAAAAAATATTCTTTGTGATCACTCAAAACGTTTTGTGAGTTCGAAGATATTCCAACCGTTTGACGTACCTCTACTGTTGGTCTGTTAGCGATTTTATCCTGGGAGAAAAAATTCCACAACCTCGGGTACAGTGAGGGGAATTATTTCCTTAAGGAAAATCCGTGAATTCGGACAACTTGGCTATTTTCTGTTTCATCTTAATTTCTGCAAAATAAAATACACCTCTTGGAAAGGTTATTTTGATCTTGTGTTGAGGGTATTTGATATACTTCATTGTGTTTTTGTTTATACTTAAACTCAAGTTGAAGTTGGTGTTGTAATATACAGATTTTGTGTACCCGAAGTACAAACGATAGATAACAATCTTAAGGAAATAATAATTTTATAGAATCTTTATAACTTGTTTTTGGAGATTAAAGCTTTAAGCTTTCTACTCCGCTTGAATTTAACTAGTGATTAGAAGGCATAAATCTTCATCACAAGTTAAAGTTCACTCGGTTGACGATTTGAAGTTAGAAAAACTTCATTGTTAATTAGAAACAAGAAGAAAAGTTGAAAAGTTATTTAACTTTATAAGTAGTGATCTGAAAATACTAAATTTTTCTGTCTTGTGTTGACAGGAAGGATGATTAACGAAAGTCAAATGATGGATGCGACAATGTCTGTAGGGGCAACTAATATTGCCACATCAAATCGCACAAATGCTCCGCCAACAATGGCACCGGCGGAGAAGCCCGAAATTTTTTTGGGCATTGACTTCAAGCGGTGGCAACAAAAGATGTTCTCTTACCTCACCACTTTATGTCTGCAACGGTTCACTAGCGAAGACGCTCCTGAGGTACCCGAGGAAACCTCGGACAAAGACCGTTTCGTTATTGTAGAAGCTTGGAAACATTCGAACTTCCTTTGCAGGAATTATATTCTGAGTGGTCTCCAAGACGACCTCTACAATGTTTATAGTGGAACCAAGACATCAAAGAAACTATGGGGGACACTTGAAGGAAAATATAAGACGGAGGATGCGAGAATTAAGAAATTCTTTGTTGCACGGTTCCTGGACTTCAAAATGATAGATATCAAATCTGTTGTCTCTCAAGTACAGGAGTTGCAAGTCATCATACATGATCTCCTAGAAGAAGGTATATCTTTGAAAAATACCTTAGTTGAACGAATTAAACATGTTCTTAATACTCACATAAACTGTTTTGTAGGTTTAATTGTGAATGATGTTTTCCAAGTAGCAGCAATAGTTGAGAAGCTACCACCTTTGTGGAAAGACTTCAAAAACTACTTAAAGCATAAACGCAAGGAGATGACTGTTGAAGATCTTATTGTCCGACTTCGTATTGAAGAGGATAATAAAGATGCCGAAAGAAGGTCAAAGGGAAATTCTACAATTAATGGAGCACATATTGTAGAAGATAACCAAAACAATTCCAAGAAAAGGAAGAAAGCTGAACAAGGAAGTAATCAACCCAAGAAAAAGTTCAAGGGAATATGCTTCAACTGTGGCAAGATTGGCCACAAGTCCACAGATTTTCGTTCCCCAAAGAAAAGCAAGAAGAAGGATCAAGCAAATATGATTGAATCCAACAAAGAATGCGATGATCTGTGTGCTATGCTCTCAGAATGCAACTTGACGGGGAATCCTCGTGAATGGTGAATGGATTCTGGTGCCACCCTCCATGTATGTGACAACAAGGAGTTGTTTTCATCATTTTCTCGGTCTCAAGCAGAAGAAATGATCTACATGGCTAACTCCGCTACTGCTAAGGTGGAGGGAACAGGAAAAATTTGCTTAAAGATGACTTCCGGCATGGTCTTGACACTGAATAATGTGTTATATGTTTCGGAGTTAAGGAGGAACTTAATTTATGTTTCACTCCTAGATAAGAATGGATTCAAATATGTAACCATTTTTGGAAAAAATTTAATTAGCAAAGGAGAAATGTATGTAGGAAAAGGCTATCTGACCGAAGGCCTTTATAAGATGAATGTAATGACTGTTGAAATAAATAAAAGTTCGAATTCTTCTTATTTGCTTGAGTCTTATGATTTAATGGCATGAACGTTTAGGCCATGTTAATTACAAAACGTTACGAAAACTGATTAACTTAGAAGTTTTGTCAAACTTTGAGTGCAATAAATCAAAGTGTCAAACGTGTGTGGAATCGAAGTATGCAAAGCATCCTTATAAGTCCGTTGAAAGGAATTCCAATCCCTTAGACTTAATACACACTGACATTTGTGATATGAAGTCAACACCATCACGTGGTGGGAAAAAGTATTTCATAACTTTTATTGACGATTGCACTAGATATTGTTATGTCTACTTGCTAAATAGTAAGGATGAAGCAATAGATGCGTTTAGGCAATATAAAACTGAAGTTGAAAATCAGTTAGACAAAAAGATCAAAATGATAAAAAGTGATAGGGACGGAGAATATGAATCTCCCTTTGCGCAAATATGTGTAGATAATGGAATAATTCATCAAACTACGGCCCCATATTCACCTCAATCTAATGGAATTGCGGAAAGAAAAAACCAAACTTTGAAGAAAATGATGAATGCCTTACTTATAAGTTCTGGTTTACCACAAAACTTATGGGGGGAGGCTATCTTTATGGCCAATCGTATACTCAACAGAGTTCCCCATAGTAAGACACAATCAATTCCTCATGAAAAATGAAAAGAAAGAAAACCCAACTTGAAATATTTCAAAGTGTGGGGGTGTCTAGCGAAGGTTCAAGTTTCTATACCTAAAAAGGTTAAGATAGGACCTAAAACGGTGGACTGCGTGTTCATAGGATATGCTAAAAGTAGTAAAGCATGTCGATTTTTGGTTCATAAATCTGAACATCCGGATATTAATGAAAATATGATAATTGAATCAGATAATGCTGAATTCTTTGAAATCATTTACCCGTATAAACTTAGACATGAACAGTCTAGTAGAGGATCTAAACAACCTTGAGATGAACCAAGTGAGAATGTACATAATGAAGAAAATCCAAGACGTAGTACACGTCAAAGAACGTCAACTTCGTTTGGATCGGATTTTGTAACATTTCTCTTAGAAAATGAGCCTCAAACATTTAAAAAAGCTATGTCGTCGTCAGACTCATCCTTTTGGAAAGAGACAGTCAATAGTGAGATAGATTCAATCTTAAGCAACCATACATGGGAATTGGTTGACCTTACTCCCGGAAATAAACCGTTAGGTTCTAAATGGATCTTTAAAAGAAAAATGAAGGCGGATGATACTATTGAAAAATACAAGGCAAGACTTGTAGTAAAAGGCTTCAAACAGAAGATAGGCCTTGATTACTTTGATACATACTCGTCAGTAACAAGGATAAATTCGATTCGAATGTTAATTACCTTGGCGGCGATATATGATCTTCAAATCCATCAAATGGATGTGAAAACCGCTTTCCTAAATGGAGAATTGGAGGAAGAAATATACATGGAACAACCTGAGGGTTTTGTGGTTCCAGGAAAGGAAAATAAGGTGTGTAGACTTATTAAGTTGTTGTATAGACTAAATCAAGCACCTAAACAATGGCATGTGAAGTTTGACCAAACCATGTTGGCAAACGGGTTCAAGATAAATGAATGTGATAAATGTGTATATATTAAAGACACTCCAAATCACCAAGTCATTATTTGTTTATATGTGGATGATATGTTGATCGTCAGCAGAGACATTTCTGACATAAATGCAACAAAATGAATGCTCGAGAGCAAGTTTGATATGAAAGACCTTGGAGTTGCAGATGTGATCTTAGGTATAAGAATCCATCGAACTCCACAAGGGTTGGCATTGTCACAGTCTCATTATATCGAAAAGGTACTTAACAAGTTCAAGTATATGGAATTCAGTATTGCCAAGACTCCATTGGATGCGAGCTTTGCACTTCAAAAGAATGAAGGTGAAAGTGACTCGCAATTGGAGTACACAAGAGTATTGGGATGTTTAATGTATATAATGAACTGTACACGACCAGACATAGCATGCGCTATCAGTAAACTGAGTCGGTACACGAGTAATCCCAACAAAACTCATTGGATGGCAATGAAAAGAGTTTTAGGGTATCTTAAATACACACAAAACTATGCTTTGCATTATAATAAATATCCTGCAGTACTTGAAGGATATAGTGATGCAAATTGGATCACCGGATCGAACGAAGTAAAATCCACAAGTGGATATGTATTTACTATCGGTGGAGGAGCAGTTTCTTGAAAATCATCCAAACAGACTTGTATCGCTCACTCTACAATGGAATCTGAATTTATCGCATTAGATAAAGCCGATGAAGAAGCAGAATGACTCCAGAATTTCTTAGAAGATATTTCGTATTGGCCCAAGCCAGTGACACTAGTATGTATACACTATGATAGCCAAGCGGCAATAGGCAGGGCAGGGAGCATGATGTACAACGGTAAATATCGTCACATACGATGGAGACATAATACCGTTAGGGAACTTCTCTCTAGTGGAATTATCACTATTGACTATGTAAAGTCAAAGGATAATGTGTCGGATCCACTTACAAAAGGCCTATCTAGAGAAAGAGTGGAAAGAATATCCAAGGAAATGGGTTTAAGGCCTAGGACGAGTCAGCATGGCGGTAACTCTACCTAGCAGACTGGAGATTCCAAGAGCTAGGTTCAAGGAGATCAAACAAAGTTGTGTCTGACAGGTTCAACATTATCAATTACGTAATCCATTCTCATGATGTAGACAATGTATAGTAAACTAGGATAAGACTTAAGGTGAAAAGTCTCTTAATGATTATCTAAATTTGGCCGATTTGACCAAATAGTTTAATCTACAAGATAGAACGTTTAGAAATCACCCATGCGAGGGTGAAGTGGAAGCCGCTTCAAAGAAAATGTTACTAAAGGCCTATTTTCTAAGCTCTCATGAAACCGGGACGTGTTCATGGCTGAAAAGAACAAAACCATGAGAACCATAAACGTTAAAAGGCTGGTTGTGTGACATGTATTGTCTAGGTGTACATTAAATCTCGACGGTTCAAAGATATCAAATCTACCGATTGACCGAGTGAATCCGATGCATGTTCACTACGGAAAGTTCAAAAGGAAACCCACTTATCCATATGCAATCAGTCTTTGCTTGATGATCACATACTTGTTCGTAAAATTTTTATGAAAAATAGCCATTCTCCATTCATGTGGGGGATTGTTGGGTTCATAGTATATGAAAGAAGTGTGAATGGAAAAATGGAGAATAAAATGATGAAGGGGAAGGAGACACTAAAATGGAAAGTGTACTCCCAAATTAGAAAGTTTACTCTTTCTCCCACATTGGTGGAAGAAGAGAACTTGAAAGTGTTTATAATCAAGAACACTTACTCGACATGGCAAGTGAGGCAAGAAATAATAGATGCCTCGCGTCTTCGTCGTCGTCGTCGCTCGTTTGGGTCGGTTTCGGCTTCGGATTTGGATTTGGATTTGGATTTGGAAAATGATCGATCGATGAGATCTATCTTTTTGGACAAACTTTATTTGAATTTCAAAGAATGCCAAGAAAAAATGCAGTAAAATTTTCTCTGCAGTTTCGGACATCCATTTATATATATATGCAGTAACAGTTGCATTGTTTTAAGTGAACTTATGCATTATTTTCGAACTAGTGCTTCAAAAATGATACATTATTTTGAACTGAGGCTACAGAAGGTTGCAATGGTTCGAAATGATGCTTCAGAAGGATGTAATCCTTCAATAAAGTGACACAATGATTCATGAAATGAGATGACTGTTCAAGAAAAGATGCAATCTTTGATGAAAAGACATGAACTTACAACAAAGATGTAACCTTTGGAGTGAACCATTGCCTCTTTTCAGAAGAAGCATGTTGTGGCTATATAAACCTGGTTTCTTTCACAGGTTTAGTACGAAAATTTTAGATTAAAAAACTCTCTTCTTGTCTCAAAAAAAATATTCTGTGTGATCACTCAAAACATTTTGTGAGTTCGAAGATATTCCAACCGTTTGAGGTACCGCTACTGTTGATCTGTTAGTCATTTTATCCTGGGAGGAAAAATTCCACAACCTTTGGTACAGTGAGGGGGATTATATCTTTAAGGAAAATCCGTGAATTCGGACGACTTGGCTATTTTCTGTTTCATCTTAATTTCTGCAAAATAAAATACACCTCTTGAAAAAGTCATTTTGATCTTGTGTTGAGGGTATTTGATATACTTCATTGTGTTTTTGTTTATACTTGAACTCAAGTTGAAGTTAGTGTTGTAATATACAGATTTTGTGTACCCGAAGTACAAACGATAGATAACAATGCTTGTCTAGCTAGAAAGTATTTTGATGCAGATAAATTAGGAACTACTTTTGATACGATAATTATGATGCCGCTACAAGTCGTGGGATGTGAACAGGAGGTTTTAAGTTTAAATCGTGAAAACAGTCTCTTGCAGAAATGTAAGGTGAGGTTGCGTATAATAAACCCTTATGGCGCGGTTCTTCTCTAAAATCCGTGCATAGCAAGAGCTTCGTTGCATCGGATTGGCCTTTTATTACTCCCTCCGTTTCAAAAAGAAGGACCTACTTTGACTTCACACAAAGTTTAAAAAAATAAAGAAGACTTATGAATTTGTGGCCTTAAATTAAAGTTGTGTCAAATGTACCAAAATGTCTTTTAATCTTGTGGCCCTAAACATGCCATGCGGAAAGTTGAAATTAAAGTATTGCCAAAAAAAGGAAAGGGGTTATTCTTTTTTAAATGGACTAAAAAAAAAAGTAGGTCATTCTTTTTTAAACGGAGGCAGTAGTACTTTTTATGGTGCCTTTACAAGCACCACCTTTTGTAATGATGCATATTAACCATTTATAATGTTTTTCCCTTTGAAACAAAAGAAAGTTAATCGACAAAGTTGTCACACGCCATTTATGATTTTGCATGATTGTTAATTACTCACTTTTTCCTTCTATTTTTACTTGTTCAATAATATTGACGTGTACACTCCTTAAGAATTAATAAATATTAAATAGAATAATAATTTTATTATATTATTCTTTGAATATAATAAATTCAATGTGTTAAAAATGCATTTGAGAAATGTCTATAACTAATAATAAGAGCAAATTAGGAACTTAATGATAGTAAGTTTTCTCTTAATTTTTTCAAATTCCCCAATTAAAAATGATCATCTATTTCTAATGGTGGACAAGTTATATAAAAATGGACGGAGGGATATTTTGTTGTCTAAGTTAGTTCCTAATTTAAAAAGAATTAAATATCCAAAACACATCTAAACTATTTATCAGTATTAGCGAAATACAGAGAAATGGGTATAGCAAGTAAGAGTTAAAATCACAGAAATGTGGTTCTAGATGAAAATTGTAGTAGTTATAAATTATAATAGGAAACATTTATAAAATAGGCATGAGGTTTTGTTAGAATAGCAAGGATAAATGTTTTTGTGAGACAATAATGTCCTTTTTTTTCTCACCTATCAAATACTGCAATGGATTCTCGTAATCATTCCTTGAATTCCGCACATAATAAAAATTTTAGTGCCCTAAACTTTTCTTTTATCAAAGACTACAAATTAAATCCTCATTAGGTACTACTAGTATGTCTAACTTGAATACAAGTAAAAGCCATAAAATAACACTAACCGTGTGAAGGGAACCGTTCTCTTTCCTTCCCCTCTCCCTTCTCCCTAGTCTCAAGTTTCCATCCACCATGGATGAAACTCTAACACCCCCTCTGTTACCAAATCCACCGAGAAACAACCCTTCCAGAGAAATTCTCATGGAATATCCTATTCCCTCGTATAAAAATGTTGCCGCAGGGAAATTAAACTCCCTCAATTAACTGGGACTGCTGAGGCCTGATCTGGGAATAAAAGAGAGATCTGAAGCCAAGGGGATCCTATTATCCGAGAAAGACAAGCTACGCCTCTATACTCCTTGGATTCACTCAATTATCATCAAGCCAATAAAAGGAAACTTCAATTTCCAATACCTAAAAAGAAAGCTCGACGATCTGTGGCAACTTTCAGAACCCCTTTGCCTCATAGATCTTGGATTGAGATTCTACACAGCCAAACCTACCACCTTGGAAATCCAATCACGCATTCTCCAGGGTGGACCATGGTTTATAGAACACAGTTACCTATCGGTAAGAAGGTGGGAACCAAATTTTGTACCAAGTTACTCAAAGATCGATTCTACGTCGATCTGGATCAGGCTCCCACACCTGCCCACAGAACTCTATGACGCTGCTATACTTCATAGAATTGGCTCAGAAATTGAAACCCTGCTAAAGGTCGATGCATGCACCTCAGTGGCTCTGAGAGGTAGATACGCTAGAATCTGTGTCCAACTTTCCCTGGATAAACCGGTGACGCCTACCATCACTATAAATCATCACGAACAACAACTCTTTTACGAGGAAGAGGGCTTTCTCTGCAAGAATTATGGCAGATTGGGGCACACGATGAGTGGCTGTTCCTTCTCCCCACGCAATCTCAAATCGGCTGAAGCTACCACAAGCAAAGATGGGGACCTTACAAATACCCCAATTGAATCTAAGTTACCATCGGAAGGTAACCCATCAGAATGGAAAACAGTAACCTTTGCCAAGAAAAAGAAACAAGGAACAAAAGCCCAACCCCACACGAAGGGATTGAACGCCGGAAAAACAAAAGCCCAGGCGGCGGCTCCAGGTAAGTGCCCTAACCCTACGCTGAGCGGGTCAGCTAGGCCCACCACCTCTTCTTCCACCTCCCTTGGGCTGAACCACGAACAACCCTCAAAACCCAATACGGGTACCAAAAGGGACATGAGCCAAGTGTCTAACCAGGCCCAATCAGATCCCAACCCTAAAGGAAAAAAAAACCAGCTGGCATGTAGAAGACCAGTTCTAGTGCCCCAATTAGGCCACTTGGGACAGCCCACAAGGCCCAACTCCCTTCTGAATACCCCCCAAATTTAATTCCCCCCCTTCTAAATAAAGATACTAAAATGAAAGAGGCCTACCTCAGTGGGTCCCCTAAAGATGAGCTGGACATAGGCAATGATAAGCCTACTGGCATGACGGCGGGAAACTCTTGCACTTTTCCTTGTGATTTGATGGAAGGCAGCCTCAGTTCAGACATAACATTAAATGCTAGTGGTCTTCCCAAACGCCAAACGCCTCAGCTTTCCTCAGACACTTCTCGCCACCCCTTATATATGGAGGAATGCACGAATAAGAGCATTCTAGAAAATAACCATGGACAACCACAATTCCAACATAACCATTACAACGGTCCCTCTAGCACCGGATCACCAACCAACCTCATGGCTGGAAATTTGTCTAACCAACCAGACAGTCCCAATCCACCTGGAATGGGAGGGAAGACAAATCACCATACTCATCTAGGACCCTCAATATCTGGCTCAACTTACAATGGCGAGTCTGAACCAAGGGTTACAAACTTATGGACCCAATGTCTGGATGGACACACTATTCCAAGTAATCAACCCCCCTCTCCAAGAGAAGTTAAGCACAGAGTTTCTCTCCAGTATTTTGAATGAAATGAGCCTGAGCCTCTCCTTTCTTCCAGCTCCCAACCCTGCTTTGATGATTCTGGGACCATCCTTTTCCCCCCATCGAAGGCACCCCAAGTTATCCCACCTCCTCTTCCTGTTCCCTCAATCTCTCTACACCTAACGCTGGAGAGGATAGAGAGTGTAAACACCCTCGAGGCACTAAAAGAATCCAACAAAGAGTTGGAAAAATTCCTGTCACTGCTAGAGTACCAAGAACAGAGGTTCTAAACATGGTCGAACCCCTAACTCTCGACTTCTTAGACCCAGTCCAGGAGATAGTGACCGTCCTGATCCCACTGGGGCTAGGGGAACTGGGAGTAAGTTCACATATAGTGAACAACCCGATGAACGAGAATCCCAGGGTCACACTGACCCTCTTAAATAAGAAGAGGAAGGCCTCAACTTTATCTCTCACCTCCAACCCCAAGGAAAAGGACAAGGTGAATGTGATACAACATCCCCATTCCCTGCACTCCAAAATAAAGAACTGTATAATATGGAATGTTAGAGGAGCCAAAAATGCTGAGTTCAGGAAGCATTGCAAGGAAATGATCAACATCCATCACCCTTGCATCCTTGCCCTCTTGGAAACCAAGATGTCTAACCATCAGGATCTTTGTGAGGACCTGGGTTTTCATAACTACATCCAATCTGAAGCTTCTGGTAACTCAGGAGGTCTAGTCATCATGTGGAGGGATGACTCCATCTCTATCTCCATTGTCTCCATCACTGCTCAGTCTATCAATGCCCAAGTCAAGGTTAGTTCTCCTCCTGTATCCTGGTTCATTAGCATTATCTATGCTAGTACAGACCTTAGCTCTAGGATTAACCTTTGGGAGCAGTTAGCAATCTTTTATGACACATATATTACCCCTGAGGGTAAGAGTTGGTTAGTTGGAGGGGATTTCAATGAAGTGCTTAGAGCCTCGGAGAAATTTGGAGGATCAAAAGTTAACTTCAATAGAATCAACATGTTCATGAATTGCCTCAATTACTGTAGCCTTATTGATCTAGGCTTTAGAGGGAGTAAATACACCTGGTCTACCATGAGATACAGGAATAGACATGGGCTTATTCTAGAAAGACTAGACAGATGCCTTGTAAATGATCAATGGATCCACTCCTACCCTGAAGCCACTATCACTCACCTCCCCAGAACCCACTCTGACCATTCCCCCCTATTCCTCAACTTTGGCACCACTTCTGCCATTGAGAATAAGCCTTTCAGAGTGGAATCTATGTGGTTAAGTCACCAGGACTTCCCCATCCTCATCAAAGACTCCTTCCATAACTGTACTTGCATTACCTCAGCTACTTCTGACTTTGAAAACAAGGCCAGATCTTGGAATAAACACATCTTTGGGGATATTTTCAAAAAGAAAAAGCACTTGCTTGCAAGGTTGGGTGGTATCCAGAAATCCCCAAACTATCCCACTAGTCACTTCCTTCAAGGGCTAGAACAAACCCTCCTGAAGGACTCCAATAATATTCTCAACTTGGAGTATGAATTCTGGAAATTAAAATCAAGAATTTCCTGGCTCCTCCAGGGTGATTCAAATACTAGATTTTTCTATACCTCCACCCTGAACAGAAGGAGGAGAAATAAAATCAATTCCATAATGGATGAGAGTGGCTCCTGGCACTATCACAAAAAATATATTGAGTCTACTGTCTCCAATTACTATTCTAAACTATACAACACTGAGCATACCCTGGGGTATTCCAAGACTCAATCCAATCCCTTCTCTGAGGGATCCATCAACTCCTCTGTGCATGACTTACTCCAAGCTGTCCCTTCTCAGGAGGAGGTCAAGAGAGCAGTTTTCTCCTTCAAACCTAACAAAGCCCCTGGCCCTGATGGGCTCCATCCGTTCATGTACCAGAAGTTTTGGGACACTCTAGGCCCCCCATTGTTAGATTTTGTCAGGATACCTTCACCTCCTATTCAATGGATCCTAGAGTGAAATCCACTTACTTGTGTCTAATCCCCAAGTGTAGAAATGCCACCACCCTAAAAAACTTCCGAACTATTGGTTTGTGCAACACTCAGTATAAGATTATTACCAAAATCATTGCCACTAGGATCAAGCCCTTGCTGACAAATATCATTGGCCCTACTCAAGCCAATTTTTTGGCAGGAAGAAGAGCCTCCGACAATGCCATCATTGTCCAAGAATATGTTAGTCATCTCTAAAAAATAAAGGGCAAGAAGACTAACACGATTCTGAAAATTGATTTAGAGAAAACCTTTGACAGGATTGAATGGTCCTTTATTAGACAGGCCCTCCTCTACTTCAACTTTCCCACTAACCTCACCAATCTCATCCTCTCTTGTATCTCAACTTCCTCCATCTCCATTTTGGTTAATGTGGGGAAAACCTCCCCTTTTAACCCCTCTAGAGGCATTAGACGGGGGACCCTATGTCACCCTACCTTTTTATTTTATGCATGGAACTTCTTTCCAGAAAAATCAACTATGAGGTTGACACTCTGAATTGGATCCCCTTATCCATCTCTAGAACTGGGCCCTCCATCTCTCACCTTTGCTTTGCTGATGACCTTACTCTGTTTTCCAAGGCAAACTCTCAAAGCTGTCACACCATTAACAGAATTCTCCAAAATTTCAGCTCCCATTCAGGCCAAAGAGTTAACTATAGTAAATCCAGGGCTGTCTTCTCCAAGAACTGTTCCCAAGATACCCAGGATAACCTATCCTCTCTCCTAGGTATCCAATCGTCTACCAACTTTGGTAAATATTTGGGCTTTCCCATCTTTCACAAGAAGCCTGTTAGGTCTGATTTTTAATTCCTCATTGACAACTTCAAGAGCAAGCTTGCAGGATGAAAGACAAAATTCCTTAATATGTCTGGTCGGGTCACCCTTGCTAAATCCTCCCTTGCCAGCATCACTAACTATATTATGCAGTACATCTATCTCCCTACTTTCCTGCATAAAATTATTGACAGAACCCAAAGGAACTTCATTTGGGGCACCACTGAGCTGAGGAAAAAAATTCACCTTATTTAGTGGGATACCATCACTCTTACCAAAAAGGTGGGGGTTAGGTATGCATAAGGCTGATATTAAGAATGCTGCCCTCTTCTGTGGGCTGGGTTGGAGAATGTATTCCAACTCTAACACCTTGTGGGCTAGTACCCTCATTGCTAAGTATGGTAACAGGGGAAAAAGCCTTTACAATGTTTCTAGGACTTAGTTCAGCATTATCAAGAGCTGCAACATGTGCAGGAATGCTCTACATTGGGCCATTAAAGATGGTACCAAAGTGGATGCCTGGAGGGATAGATGGATTCCTGGGATGCCTCCCTTAGCCACCATCATCCCTGGGATGCCTCCCTTATCCACCATCATCCATGGTCCCAATACCAACCCTCCTAACCCGGTTCTGGTTAAACATGTTTGGAAGGAGGGAAAATGGGATTTTCTCACTTTACCCTTTGATATCCTTCCTAATATTATTAACTCTGTAAAAAATTCTTTTATTCCCAGCTCCCACCTTACCAGGGACACCCCCATGTGGGTGATGAGGGGTAATGAAACCTTCTCTTATAAGAGTGCCTACCTACACATTGCCAACAAGAACAAAACTCATCAAACACCTAATAACTCTTTCAATTGGATCTAGAACCTGAATATTCCCAATAAAATCAAAACCTTTATATGGCTCATCCAGCATAACTCTCTCCCTACAAACACTAACCTTTACAATAGGGGCATCAACCCCTCTTGCCATAAGTGCAACAGCACCCAGGAAGACCAATCCCATATCTTTTTTTCTTGCACCATGGCCAAATCCCTATGGGCTCAACTTATTCAAAAGTACAGAGGTAACATTGAGCTCCACCCCAATATGTTTGACCCCAACAATTGGCCTAACACTTGGGAAAGACTTAACAACCTCTACTTTGACACCACTACTCTTTGGAACATCTTGTTACCCTTCTGTCTTTGGCATCTCTGGAAGGTTAGGAATACCAACTCTTTCCAAAATGCCAAGTCCCAATCTTGTTTCAGCATTCCCCATGCTTAGTCTATAGAATACCACCTTTTGGGAAATGATAAAGCAAACCACCCCAACACTGTCATCAATCTAAGATGGCTCCCCCCACTCCAGCACTTTCAAACTCAACACTGATGGATCTTGTATTGGAAATCCAGGAAAATGGGGGAATTGGAAGTGTCATCCGAAATAGCAAAGATGATTGGGTTATGGGCTTTAGCAAAAGCTTCTCCCATGCAACCAACACCCTCATGGAGCTAATGGCCTTAAGATAAGGACTAACTTTAGCTCTTCATCATAACATCAAATCTTTAACTGTAGAGGTAGACTCAATGGAAGTTTTAAATATGCTTCATCATGGTAACCCTCTCTATGATTCAATTGTTAATGCTTGCAGATCTTTACTAGAGAGCTTGGAGAATTCTCCAGTCCAGCACATCTATAGGGAGAAGAACAGGATAGATGACATGCTGGCTAAGCAGGGATAAAAAAAGGACCTTTTTAACAGACTACATGTCTATACGACTCTGCCAGCTAGTGTAGGCATAGTTTTTTGGGAAGACTTAGAAGGGAAAACTCTCTCCCGTTTTGTAAATGCTCAACATGTAGCGAACCAAAGCAACTTTATTTTTGCGCCTGAATAGGCGCCTGTACAAACTCTTTTAATTATCAATGCATCTTTCTTAACTTACCAAAAAAAAAACCATAAAATAGGAGGCAGGAGGCTGATATGTGTAAATCTTACTCATATCTAGTGAAAAGTAAAGAATCTGTTTTTTATAGACTCCCGACTCAAGTAAATCATTTCAAAATAGGTTATTGAAAAGTAAACAAAGTATGAATAATAAAAAATGCTTATGTCATTTTTTTTGTGAGTTTCATATCTAAATTATGGGTTTGCTGCTTTGCGTTTACTGTTTGCTCTATCACAAACTATTTATAAAATTCAAAATGTTGGATTCAATTGGTGTGAATGAAAAATGGAGGGAAAGTCTTGGAGGAAAAGTGTACTCACTTAAGGATAGTGAGGCAAGAACCAAGAGGTGCCTCGCGCCGTCGTCGTCATCATCGTCGCTCAGCTTTGAATTCGGATTCGGCAAATGATCGATGAGATTAATTTTTTAGAAAAAAATTATTTGAAACTTGAAAAAATAAGTGAAATTTATTAATCCAAAAATCCGAAGAAAAATGAAAAATATTTTTTTTCCATAAAAGGTCATACCCTTCGAGGAAATGACACACTGTTTCAGAAAAGGGGTGACTGTTCGGTCAGATGTGACTGTTTAGAAAAAAAACACTGTTTTGGAATGGGAAGACATGACTGTTCCGAAGTAATACACCTTTCCGATAAACCATTGCTTCCTTTCCGAAGGGGCACTTGATGGCTATAGATACCTGCATTTTTTTCACAGGTATGTATGAAAATTTAAGGATTGAAAAACACTCTTCTACTTTTAAAAATTCTTTGTGATCATCCGTCGTTTAGTGTGTTCGAAAAATCTAAATGTTTGAGGTACCGCCACATTCATATTGTGTGTCATTTTATCTTGCGAGGAAAAATTCCGCAACCTCAGATACTTGAGGAGAATTAATTCCTTAAGAACACTCCGTGAAATCGGAGGACTTGGTTCTATTTATTCTTCATCTTATTTCCTTAAATAACATACTTCTTTGATAGTTCATGTTGAACTTATGTTGAAGGTGTTAAATTTCAGTGGTGTTCTTGAAACTAACTGTCTTGAACAAAAATTGAAGTGTAGTGTGTAAACATACAGATTGTGTATCCGAAACAACACAAAACACGCCTCCAATTAGTTGACTAGACCAAATGTTTGAATACAATCGCCAAAAGGTGCGTGACAATTTAATTTGCTCATCAAATTTTGTCCTCACGACAATTGTCTCGTAAATTTAGAGACGTGTTTTAATAAATAGTTCAGGTAGACAATAGTCTAAAGGCTTGAATATAATCATCAAAAGGTATGTGACAACTTAATTTGTCCATAACTTTTCGTTCACGTGACAATTGACTCATTAATTTCAATGCATATTAATAAAAATAAAAAATATTCAGATAGAAAATTCGAAAAAAAAAACCTTCAAATATGTTTTTTTTTTCTTCTTATTTCTTTAAATTGGGACCTAGTTGTATTTAGCTAGGGAGCTACTACCTACCCAACTAATCCATTGGAGAAAATTGGGATTCAATGAATTGCATTCCTCCACCCACCAACTTTTATTTAGCTAAATAAAAGTACTCTAATTGTGTTTCTAATAATCTTGACTATGGAAGTCTTCTTATGAAAGAATAGAATATTGTAAAAAGAAAAGGTTGAAAATAAGGTTGTTCCATATTTTAGGTGAAAAATGGACCCCAGATATTTGAGAAAGAATTATTTTTGAATAAAGCATCTAGTATTCGTTTAAAATTATTACCAAATTTGCTACGGTACATTCTAATTTCACGGGATTTTGTTATTTTTAAACTAAATTTTAGGGTATTTTTATCATTCTTTTAAATCACGTGACGCCTTTTGTCAATCTTTTTAGCTGACATGATACCTTTGACGCGGCTCCATTTTATATAATAAAAATGTCACGTCAGCATAAAAGAGTGACAAAAATATATTAAAATTGAATTCAGGCGTAATAATAGGGTTCCATAAAATTGAAGTGTATCGTAACAATTTTGATTTCGAGAATATTGGATGCTTATCTTAATCATTTATGAAGACTTAAACCTAGTTTTAAATATAAAAATCCAACTAGGTCAGTCAACAAAAGGTTCTTTTTCGTCAACTTATTATATTATATAATTTCTTATGAATTATTTATTTATGCCAAATCGATTAAGGTTAGTTTAAATATTATATAATTTTTAAAATTATTAAGATACTGTTCATTTAAAGATTTTTCAAATTTTAAACTTTTTACTTCTACTCTATGAGCTATCTACTATAACCCCCAATATTAATAACCCAAGTTATTTTTTTGTTTGGAGTGTTGAGCTATCTACTATAACCCCCAATATTAATAACCCAAGTTATTTTTATGTTTGGAGTGTTAAACTAAACGAAAGTGTGTGCATGCATCAGAACGAGTAATCTTGGAGTAATTGGTAAAGTCATTGACATACGATCAGAGGTTATAAGTTCAATCCGGGAAAACAATTTCTTGTAAAAATATAAGATGAGATTGTGTATAATAGACCCTTGTGTTCTGACTCCTTCCCAACATCTTTGCATAGGGAGAATTTTAATACATTAAGCTGCCCGTTTTTGTGTGCATGCATCGAAATATCCTTTGAATTTTATAATATCAAATTAATAAATTAGGTGAAATATTAAAATGAAAGATTTACTAAGTACTAAATATAAACAAACAATAACATTGTTTTTCTAATAAACTTTTTTAAAAAGTAAAATAATTAAATTGAAACAAAAAGAGTAGTTGTGGTGTAACACTACTATATCATGTGCATTCAAATTTACAGTACACTTTAAACTTTGGAAGAAGAGAGAAAAAGGGTCCCCTTAGTGGAATCTCTAGTCTTTAACAAAACCATGGGCCATATGCTCTTGTTTGGATGGTTATCATAATAATGTTTAGACAAATTATATTAATTTTCATTATTACGTAGTCATATAATAACAATTTAAAGAATTAATCTATAAAATAAAAAAGTAAGATATGACCTAGAGCTATAATACAAAGGATAAATATGATTATTAATTAGATGTTCTCTTTGTTCACTATACGAAAAATAAATATTTCAATTTTATGTTTGTAAAACTAAGAAATAATTAATTATCTAGCCTCAAATTTGCCCTCATGTTAATAGTCCTTTTTCAATGTATTTTTGCCAAAACAATGAACATCTTATATTCAAATTGTGATGTAGTAAAGTTGACATCTTACTTATAGAGTGTAAGAAGTTAATATGGACATTAAAAATAGACCGACAGGGTAATAAACAACGACAAAAAAAAAAAAAGCAAATCAAACAATCATTCTAGATTGCCCATTACATAAAATGAAACTTTTTACCGTTAGGAAACAATATATTTAATAATATAATAACATTTAAGCAAAAATTTGTATTTATTAAACTAACAATACCATACCATACAATAATAGGTAACAACCATCCAAACGACCCCTTAGTGTGATCTCCCATTTTATAAAAACCAGTCCCACACACATACAGACTAAAAATCATAGCCCAAAAAAAAACGAAAGAAAAATCTGAATACATCAATGGACAACATAGAGAGCATAGCAAAAGCTGCAATGGAGAAAATGAAGGAGATGAACATGGTGGAAAACACAAAGGAGATCATCAACCAATCAACTCCATTTGTAACCAAATTCATGAAGATCTCATCTGACTGGTTATTCCAAAATACAAAAGTGAGCATCGTAAAATCATGCAACTGGCTAACAAAAACAGTTCCACAAGTGATATACACTGGAAAAAATTGGATTGAAAAAGCTGCAATGGAGAAAATGAAGGAGATGAACATGGTGGAAAACACAAAGGAGATCATCAACCAATCAACTCCATTTGTAACCAAATTCATGAAGATCTCATCTGACTGGTTATTCCAAAATACAAAAGTGAGCATCGTAAAATCATGCAACTGGCTAACAAAAACAGTTCCACAAGTGATATACACTGGAAAAAATTGGATTGAAAAAGCTGCAATGGAGAAAATGAAGGAGATGAACATGGTGGAAAACACAAAGGAGATCATCAACCAATCAACTCCATTTGTAACCAAATTCATGAAGATCTCATCTGACTGGTTATTCCAAAATACAAAAGTGAGCATCGTAAAATCATGCAACTGGCTAACAAAAACAGTTCCACAAGTGATATACACTGGAAAAAATTGGATTGAAAAAGCTCCAATATCATATTCAATTTCAATAGGTGTTGCGTTGTTTTTGTTCTTACGTTGGTGTTGTGGAGGTCGAGGTAGTGGAGGAAATGGTAAGATGATGAAAGCTCCAGGAAGGAATAATGTTAGGATACATAGAAGTAAGTTTGAAAGCAGTCCTAAAGCTTATTTTCGCGATCTACGATCTAAAAAATAGACTTTTGTGATCTGATCTTTCTCCAGACGTTATGTATATCACGAGCTTAGTGCATATATATGCTTTGCATCAGGAGTTTTTATTTTTATTTTCGAGTTCGAATATGAAATTTCCTTAATTAGTGCATATATATGCTTTGCATCAGGAGTTTTTATTTTTATTTTCGAGTTCGAATATGAAATTTCTGATTAAGGAGTAAGTTATATCCTTTTTATGTGTATGTTTTTGTCAAGTAATTTGGTTGTGTATTGCAGTACGTTTGAATAATATTTTTCTGTTTTATTGCGGATATATATGCTTCTTTGTATGTATATGTTTTGATTTCGTATAATGTTATGTGAATTGCAAAAAGAACCTGAGTATAGAGATTACTGATTTTTTTAAAAAAAAAAAATTGCAAAAAAAAAAGAACATCATGGTATTTGTTTGAGTAGCGTTAGACTATGAGGATGATTCATATGGATTAGTAATTTTGGTTGAAATTTTATATTTCAAGAATATAGTTCTCATGGTTTCCCCATCAGAGTCAAATTTCGACAAATATAAGATCAACATGTCAGCTTGTTTAGAACTTTGTTTAGAACTAAGATCTGCCTATACTTTATATTTTTAAAATTTTATTTTTTAAAACTACATTGAGTTTATTATTATATTTATTTTAACATCATGGTATTTATTGTAGCGGTGGGCATAATATTATATGGTATAATACGGTATTTGAAACTTCAATACAGTAATTTTAGTATTTGATTTAAAAAAAAACACATCATATTAATTCAGTGTGATTCGGTATTTTAAAGTTCGATTTCAATATTATGCGATATGATAATTGTAATATAATTTCTTCAACTTTGACAATATACACTCAAATAATAGAGTATTATGGCTTTGACTTTTCAAAACACGTCTCAATTGTATTGTACTTACACATAAAAATATAGTAACATTTATTCAAAAAGAAGTACAAACAACTCATTTTGTTAATCAATTACATAAAAAAGATATTACAATTAAGATAGAATAGCTAAAGTTTCAACGTCTAAACATTTTATTTTATTCTAATAGAATAGCTAAAGTTTCAACGTCTAAACGTTTTATTTTATTCTAATTAATACTACTAAGTTGTATATTTGTTAATATTTAATAATATACATAAGTTATTTATGTAACTATACACTTTGATATGATATTCGATATTTTGATATGTCATTTATAAATATCAATAATAAAAAAAATAAAATATATACCATATATCAAGTATCATAATATAAACATATATTCCAATATATCAAGTATCATAATATAAAAATCACGATATCAAAAATATGGATTCAATATAAACGAGCGGCTCCTCTTTATTGTATATATGGAATTTTATCGAATGACATTTCTACACCCACTAGCTTTATAGCTAAATAAAGTTGTCACTTTAATGCTTTGGCTTGACCATGGAAGTCTCGAGTCTGTATGAAATAAGGAAAAAATGAAAGCAATTGCAAGAAAAATTTGGGCAAACTTAGCCTATAAGTTAACTCGGCATCGTTTGGTTGGGAACAAGTTATTTCAGATTAGTTATTTTGAAATTAATTATTTTGAAATAAATTATTCCACCATGTATATCGGATAAGCTATTCTATCACTATAGTATAAATGATGAATAAATAATTTTGAGACTAACTAATATCTCCTATTAAATGCAGAATAAGATAATCTTGCATTCTATTCCAAAATTATTATACCTTAAACCTCACATCAAACCACTCCCAATGTAGTGCTTTTTTAGTTCCATTTTAACTGTTGCTCAACTTTATCCACGCCTTCTAAAATATACTTAGTAGTAATATATACACACTATAGTCTATAGAGAAAAAGGTCAAATTTTATTCTTTTACCATGAAAGAAAGCATTTCCTCCGTCCCAAATTATGTATCATCATTTTCTTTTTAATCCATCCCAAAATAAGTGTCGTCTTTCCTTATTTGACAACTTTTTAAAGACACAATTACCTTTTTACCCTTATTGGTCCCACTTAATTAAAAAAAGAAAGATATTAACACATTTTTTGATAAAAGATAATTTGATAAACTTTACCAAGTCTTCCCTTATTTCTTAAACTCTGTGTCCGGTCAAATATCGACACATAAAATGAGACGGAGGGAGTAATAATTTACTATTCGTTATGCTTTGGATTCAGAAATACTCTTGCGGTTATCTAAATGGCTCAAATGTATTTCTCTCCGTCAAGGCTGTCCAAGGTGAGTGCCTATGGACTGACATTTTGATTAAAGACAATTATGGAAAAGCCATTGCTTTTATGACTTTACCTGGCCAATAATTAATGCATGTTGTTGGATCAAAGTTAGGTAGAGTATAGTTATGAGAATTAATATCAAACCTTAAGAAATTGTTAATGACCCGTTAGTACTATTGCTCCTCCTATTTTTCAAATGAAAAGTCCACCAAAGCCAAAAAGAAAAGGTCCATTACTTTCTTCCAAGAAAGAGTACCGAGAGACTTAAGCGGAACGTCTATCGAAAACAATTTGCTCATTTGAAAGATCACACTGAATATATAATTATTGTTATCGTTCTTGTAGTAGATAGAGAGATGGAATTCGAAAGAGGCGAATTGAAAGTAGTGGAGAAGATGAAATCAATAGAAGAAATACTGAAGAAGTGGATGGAATCACCAGAATTAGGCTATACAATTACAATTGGATTGGTTTTGATTGTGTTCTTTTCCCTAATATGTCGTTGCTGCTGCAGAGGGAATTATAAGAGAAATATTCAGATGAAGAAAGTTCCACGTCGTAGGAGATATAATTGAAGGCTTAATGCAGAGGCATGGCCAGAATTTCTGCCGAGGGGTTCAAAGTTTGAAGAAAAACTAGTCGAAGTAGATCCAACATCTACAATATATATCTAAAAATTATTTAGTCATGTATTAATAGTATAATGTTCTGCTAAAGGAAATTCGAACGAACATCTAAACTAGATAGTTGAGTTTGGTCTTTTAAGATTTTTAGCAGTGAATGTGCTATGCTTTTTATGGTAATGAATATCACAAGCTTGTAACGATGTTCTTTGTTGTGTTAGTACTATATATTTGTAGAAATTACAAGCCAGATTGCAGTTCTTTCTGAATTTCTGCTTGTCATTGTTTGTAGGGGCAGATATGGTATGGTATTTGAAATTTTTGTACGGTTATTTTGTTTGATTTGAAATCGAGAGGCGTTATGCGGAATCTAATAGTTGCAAATTATGAAGATGATAAATTAGATGACACATAAAACCATACTAAAAAAATATATTATTGAAAATAGCAAAGTTTTGGTCGAAAATATTAAATCTGATGTTGTTTGATCGACTATCTTGATTTGGTGTTTCAAATTTTTGAAATTGAAAAATTGTTACTGAGTTTAAGGGATTCATTAATCACACATTAATAGATACGACGTTAATTGTGTTCTACATTAAAGAAAAATTGTGTTATTTCCTTAAATATCGTTAAGGAAGCTAGTTCTGATACATAACATAATTATGTATATCAAATATTCAGTTATGCATAAGAATAATTAAAATTCGGGAGAGAGAAAATTTATTGAAAAGATTGGAAGAGAGGTTAATTAAGCTTCAAACTATATATAATCAAAAGTAGAATATTATTACTTCTCGTTTCAAAATAGTTGACCCTCTTGCTAAAAATATTTATTTTAATTTAGGTGTTCCATTTATAAAATTAAGAGAATTTTATTATATTCTTTCAATATTATTCCTATTATTAAATATCTACATAAAGTTTTTTCGCTCATATATTTATATTTTCAAAGCATAATTAATATGGCTAATTTGATAAAATAAACACCTAATTAATATTTTAATGTGTCAAGTCAACGCAAGTATTTTAAAACAAAGAAATTATTAGTATTTTTTTTCAATATCACCCTTTCGACTAAACAAATTAGATCTTCAACGTATTTGTACAATCAATCGCATTGATTCCCACATCTTTTTATGATTTCACTTTTATAAGTTTCCAATCAAATACAGGGGAAGCGAATTCAAAGTGTTTCTCCATTACTCATCTTTTGTACGGAAAAAAGAATGAATAATTGAAAAAGTGAAGATGATTGCAGCAAAGAATGTAAAATACTAGTGCTAGGAACAGTAAACAAAGATGGTGGAGAAATTGAAGGAAGCTTTACTGAAGTTGCTAAATCATGGTGGGCAGGGGCTAGTTCAAGTGGTAAAATTTGGTGGTCAAATGGTAGTGGAACTGATAACTTATGGTGGGAAAGGACTGGTGGACGTAATATATTTAGGTGCACAGGGAACATGGAAGGTAGTAAGTATCAGTAGTAGGCAAGTTCTACCAAAGCTGTTAAATTTTGGTGGGCAGGTGCTACTGAAAGTGGTAACTTTTACTGGACAGCAACTGTTACCGACGGTGGTAAGTTTTGGTGGGCAACTGCTGCTCAAGGTGGTAAGTTTTGGTTGGTTAGTGATACCGAAGCTGGTAAATTTTGGTGGACAACTGCTGCTGAAACTATTAAGATTTGGTGGACAAGGGATACTGAAGCTAGTAGGCTTCGATGGGAAGCTGCTATCATCATTTCACAACTTTTTCGGGCAAGTGTCACTGATGTTCAAGAATTTTGGTGGGCGAACGTTACAAGTGCTTGACAATTTTAGTTGGCAAGTAAAGAGTTTAATTGGGCAACTTGTGAGTTGGATCGAGAGTATGAATCAATTGTTTCATGTTGCTTCACCCGAGATCATAGTTATCGCGTTGTCTCTAGCACTCTTCCTATACTGTTGCTACTGCCACGGTGTCTTACTGCTCAAGGTGATTGATCTTTTGACTCCTGGATGTCTAATGAAAGTTTATCATGTATTGGTCGAACCAAGGTCTACTCCCATAGTAGTTTTGAACGCGTCAATGCCGTAATTGATTAAATGTTCTCTATTTTTGATGCTTAAATGTGCTTCTTAGTAAGCCAGGTTGTAGAGATTAACCGGCTGTTAATTAGTAATTTGATGTTGAAATATCTAGATGAACTTCCCCGTAGTAGTAGTAGTAGTATGTTGGCCATTATACTACCTGTTTGTTGGATAGAATTTAGTACTCATTATGAGTGAATATAGTGCACTTAGTCACTTGAAAAATAATACCTCTCATTTCAAAAGTGGGAGCTATGGATAAGAGTTGCCGATGCATTACAATGTTTTGTTGGAAAATGATGGTGGGTAGAAGCTCTTAGGAGAAATATTGAAGAGGAATATGACTCAAACAAAAAAAAAAAAAGAGATAGGGGATGGAGTACTTGTTGGGGAGAACATGCTCATGTGACACTCAGGGTGTGGTCTAGTGGGCAAGAACCATGAGGTCTAAGACCAAACGAAAACACTAGGTGATTTCTTCCCGTCCGTCCTTGTCCTAGCCTTGGTGGATAAAGTTACTCGGTACCTATCGTGAAATCATCTATCCTAACCTTGGTGTATAGAGTTACCATGTGCCTGCTGTCGGTGAACAGTGATAGGTGTTCAATGAAATTAGTCGAGGTGCGCACAAGCTGATACCAGGTTATTAAAAAAGCTCATAAAACAACTCTTTGGAGTAGCTTTCGATAGCTATTGTGGTAGATCACTTGTGTCATTGGCAAGTGTTTACGAAATTTTGGAAGATGGTGGTCTGTTTTGAGGGATCAGCTGGAAGATGCTAGTTTTGATGAGGTGGCTCTGTCTTTTTTTAAAAAGCGAAAGTAGAACAGGTAAGTCCTTAACAAGCGGCGTGTTGTGTGTGGACAATGTTTAAGGAGAAAAATAGGCGCTCTCGTCCTTAATCCTAAATTATAGACATTCTCTTCTTAGATATATTTTGAGCATGCTTCAACAGCGTTGGCCTAAAAGCAAGAGTATAGCCAGTGATGTGTGGTTTAGGTGCATGTCACAGGTAATATTCACGGGAAAGCAGTGGTGAAAGGTATAGAGATGGGTTCATTATCCATCGAGTTTTATGTTATGTATCTTTCTTAATGTGAAAATATCAGGTGAGCGTTATGTTATTGGCTAGATTCCTGTTTTGGTTGAAGATGTTCTGTTATCTGATGTGCCTTTTACCAATTCAGGAAGAACAAGCCAAGAAGTTGAAGGAGTTGCTGAAAAGAAAGGAGGCTGAAAGTACCCGTTTATCAGAAATCGAGAAGAGGCAAAAGCAACGTTTGGAGGAAATGAGAGAAACTCAAAAGAAGGTATGACAACTTGGCTTTTCTGTTGTCTATTTCGCAGTTTTGTGCAGCCTCTTTATCTCTATATTTCTTTGTATCTTTCTCCATGCCACTTATGCTGCCTCGGTGTTATAGCATATTTGGATTTTACCTAGTGTATGAACCATCTGATGAATCTGTTTAGGACCTAGAGAATACGAAGTTGAAAGAGCAGTTACGAACCGAAGTTGGAAAGGAACTCAGTAAGCTTGAAATGGCATGCCGTGATATGGCTTCAGTGTTGCGCGGATTGGGAATCAATGTTGGTGATGGCACTAGTCACGAGGTTTGTTTACACCCAGTCACTAAATATTTTCAATTTTCGTAATTTTGAATTACCAGAATTCTGAAAATAATTCCAGAGAACATACTTTTGTGAAACATTGGCATTGTTATTTTGCTTTTGCCTTGATTTGGTGGTTGGCGAACATATGATCCCTTTGTTTCGCATTCCGATCTCTGTACCTGTTTTATCGTTCTCGCAATGTTGTCTCGTCATATTGTGTACATTGGCTGTTGTCATAAGTCTGTGTTGAGACTTGGCTCTCCAGATTTCAACATGCCACTCTTCTAATTTCTTGTGTTTTCAAATGCAATTTTGGGAGTTATACTTGATTGTCTTACAATCTTCTCCGTATGACCATCTCTTTCTTCTAATTCTATTTGTGAAGTGTTAGTCGCTGTTAGAATGATAGCACAAGAGACATTACTTAGAATAAATTCTTGTTTCAGGTACGCGTAGCTTACAAAAAAGCCTTGATGAAATTTCACCCGGATAAAACTTCCCAATCTGATATACCACATCAAGTTGAAGCTGAGGAGAAGTTTAAGCTTATTTCTCGAATGAAGGACAAATACTTATCAACTTTTTGACCGTGACATAAGAGATAAATGTAGTGTGTTCTCTGTAAAAAGATTATTAGGATGGAAATTTTTTGTATAGGCCTTCCGTGCTTGAGCTTTACTACATGGCCTGGGAGGCCCTTGTACTTGTCTCGGATTGTCATCCCGCTCCCTCCACTCCCTACTTTGCTAATGGAATACTTAAACCCTTTGAAACTCAACATTTAATAATTAATTTTGATCAGCCCTTAGTTACCATGAGGTCCAAAGATAGAATTACTACATGTTTTCTTGAGCTAATGGACTTATCAGAGCATTCTGTTAAGGAAAAATTACACAACCTAACCACCTTAAGACATTAATTACAACTAATAGCAATAGTTTCTCAAAATTACAACTAATAACAAAACTAGCAATCTTTTTTATTTTTTTTTGAGAAGCGTGTGTCTTTAAATCATTTTTCTTACTTTACCCTATATTCATGCTACTTTACCAATTTCACTTCCTTGATTTTTTTTTTTTCAAATTCCATTTTTTTCTCTCAAGATCTTGATAAACACTGTCTTCATCTATTAATGTAAGTTTATTTTTAGAGTTAATGCATGCTATATTTTTCATATAATTTTTTTTATGTGTTTTTTTGTCGCCAGTTTTTTCAATATTCTTCTGCGAATTGATCTGTTTGATTTTTCTTTTCTGTACTTGTCGCTATTTTTCTTGAACCTTCGTATGTGATTTTACATCCAAAAGACCACCGAAAAAGGTTTGGTTGACTCTTTCACCCACTTCTTTTTTTCTCTTTCTCTTTCTAAATCTTGTAATCTTCGGTGAACACTATCAAAATTATATATGGTAGCCTTTTTTGTCTTAGATTTTTCAAAAAGCTTAATTTTTTACTGTAAATAAAACAGTAGATTTTACTCAACAATAAGATGAAAATGACAGAGTGAAAAAGTAGTAGTAGTTTATTCAGATCCCAAGATTTTGTTTTTCTTTTACCTACACAAAATTATTTTTCTCTCTTTTTATGTTGGATCTGAAATTTACATGAAGATTATGTGATTTTTTTAATTTTTTTTTTCGTGTTGTATTTTTTGGATTTCTGTTGTAATGGCAGAATATGCAAATAGTAGTAGTTCAGTTAGAGATATTCAACCGATTAATTTAATTTTCGATGAAATTCCGTCGTTTAATCTTGGTTTAACACAAGATGAAGACGTTAACTTGTGTTCTACTAGCATTGAAGAGCTGAGATCGAAGCAGCATAGCGATCCTGTAAAGACTGTGAAAATCATAAAACAAAAAACATTGACAAAATCTTCATCCCCAAAATTTATAAAAATTCAAAAATCGGTGAAAAAAAAAAGTCGAATGAAAAAGCAAAATCTAGTAAAATTGCAAGTCCTGTTTCATCTGATTTTGAATCTGAAGAAGAGAAAGTGAAGAAGGTATTTTGATATGTGTAAAGTTTTATAGTTTCTGGACAACATGTTCGTATATGTATTTTATAAGGTGTTTATTTTTTTAGTTTTGTTGCTAATTTGTTGATATGCATCTGTTATATCTAAGATTTTCGATTTGTATGTGTAAGATATTTGTATTTGTTACTGATAAAGTTTGTTATTGATGTTCAGTTGTATATTTTTCTTGTAAGTTAAATTTGTACCATTCGTGTATTCATGAAATACATATATATGTTTCAATGTAAATATAATATGTATATTGTAAATACATAAGTACCACTATTTTGACATGTAAATGTTATATATGGTACAACTTAGATATGTATCTATTTTGTTTACTGATAAGATATGTTTTTGACTATGATATGTTCTTCTTTTTTATTGATAAGTATGATATTTGGAAAATTTATGTATAAATAAAATACATATGTAATTTGTTTGTCTGGAGTCGTATGAAATATATTTATTATATGTTAGATACGTATTTTTTATTTGTACTGTTAATATTTATATTTTTTGTTCAGTTGTATATGTTTATTAAGAGTAAATGACAATGTTTGTATATTGATGTTTGATAGCTAAGATATGGATCAGTGATGACAATGTTTGTATTTTGATGTTTGATAACTAAGATATGAAGCAGTGATGTTACTTTAAGATGTAATGTAACTTTTAAGATGTATTTTCTTAAATATATATGTTGCACTGTTAGACATATAATTGTATTTTTGTGTTGTATAGGCATTGTGTGATCAAAATATACATAGCAAGAGTAATGCATGTATATGTTTCAACTGTGGACGGTGTTTCAACTGTTGACTTTGATCCAAATCTTCTTCGCACGAGATATGTTTTAATTTTGTGGCATTATGGTTCGAGGAAAGAAGAAGAGAAGGCACAAAGTGATGATGAAGCATCAATGAGACCTCCTAGGAATATTGGGATAACAGAAGATATTGAAGTGCATGATATTTGAAGATTATTTTGAATTTGTTGTATTTTATAATAGTGAACTTTAGGTAGACTAAGATTTAGTTGAATATTTCTTAGGTTTCATATGTCACTTTAATGTTGAAATTTGATATCTTAATGTTTTCTTTGTTGTAATTGTTAGATTTTTGATGTTTAAGTTTCTAAAACACAATTGTTCGTGCTTAATTTATGCTACTGTTATGCATATTTTGGTATGAATATGTGCTTTCCAGTTTTGAATATAATTTTCAGTAATGAATATGTATGTTTTAGTCATTATATGTATTTTTCATTTATGCATTTATATTTTTCATTTTATGCATATGTATTTCTGAGTAATGCATAAGTATTTATGATTAATACATAAGTATTTTACCAAAAATGCGTGTTGTATCCTTTTATGTTATGCATAGTAAATATGTATATATAATTAACACATATGTAGTTATGCATAATGCATATGTATATATGAATACTGCATATGTTTTTTATAAGTATGAATATATATTTTCTTCTATATATATATATATATACATTTGTCTGAATATATATTTTTTTTGGCTCTACATATGTATGTGTATTTGTCCAGTTTAACACATATGTATTTTACCATATAAGCATATGTATTTATGAATTATCCATAGATTTTTTTTTTCATATATGTGTATATATCTATGAATAATGCATATTTATGTATGATTAATGCATATATATATATATATATTTAAAATAAATGTATTTAAAGTTTTAGCTATGTAATTATAAGTCATTATATGTATTTTTAATTAGTTTATTTATTACATAAATGTATGTTAACTTATTCTTAGTTTTTATAGATTGGCATAGATTTTTATTCGATTCTCATATGTATTTTTTTAGATTAAAAATTTAACTTGTGTGGCATACAGTTTATTAAATATAAATAAATGATGTTACATGTCTTGTATACTATATTCTTAATGATGCCATTTGCAATAATTTAACTACAAAAAGTTTAATAAAATCAAAAAATTTAATCAAAATTTAGAATCATATAATAATCAGTGAAAAAATGAAGCAATTATTTTTTCACTGAATACGTCAATAAACTTATCATTTATTATATTTCCTACATGAACGTCTATTGTGAATGAACTACATTAATTTTTGTTTTTCTTTCCGAACATATCTCTTCCCAATTTTTCACGATCCTTCTTTGCAGGTCTTCCAGGGGGTCGCTTGTGTTTTGGGGGCAAAACTATCTCCTCCAATATCTCCTGTGGAATCACCCAATCATCTTTGTAGGGTATAAGATAAATAGGAAGATCATACGTTCTTGACATAGTTTTTGATTTGTATAGGTCCGAGCAATATGACCCCTTTTGAAAATTCTTGCTATCAAGTACTGCATAAGCATGCACACACGGTACCTCGTCCTATTGGAATGCATGACAAGAATTTTTTCCTTAAGGAAAATAATAAAATGTTTATCCTTATCGTGTACTGTATAGACATACTTTGAGACTGGTATAACCTGAAATTATTAAAATAAAATTAAAATTATAACAACAATTATTTATTTGACATTTGTAATTGTTCCAGTTTAGAAATTGTATTTTACCAACTTTGCATATGTATATTGCATGTCTCAATATGTATTTTTAGAAATATATGGCCTGCATATATTTATTTTTTTTAAAATAAATGCAATCAAACACTTAAAACAGAGTGCATATGTATTTTTTAAATACATATAGCTGGCATCATATGTAAACTGAAATACATAAAAGTAACTATCAGTGATCACATAAACAGATTGCATATGTATTTTACAAATACATATAGCTGACAGGATATGTAATGTTAAATACATAAATAAGAAGGACTTACTGATTCCATCGATGGTATAAGCAGCAATAAAAGTATCAGTATACAGTTTTCTGAGATAACTTGCATCAACGATTATTATAGGTCTACAATATTCAAACCCTTTGATACAATAACTTATTAGTATATACAAAACTTCAAAACGAAATCCACAAGAACAAATTATTTAATTGAAAATGAAAAAAATACAAAATAAATTGTAACAATTGTATATCAATATTCAACCTACATAACGCGATGGAAAACTCTAATTTGTAAAAAAAAATTATCGATCAAACCACTTTGTTCGAGAACTGATCAAACCATTGTTGTTTTAATTTTTCCAGCGATTTTCACAAATATAGTTTGAAAATTCACAAACAAAATTATATTTGTTTATTGATACCTGTATTTGTAGCGTTGTCTTATCAAACTTTTCTAAAAATATTAGACGATGAACATAAATTTTGTAAGCAGTCGTTGTTTTGAAATTGATATGAGTTGCAGATTATGAAAAACGTTTTTGAGTTTTGAATTATGTCGCTGTAAAATAATGGTTGTGGTTAAAATAGAGTCATTAAAGAAAAAGGTATCTGTAAAAGGTTAAGAAATCTGTCAAATTAAATGTTCCTTAAATTAAGAAACCGTTTTTCCCATATTAAATTGAAACAGATTGAAGTTAAATTAGGAACAAAATCTTTAATTGTATATGTATTTAACTAGCAACAGTTTAATCAAATACAAAATACATATTGTTATTTTTTGTAATTTTGAAAGTGTTGCTGTAAAACTTACAATCAAAGCTCTATAGTTGCTATTTCTGAAATTTCCCCTTCTGTTAACATGCATATGGGCAAACCTTTGAGAAGAAACCCAAAGTTGGTAAATTTTTTAATATTGGCTCTTTTTTAAGGTACTTTGTTATATATATATATATATATATACTAGTTACTAATGGCCCGTGCAAGGCACGGACCCAACAAATACTTTTTAAAAATTTATTTTAATTATTGTGATTTATAGTATTTTTTAAAAATATATAATATAATATTTTTTTAGATATTTTAAGTTATTAACTATTGTAATGTATAATATATTTTATATAATTTTCAAATAATATATATCGCTCTCGTTGTCCAAACTTTTGTGCCATTAATAGTCAATTATATTTTTTTTAAATAATTTAAGTTTTAAATTATTGTGATGTCTAATATTTTTTTCTTCTATTCCAATTTAAGTGTCATAATACTTAGATGACCATAATAATTAATTATGGGTGATATAGTAAAGTTACGGTTGAAGCAGCGAAACACACATGTATTAATGACTCACAACAACTAATTAGAAGTAATGTAACAAAATTACTATAAAAAATACTTGTGAAATTTTATTGAAGTGGACCTTGTATAAGACGTCAAGTTAATTTAAAACATCAAGAGTTAATTTATCATTTTATATCTATTTTACCTTTTTTATCAAATATTATTAATTGACAAAATACGTAAATGGTCATAATAATTAATTAAGAGTGACATAGTAAAATCACGATTGAAACAACGAAGCAGACATGTCTAATTAGAAGTGATATAACAAAATTACTATACAAAAATACTTGCGGAAAAAAAATTAAATGGGCCTCATAGAAAACGTCAGGTAAATTTAATATTAAATATTATTAATTTTTAATACATAGATGACTTTATAATAATTTTTTTAATATTATTTTTTAGTATTTAGATGACTTATAATAATTGACTATGGGTGATGTAGTCAAAGTATGGGTGAAGCAGCTGAAGCAGACATATCATAAATATCTATTTTACTTTTTTATTATATATTATTAATTTTCTAATACATAAATAACTTATAATAATTAATTAGAGATGACATAATAAAATCACAGAGGAAGTAGCTTATGAAATAAGCAGGAGAAGCAGACATATTGACGGAGATAATTGAAGCAGTTGAAGCAGAAATGTCATAAATGCCTATTTTACTTTTTTATTAAATATTATTAATTTTTAATATGTGAATAACATATAATAATTAATTAGGGTGATATAATAAAATCAAGTACTAATTAAAAGTGATCTAGCAAAATTACTATAAAAAATATTTATAATTTTTTTTAAGGGGACCTCATATAAGTCGTCAAGTTCATTTAAAATATCAATAGTTAATTTATCATTTCATATTATTTTTTACCTTTTCTATCAAATATTATTATTTTTTAATACCTAGATAACCCATAATAATTAATTAAGAGCGATATTTAATGAAGCTACGATTGAAGCAGCTGAAGCAAACACGTCATAAATATTTATTTTACTTTTTTATTAAATATTATTAATTTTTTAATACATAAATGACCTATAATAATTAATTAGAGGTGATATAGTAAATTCACGGAGCAAGCAGCTGAAGAAGAAGCAAACAGGAGAAGCAGGCATGTTGACGGAGAGCTGCCTGCTTCTCCTACCCTTTCCCTCTTATTAGAGAGTAATATATATATATATATATATATATATATATATATATATATATATATATATATATATTTGATTTATTCCGTGGGATACCTATCGCTTCTCTTACTTTGTCCACCTATTGACTAGGAAGATGAGGCCTAGTGATTTTGTCTATGCTCCAAGAACTCATGGTGCTACTCAACCCACTTCATTGAGTACTAAGACAAACCCTCGGTCTCCGGTGCTAACTGGTGTTACCATTTCCATTCAACACACTGTGGAATATTGTTTCCCAATGCTTAAACGTTAGGAGGTAAAATGGAATTGACTCAAGTTTTAATCGCGACTACTGTACTCTTGGTGTCAAAATAAGTTTTGAAGGCAAATTTTATCCTACATAGGATTGAGGTACTCCTTACGTTTATCTTTACTATCCATTTTTCAATTGGCACAGGAATTAAAAAATCGTAAATGATAGGATAGTTTTACCAGATTACCTTTGAATATAATAAATGATATATTTTTTTAACGTTTGAAGTAGTTTAATTTTAATTACGTATAGTTTATACTTTTTGCATTTTTTGAGAAATTTAAATAAATTATTTTATTTATTTTTTATCACGCTAATTCAATTTTATGATTTTTTTAATGAATATGAAAACTAGTGTATGAATATAGAATTTTAATAATAAAATATTTTGGCATGCTGAAATTTTTTTTCTTTACATTTTTTTTATAGATATATTTACTAAGAAAATAGGTCATAGTTAAATGAAATTTTTTTATTTTGCTAAATAATTTAACAATAAATTTTTTATTTTCGTAACATTCGTAGAAATAGATGTGGCTAAAATTTATTTACCATTTTTTCATGGTCCATGACTAAGAATTAATACTCATTTCTATGAAATTTTATTATTGTAGGTTGAAATTATAAAGAAATATTTATTTTATAAGAAATATACATATAATAAGTATTTATCCACGATAAATAATTTGTATCTATCTTCATATAATTAGAGAGAATTTTTAAGAAAAAAATTTAGATTAAGTATAGTAATTAATAAAATAATTAGATATAAGAATCTATTTATTCAAATTATATTTGAATCTTATAAATAAGATCCTGTAAATTTGAATTGAGCCAAATAAAAGCACCTCTAATCAAATGATAATTCTTAAAACACTTGATTAGGATGAAGCTTGAGTGAAAAATATTTTATTTTTGTTTAAATTTTTTAAAATTATTTAATCAAAGTTAATATAATCATTATTTTAAAAAAAAAAATTATATTTAAAACTTACAAGCTATGAAATTGAAAGCATCACTGACAACACTAATTAAATTAGATCGATAAAGATATCATTTCGATGACACAAGTCTAAAGTAAAATTTTGTAAAGTTAATTTGTTTAAATTTGTTATAATTAGTTAATAAAAAATAACTAAATTTAATCACTAGTTTTTTTAAGTATAAATTATTGTACAAGTACATTCATGTGATAATTATGTTCAATTATTAATCTTTGGTTCAATTAACTCTAAATAAATTTGTAATAATTATTAATTAATTTAGTTTAATAGTAGACCATAAATTCATTGTTAAGATATATGAGGTTTGAAACTTCAAACAAAATAACAACTATCATAACACTTGATCAAGATAAAATTTGAGTGAGACATGATAAAACTTTGTTTATATTCGTTATAAATAGCAAATCAAAAGCAATTATATTATAATTACTTATTTAATTAAATTATATCTTAAATTTACTAGTCAGATCTATTAAGATTAAATCAAATCAAATTATGTTATAGTCACTTATTTATCTAATCTATATTTCAAATGCACTAGTAAAATTCACTAATATTGAATCAAATCAAATGATTAACACATTTAATTATCTTAGATCAATGGTGTTTGATTTTATAATAACGATTATTCAATTGCTATATAGACGTGATATAATATCTCACTCTCAAATGTGACTTTTTTATTTTTTAGTGTTGCTATAAAAAATAATTATTAGCTACAAAATTTTATCAAAAATCATTTCGCCATAACAAATAGTTATGGAACTTGAAGCAAAATTATTTAGAACTTGAAACAAAAATACTTATTTAGTTACATTATTTAGCTTGAGATAATTTATTGTACCTCAAAAGTTAGTATTGTTGCTGTAATTTTATTATGACAGAGACATGTAAGTTATACTTATGCGAGAGCATCCTTTTACTAACAAAGGATAAGAGTAGATTTAACTTTTCAAGCAATTAATGATCAATATATGTAATTTTTCTCTACCACTTTTATTCCTCCTATGTCTTCTTTTTTAAAATTATTATGAAATTGAACCAATAATTTTGATGAATAATTAATTCTTATTTTTATTTTTATAATATTTTAAAAATTAACTGAGGCATGTGAAAATTGTGGAACTACACTATGCGTGTTGTAGGTGAAAATTAAAAAGAATTAAAAATTGAATAACTGAAATCAAAGATGGGTAAAATTTATGTGCCATCACCTAACATTGATTCTATCACATACAAAATTGGCTTCAATTCTTTTAAATATAAACGTAATTTAACTTTAAAAATTAATATATTTGTGACATAAAAGTATTCTACCTTAAAAATTTAGTACACACAAATTATTTGAGCACAATTTTGTGTACTATTTAGAAAATAACATATTAATAACAAATGTCAATAATGAATAAAAATGCTTAATTAAAGGACATATTAATAACAAATATCAATAAATAGAACGTAAGTTTATTAATTATTATATTTGTTATTAATATGTTCTTTAATTAAGCAATTTTGTTAATTATTATATTTAAATAAATTTAAGTTCTATTTAAATATAATTTTAAAATATTTCAATATCGAAAGTCAAAATTCAAAACACTTTAAACATGGTAAACATCGATATATTATAAAAATCATATTTTAATAGAAAAAAGTATTGTAAATCAGAATAATTTAAAATTTAAATTATTTTAATGATTGATTATCTAAATTATATCTGTGCCACATAAATTGAGTACGTCTAGTATCTATATAAATGTGAAATGTTACAAATAAATTAAGTCAAATTTTTGTATTATAGATGCAGCGGTTTCGACATGATTGTTAGTTGCTTCAATCGTGATTTTACTATATCACCCCTAATTAATTATTATAAGATATTTATGTATTAAAAAATTAATAATATTTAATTAAAAAAAATAGATATTTTTGACATGTTTGCTTCAGCTGCTTCAACCATTATTTTACTAAGTGTCACGCTTAATTAATTATTATAAGTCATCTAAGTATTTATTTTTCTCTTTATGAAGAGTTTTTTTTAATCCAAAACTTGACTCTAATTTCTTACATAGATTTCATTGCAAAATACTGAGCTTCTATCGACGCCATTGCAATAAAGGTATTGTTATGAAACATATATAATGTAACACTTAGTGAAATTAATTTTTTTAAATTTGATATAATTAATTGATTAAAAGTAATTAAATTTAATCGTCTATTTATTTAGATTTAAATTATTGTATAGATACACCTTTGTAATGATTATGTTCAATTATTAATCCTTTTTTTTGGTAACTAATTAACTTGTATTAATCATTAAGTAAGGGAAATGAGAACCACAACATCACTTCATCTCAGCTATGTTGTCCAAATGTAAAAGAAAGTAACTATCTCCAATACAATTCGTCTACAAGCTATTAAAGTTGAAGTAGCTGGAAGACATTACTCAGCTTCACAAAAGCTTTAATGTTGCAGCTGCAGGCTATTTCCTTGGCTAGACTGTTGACTTCGCGTTGTTTCTTCTATAAAATTCCACTCGATCCAAATGGCATGTATGATTTCTGCATACACCAGTTTCATGATTTTTGCTGAAGTTGATTTACCTTTGGCTCTATTCCAGTACCATTCTTGTATTTGGGTTGGTGCACTAGCTAGGTTCAATATCTGTGATCTGCAACCACTGGAGAAGTCTGGCTCTAATACACAATCTAGAAAAAAATGATCATTCGTTTCCAGTGCATTATGACACATTTAGAATTCCTTATCGACCTGCACACCCCATTTAGCCAACCTATCCGCAGTATTTAGGCGCCCATGCAATTGCACCCAGAGTGTAAATATAGCTTTTGGTCTGGCTTCATTCTTAAACATCATATGCTTCCAAGGTACTTTAGGGTTGTCTCCAAGCCTCTGCACGTAGATAGAATTTATCTTACTCCTGAAACCAATAAATTGACCTTGAAGCTGTTGTACAATACTTCTAGTTTCCAAAATTTTCCTAACCATCCAGCTTGCATGCTGAGATATAGGAAATAAGTCAAAATTTTGTTTTTTTCTCACATAATAGGCATGTAACCATCGAATCCACAGCCTATCCTATTTATTACCAGGTCCCAACACATTTTTGCAACAGCTGCCTTATTCCAGATCTTAAGATTAAACAGATACAATCCTCCTGCTGCCTTTGGCAGGCACATCCTGCTCCAAGCTATTAAAGCTCGTTTTGTTATCTTATTTGACCCCGACCAAATATAGCTCCTACAATAAGCTTCCACAAGTTTAAGAACCTTTGCAGGGATTAAGAAAAGTTGTGACCAGTATGATTGTACTCCAAATACTACAGTCTTGACTAGTTGAACCCTTCCTGCATAGGACAGCTTTGTGGCTGTCCAAGATGTGATTTTTGCTATAATTTTTTCTATCAGTGGTTGCCACAGCAATATATACAGTTTCTTAGTAGCCAAGGGAACTCCTAGATATTTAAAAGGTAACTCCCCATTAGGGATGCCAAGTTTCTGCAACACATAGTCTTTCTCCTGCCTTGTGATCCCCCCCAAAATAGATACTATTACTTTTGTTTAGGTTTGCTTGAAGTCTTGAAGCTCTGGAAAAGATCATGAACTTATCGTACAACAGCTGAATTGTTTCTTTATCCCCCCGAGCAAACAGTAAGAGGTCATCTGCAAATGCTAAGTGAGTTAGTTTCACTCTAGCACATTTTGGGTGATAATAGAAATGTTTTTTGTTGCTCAGTTCATCCAGTGAGCTACTCAGATATTCCATTGCAATGGCAAAGAGATAAGGAGATAGAGGGTCTCCTTGTCTCAATCCTCTAGCAGCTGGAAAAGGCTCCGTAGAAGTACCATTTATGTTAATTGAATAGCTACCTGAGGTCACACAACTCATTAGCCATTTCCTAAATTGTACAGGGAAATGCAATTCTAGTAGCATCTGTTCTATGAATACCCACTCGACTGAATCATAGGCTTTTTGCAAGTCTATCTTGAGCATACTTCTTGGGGAAATATGTTTCCTGGAATAGCCTAGCACAAGTTCATGTGCCATGATAATATTACCAGCTATCTTCTTTCCTGGAATAAATCCCGCTTGTGCTTCACTGATAATGTTAGGCAATATATTTTTCATTCTTGCGGTGAGCACCTTGGAAATCACCTTATACAAGACTGTGCAGCAAGCTATTGGCCGATAGTCCTTAATTTTTTGAGGATGAGAAACCTTAGGTAGTAAGGAAATGAGGGTACAATTAACTGGTTTGTAAAACTTGCCTATGTTGAAAAAAACTCATGTATAGCTGCAATCATATCATCCTTGATTATAGGCCAAGCTTTTTTATAAAATAGAGCATTATATCCATCAATTCCCGGAGCCTTATCATCTCCAATTGCAAGAGGACCCTCATAAATTTCTTTTCCCGTAATAGCTCTACATAAATCAAGTTGCTGCTGATGGGTAGTGACTAGTCCTCTGCTTATTGTCTCTTTGCTAACTACAGGTAAAGAACGTACAGCCGTACCCATAAGTGATTGGTAAAATTGTAGAATGTCAGCTTGAATCTCCCCTGCTTCTGTCAATTTTTGCCCAGTCAACGCCTTTAGTTCTACAATTTATTTTTGTTGTTTTTTCTCTTTCATGACTGCGATGAAATACTTTATATTGGCATCTCCTAATTTAATCCAGCTAACCCTTGATCTTGTTTGAGGATACTCTCCTCAATAAGAGACCATTTCTCCAACTTTTCCAAAGCTTCTTGCTCCTCTTTAGCCAATTTGTACGAGTAATTCTGAGTAAATACATGCTGGATATCAGTTATTTGTTGACAAGCTTGGTGTATCTTTGCAGCTATACCTTTGAAGCATTCATTATTGAGTTGCCTGAGCTTGGGTTTAAGTTGCTTCAATTTACTCCAAATATCTTGCATATTGTAATTCACCTTCCTAGTTCTCCAACTACTGGTGAGTATAGGCATGAATTGAGTATGATTAGTCCACACAATATAGAACCTGAATGGGGCCTTAATAGCCTGACTGAGCTGATTGAAGTTAAATAGCATAGGGGAATGATCCGACATAAATGGCTCTCTATAGTCAGTTTTTACATGACCAAATTGAAGCATCCAATCTCCATTCCCAAGTGCCCTGTTGATTCTACTGATAACTCTATCATCTCCTTTCTGCTTGTTCGACCAAGTGTAAAAATTCCCTTGCCATGCTAACTCTGTGAGGTGGAGATTCTGTACACAATCCATGAAATCTCTTGTTTCTGCAGTAGTCACAGGTGCTTCAAATATCCTATCTTGGCTTCTGAGTACTGCATTAAAGTCTCCAACAAGCAACCACGGCTTAATGTAGTTAAAAGCATTCAACTGATTCCATAACATTTTCCTCTGCGCAATGGTGTTGGAGCCATATACTACTGTGAGTAAGCAGTTTAGCATAGTCCTTCTAGCATGAATTTCGCAGTGAATTAATGTAATACCCCGCATTTTCGGGCTAGTCCTTGAACCGTGTTCCTACGTGTATAAGCTATAATCTAAATGATTCCCATGAAAATATGAGTTTCATGATCTTTATCCTCATGTTTGATTTGCTTTTGAGGTGAAAAATGTTCATAAGAATCACTTAGAACAAAGTTGAGCTTAGAGCCTTTGATTCGTTCAAAGTTTGACATTCGATTCTACAAGGGTCTACTTTAAATGTGTATAACTTTTTATATACATAGAATTTTACAGATCAGGACCCACCAAATTGTAGATAATTGAATGAGCTTTCCAACGATACCAATTTTGCTTAAATCCGATACCCGAGCGAAAAGTTATGACATTTTCCGTGTGAGGCAGGAAGCCGATGCGATTGGGATGCGACGCATTAGTTGTCGATGCGATTAGCGACGTGATGCTATGGCCAACGCGTTACGGGACTGTTTCACACGCTATTTCAGTTTATAAAGGGTCTAGGGGCACTTTGGTCACTTCCCTTCACCCAAATCCGCCCATAACACTTAATTTCAGCCCCTAAAAGCAATATACACTCAATTATCCATCTTTTCTCTAAAAGAAAAACCCTAGCCTCCTCAAGAACACCAAGAACTTCATCAATTTTTCTTCAAGAAAAGCAAGAACTGAAGTTTCCTAATTCAAGAATGCTTTCAAGATTGTGTTTCTCTTTCAAGATTAAGGCTTTAAGATATGTGAGAGTTCATCCATGGGTCTTCTTTCACCCATGGAGCCCAAAAATCCTTTTCCTTTAATTAAAGAGTGAATTTTTCCATTATTATGGTATTTTGTATATTCAAGAAAGGTTGAATTTCATGTTTTCATGATGTTTTTAATCCAATTCGGCCCATGTATGATTCCACGCAAGATTTTAAATTCCTCATGCTATGAATTTGAATTTCCCATGCTTTATTCAAGTAAATTCCATGATAGATCCTAAATTCACGATGTTTAGCAATATTCCCATGTTTTAAATTTCATGCCTTCCACATGTTTGATGAAATTCTCATATCATGATAAGTCAATTTCAAGATGAATCCCCAAGTTATGAATTTTGCCATGTGACTCTACTGTTTCCTCATGTTTAAGACATTCATTCTTACGTTCAAGCTATGAACTTTACATGTTTTGATGAAACACCCATGTCCTGTTTCAAGCGAATTACATGTGAATTCCCCAATTCATGATTTTAGTTATGTAATCATGCTATGCTCTCATGTTTAAGATATTCCCATGTTCAAGTTCATGATCATGACATATTATTATGTGGTCCTATTCATGTACAAGTTCATGCCTCTCAAGTGTTTGACAAAATGTCTAAATGAAAGCGTTGTTAACAAGCTACTATTGTTATGCTATTATTATCATGCCATATTTTACTTTCAATGCTATCAAGTCCTGGGGATATTCAATACCCAAAATCTAGCTGTTTACCTAGAATTACAGTAGCTACAAAATAGTCTCAGTAATGTCACAGACAATTATACCCAATCAGTTACAGTATGGTGTCAAACCTTCCACCAAACTTTCTACCACTACACAAGAAGAAACCATTTCTTATGATGTCAAAGTAGTGGTCAACTCTCTTCTTGAGAGGAAAGTGATGTTCAATATTACAAGTGATTTCAAGAATAATCTAACTAAGGAGAACAAGACTAAAAGGATCCTATAAATAGTCCATTACAAAAGTCATGAGGAAAAAATCCTTCTACCCTTAATGAATGGGGCGGGTTTGGGATGCTAAAGTGGACAGCTTCAGTGTATTTTGTAACACCTAAGAAAATTCCTCACATGTCAATGCATATACTCCTTTGGGTGGCTCCAATACATGCTCCAATACGTCCATTTTCATAAACGTGCCTTGAAACCTTTGTAGTTCCCATGCTTGGCTCCTATTGATTAGTTTCGAGCCCATGATACCTGTATAATACTCTCCATCATGTCCTTCAATTGAGGCACCTCTTGAGTGTATAAACTCCTCTTCCTTCCTTCACTTGGACAAGGCTTTGAAAAAGGCTTCAAAAGGTCTTTAATTCACTTGCAAATCCAAAGCTTGGACCTTTGACCAAAAACTTGTAATCCTTGTGCTCCTCATGCTTGTATCATCCTCTTCATATTGAAAGGAATTTGTTCTTAAATTCACACCTTGCAAAACTAAAGAGAGGAAAAACAAGCACACAATCCTCATGAGAGGAGGGTTAGCATTAGTACCACAAATTATATAGACATGCCAAGGGGGTACACTTTTGGAATACAATCAACAATCCTTTATTATGATCATGAAACACGTACCACAAGCATCACAAAGGACATGGATAAGATGAACATCAAGGAAAGAGGAGCGCAATCTGAAACTATCACATATGTCATCAAGCCAAGGTTGTTCACATTTGGAAAAATACACCCACGGGTCCTTTGTGTGTGACATAAAAAGCTTAGCATGAATGGCACAAAGGAAGTGGATTTGGAAATATCAAGAGATGAGAAAACTACAATGGTCTTAATGGCTTTACTATACCCAAAAGGTAAGACTACCTTTGTCTTAGAAACCATAAGATACATTTGTTTCATTAACTCTACAAAGGACCTCATCAAATATAGTGCCACTATTGATCTTAAGATTTACCTCAACCACATATCACCATCATGCAAACAAGAAAACCTTCCACCAAACTTTCTACCACTACACAATACAAATTCAAAATTAACATGGTCATCATCATAGGTAAAGAGGTAGTATAGAAAGGAATCAAGTATGAAGCCATCTTACTGAGGGGGTACACTTTTAAAATTAAACCAGCGATCCTTTATTTTTACCATGAAACACATAGTTTGAAAATTACAAAGGATAGGGATAAGATAATCATCAAGGAAAGATAAGCATAAGCCGAGACAACTCCTTTTCCAACCCACTAGTGTTCCAGGATCAAAGGGATGGTGTAACCAAGGGTATAAGCCCAGATTAACCAATTCTTTTACTAGGATATCATCAAAGATTAAAGAGTTATGGCCTAGAAGTCTTCTCTTAAGAGCAATCACACCTTTATTCAAAAGTTTTCCAAGCATATGATTACCTTGAGCAAAACTAGTAGCATGATTTGCATCACACAAGCTCAAAGTAATAGGTCTAATATCATAGTAAATATTACAAGAATGAACACTAAGTTGAGGATTTTGAATCACACCACTCACATGATCAAATAGTGAACTATCCTTAAGAGTAAATTGACCAACATATGCAACAAGAGAACTACCAAGGAAGGATTCATGCTTTTCTACACTATGTAAACCCGAAGCTACTTCACATTGGATACTAATATCTTTATCACAATATTTCAAGCCTAAGGAAGTGTAGAGTGTAGCAATTATACCTCGGTGTATTCCAAGATAGTTCACTTGTTTGGAGATCTCGGCCAAGGGTGTCACTAGCTCATTTCCCATGTTATCGTGTGGAACCCCTTTTTAATCCTTCTTTGATAACATATGAACTTGAACCTGTACATAAGAAGGATCAATGCTAGGAAAAGTGCTAGCATATGGGTTAGTGAGTATCAAAGATCCTTTGTGGGAAAACGCCACAAGAACATTTTTCTTTTCCTTTCCTACTTCACTACCCGAGGTTTCCCTTTCCCTTGCCCTCTTTTCTTCACATTCTTCTTGTATCTCACCACTAAGTTTCTCTCCATCTTGAGGCTTGTTCTCATTCTCCTTGGATCCTAACTCTTCCTCTTTTTCTACTTGGATGGGGTATTTTTGGGTTAGTGTAGCTTGGGAAAGAGACATTGGATTTAGTGGAGTGTAGGGTCTTTGAATTGGAGGATTCGGATTTAAGGATGGAATTTGGGTTTCAAGTCTGTCTTGTGGAACTTAGTGGAGTGAGGAATGGCTAGGTCCATCTTGTTCTCGTCTTGGGGAGTAAAGATTGACTTGGTTTGTAGTACTTGGTGGATACAATATTTAGTGCAAGGTCTCAGGAGTAATAGTAGGTGAGGTGTTTTGAGGGGTATGAGTTCGAGAACTCCTTTGGTTTTCCACCCTCTCCAACCTCTCACTCGTTGAGGCCACATCCGAGCCCAACTTCTCAACATTTGCCTTCATCCTAGCCACACCTCGAGACAAAGTTTCAAGACTAGCTAAGAGGGCATTCATAACATTATTGTCCACGGTTGGAGAATTAGAATTTTTGGGTTCCATTTGCAATTGTACCTACAAAACAAGCAAACGTTAGTTCAAAATACTCTAACACATTCTTCACACTCGGTTTCTTACTTGGTTCTTCAAGTGTTGTAAGCCGACTATCAATCCTTGAGTGCTTAGGAATGAGCCTACTCTTGAGTTAGAATGGATTTCGGTTTTAAAGACTCAAGGCAGTTTTGTACGCACTTGAACCAAGAAAAACTACTAATTGTAAACGATTAAAGCACCACAAAGAATGTTGACATGAAGACGTGCTTGAAAACTAGTTTATAACTTAGTAGGTTATTACTTAGTTGCCAACTGGTGTAGGAGTCAATAGAAAGAAAACTAGTAGAGACAAGGAAAGAAACTTGGAAGTTCCTATGACTTGAGTTTTGTTGTTGATGTGGCCCACAATTTTTATTTTGGCCGTTTGGTGTTGTTGTTTTGTTGAAGTTTGATGTTGTCCAACTTGAATGATTCAATTTTGTTTGTTTGGTGGGGCTTTTTCGGCTTTTGGAATGAAAGACAAGGCCTTAGACTCTTTTTTTCAAAGGCCAAAAAGGTGTTAATAAACTTTTCACCAACTTGCACCAAAATGGTAAAACACCTTTTTGCTTTGGCTTTGTCCCTTTCCTCTTTTGGTTCTTCTTGAAAAAGGTTTTGACACTCTTTTGGTAAAGGAGCTTTTGGGAGGTCTTTTGTTGATTTGATTAATTGGGTGTTGTCTTGAAACTATTTTCAAGACAAACACAAAACTTAACCTCTCTCTTCCCCTTTTCAAATCAAACACACTTTTTGTTGAACATTCACCTCAAGAACATTATGAACAATAAAAAGAACACTTATGAACAACAACAATATTCAAGCTGTCCAACCCTTCAACAACACTAAACAAAGGCTCAAATCTTGGACCTTAGACTCAAGTGGGCTAGGGAAATAACAAGATAACACACGAAACTACTAAGACAAGCAAAATAACACCTAAATCTAGACACTTCTCGGCCAAACACTAGTCACCAGATAACACCCTTTTTTTTATTTTCAACTACAAGAGCCCAAGATTGGTGGTGTAAGAACACGATCAGCCTTTTCTATGATACCAAATGATACCAAACGGTATATAAATGAGCACAAAAAAGTCCGCAAACTCACAAACAGTCCACACGAACAAGACACTAAACGGAAACAACAAACTCAAACTTAAACGATAAAAAAGATATGTAACTTGACACAATGAGAACTCATAATTCATAAACTAAAGAGTGTATTAATACTCTAAACCTCCACAAAACAAGTTAACAAGCACCACATACTTACGGAACACAAGAGAAACTCGGTTCACTCAAGCACTCTCGTTTCTAGCCGATACACACAACACAAGAAGAAAACATTTCTTGTGATGTCAAAGTGGTGGTCAACTCTCTTCTTGAGAGGAAAGTGATGTTCAATATTACAAGTGATTTCAAGAATAATCTAACTAAGGAGAACAAGACTAAAACGATCATATAAATAGTCTATTACAAAAGTCATGAGGAAAAGACCCTTCTACCCTTAATGAAAGGGACGGGTTTGGGATGGAAAAATGGAAAACTTTAGTGTGTTTTGTAACACCTAAGGAAATTCCTCACATGTCAATGCATATACTCCTTTGGGCAGCTCCAATACATGCTCTAATACATCCATTTTCATAAACGTGCCTTGAAACCTTTGTAGTTCCCGCGCTTGGCTCCTATTGATTGATCTTGATCCCATGATACCCGTATAATCATCTCCATTATGTACTTCAATTGAGGTGTCTCTTGAGTGTATAAACTTCTCCTCCTTCCTTCACTTGGACAAGGCTTTGAAAAAGGCTTCAAAAGGTTTTCAATTCACTTGCAAATCCAAAACTTAGACCTTTGACCAAAAACTTATAATCCTTGTGCTCCTCATGCTTGTATCAGTTTAGTCAAGCCTAGTATAGTCTAGTTTCAGTTCCAGTATCAGTTTAATCATTAATAATTACCTTAGAATTCGTATGCACTGTTATTTTTAGAATACCACGACCTGAGCTTATCAATTATTAGTGCATGCACTAGTTAGTATTCCAGTGTCATTCAATCGAGAGTAGGATTCAGCACCGAGCGAACCCATGGATGGGGATATTCCTTCCAGCTGAGGATTTGTCCCTTAGTAGCAATCCCTGAGTTATAGAACTACGTAGCCAACCTAGGTTTGAGATGTCTTCCTGCCAGTTTAGGGTTGACACATATCTTATGAGTTTCCTGCCAGTATAGGGTTACTTCTTAGTCCTTCGGGACACCAGTTTAGTGGATCTACACAACCAATGTTAGTACTCGTAGCACGGTACTGACACCCTTCCAACTGGAGTTACAGGCTGGACCCTGATTAGCTCAGATTGAGGCATGTCGGTTGGATGATACCTCCCACAATTATAGTTTTAGCTTCAGACTTAGTATGGAACTCAGTTCAGTTTTACAAAATCAGGATAGTCAGAAATAGTAGCCCAGCTCAATATAGAACTCAGTTTAGTTCTACAGAATTAGGACTATTAAAAATTGTCACCCAGTTATCAGTAACTCAGTTATCAATTACCGCAGCTATCAACTACTCAGTTATCAGAACTCAGTATTCAGTTCTAGTATAGTCTCAGTTACAGTCTTAGTTATAGTCTCAGTTACCGTCTCAGTCCAGTAATCAGATCAATTACTCAGTTCAGTTTCAGGTTTCCTTGACCATAGCATACAATTATCAGTTATTCAGTTATCAGTATTTTAGTACCTCAGTTTACAAACTATTTTAGAATTATGTTATACGCTTGGTCTTGCACTCTTAAATAATATTGTTTTTCACAAATTCATGCTCAGTTACCTCATGTTACTCAGTTAGTCCTTACCTCATATGTATAATACTCTACAGTTTCAGTCCATATATTTAGACTAAGTACAGTTCAGCCTTACATGCTAGTATTCAGCTATCAGCCATTCAGTTAATCAGATAAGTTAGTATGTTTATGCATTCATGCTCAGTGTGATTGTATATTTAGATCCTCAATTTATGTCAGTCTCCATCACGTAGTTTCAGACCCAGTATTCATACAATATCCATGTTTTATCATATCCCAGCTCCAGTTATACTTATAACATTAAAGTAAAGTTTTACAGAAACTAAGTGTAGAGATTCACCATCTTATTCGAGAATGTTTGTCACTCATGCTTTAAGATATTTTAGTTTTTAGCTTATTATAGCCTATTGGTAAGTCCACTTACACTTAGAATGCATGTTTTATGATTACGTATGAAATCAGTTTTACTTATTGCATTCACGCTTGCATACTCAGTACATTCCAAAAGTACTGATCTACATATACATCTGTGTGGCTACATTATTTCATAATGTAGGTTCTAGTTGTAGCCCGCACATCACGATCAGACAGTTGCAGATTCCAGCCAGCAGGTGATGAGTTCTCTTACTTCGGAAACTCCAGACAGTTTTAGTTCATGTACAATTTATTTACTTTCATGTGTATTAATTAGTGGTAGTTGGAGGCATGTCCTAGCTATCTATAGTCAGTATAGTAGAGACTTCATAGATGTCAGTCAGAGTCAGTCATGTAAATTTCAATTTCTTCTTTTAGTTTTATCAGATTGTAAACTTTATCAGAAATGTATTTATTCATATTATGCCATGATTATATTTCCGCACAGTAGAACTTGTTATTCATTTTATTATAATTCAGTTGCTTAACAGTATGCCATTTTATGGGTTAGCTTGGGATCATTTGTGGTTCCAAGCACCGTGTGACGACTAGGGGGTAGTCTTGGGTCATTACAAACTTGGTATCAGAGCCAGGTTTCAAGTGTCCTAGGGTGTCTATGAAGCCGTGTCTAGTAGATTCTTGTGGAACGGTACAGAGACACCTGTACTTTTCTTCGAGAGTCTACAAGGCATTTAGGAAATGTTTCCCTTATTTCAAGTCTCAGATCGTGCAGTAGAAGTATTATCTAAGAAATTTATGCAGATTCTCATCTTGCACTATTCATTCTAACTCTGCCTTAGTTTTGAGGCGACAGAAACAATGAAGCTTAAGTCCTTACAGACAGTGTTTCCTCAGCCAGTCCCCACAAACAGTTATAGGATTGCATGTTGGCTCAGAAAGTATCCCATCAGTGCCCTTATGTCCTAAATTTTGAAATATTTTATTTATGTTCATGAAAATTGTGCATTAAGCCCAAGTCATATGTGCTTTCAGATCCCTTCTCAAAATCCCTTTTACAGTATGTGATCTAGAGTTAGAATCATGAACCCAGAAGCTTAGCAGTAGTAGAGATGGGATAACGTTATCCAAATTAAGCAGATTATGTATCCATGGAGATAGTTGTACCAAAGGTAAATTAGTAGGCTTGAATAGTGCATGCAAGAATTTAAGTTTATTGATTTAAACTTAAGTATGATGGTGTGGACATGAGTTAGGAGATGTGGTATTAGTAGTCTTTGAAGAAACAGAAGCAGATGATGTGTTTAGTGAGGCAAATATGTGTTAAAAAGAGTGTAAGTATGTGATGATAGAATAAGTGGCCAAGTCAGGCTCTCAGATTCTAGTAGTAGTGCCAGTATGTGTAGAAAAACAGTAAGGGGGGATGATTCCCAACCTATTCTTATCTCAGTGCAAACTTTTTCAGCCATCACGATATCTACTCATGTCTTACATGTCAGCTCCATCATTATAACTCATATTTATGTGCTTTATAGAGAATCATATACTCTTCAGTCCCTAGCATGAGGATTTCCAATTCAGTCAGTGTTACTAATCAAGTTCCATAAAATTATGAACTCTAAACTCAGGTCATGCAGCTTATCACTCAGGTACTCATGTTTTACAGTATGTTCAGTTCTAGTGCTCATGCTACACTCCTAATGATCAGCGAAATCCATATTATGTCATGTATGTCCTCAGTTCAGACCTCTCTGACGAATTCATGCCATTGATTCTTTATTCCTCAGGCCTCAGTTGAGTGTCAAAGTTATTATTTCATGTTTCAGGTCTTCATGTTCTAACTTTCAGTGAAATCTCCTTATGTCATGATTAGTTAAAATTCTATGTGTGTTTTCTTGGGCTAGTGCATGAAAGTTTTAAGAATAGAGGTTTAGAGAAAATGAGAGAGATGCTTTTGTGGTTGTTTGCCTACAAGTTCATATGTGGTTATGATGATAGGCTTGAATGTCATGTTGGTGTACAAGTGGAATGTATAGTTGGGTATTAGCTTTCAGTATAATTCAGTCCGTATAGCCAACAATCCATCTAACAGTCAGACAGATAAGTTCCTATGGCTATCCATCTTTCCATCTAGTCATACTATTCGAAATTCTCATGAATATGTAACACCCCGATTTGCTGAACCGGAATGCTACACGGTGCTCATGACCCCGAGGGACTACAAGCTAACCCATGACTGATATCTGTACCTGTATACTACAAATCATAATATAATAATGCGAAATACATGGAACTGTAAGGCCATAATGGTCAACTGAATACAATCATGTGGGCAAAAATACCCAAAACAACTAAATTTGAACATAAATCTGAAAGTAAATCTGGAAGCCTCTAAACTGTCTGAATAAGGAGTTGAAGGAACATGTCTCCAACTAACTCCATAAAACTGAACTGAAGAAATAGATAAATGAATCAAATCATATTGTCCTCGAATCAATGAGGAGGACTCACTGTGTCTCTGCGACTGGAATGCTGCCACTACTGCTGGGCTGGAGCTCGTGTCTCGGAACCTATGGTATAACATGAAAAGAAAGCTCCATAGCGCAAATGCGTCAGTACAACTGGAGTACTGAGTATATGAGGAAGGTAGGCTGAACATAAAGGGTTTCATGCATGAACAACACTGACTGACTAATATGAACGCGGGAGTGCAAACACACATATATAAAAACTGGGACTTTGAATACGTGATAGCATAACTTGTAAGATAATACATGGTTTACTGATAACTGTCATGACTGATACTGAAACTGATAACATGGGCGACTATATCTGACAGTCCTGTATATACTGAAATCTGAAGAACACCCTGAGTTCTTTTACTGAGACTGTTACTGAAACTGATAACATGGATGACTGTATTTGACATTCCTGTATATACTGAAATCTGAAGAACTATCTGAGTTCTTTTACTGAGACTGCTACTGAAACTGTGGGAGGTAGTATTTAACCGACATGCCCCGTGTATGCCGTTATAGCTAAGCTGGTGTCCAATCTCTGCCCCGACTGGAGGGGTGTTAATACCGCGCCACTGGTAAGGACAGCTGTAAGTAACCCTTATCTGGCGGGTACTTAATAAGAATGGTGGGAACCCTAAACTGACGGGTTAAGCCACCTCATCAACCCTAAGCTGACGGGTTAAGATGTCTCAACCTACGCTGGCTACGTAGTTCTGGAACATAAGGATTGTTACTAAGAATCACACCCTGAACTGGCGGATGAGTTCCCATCCTTGGGTTCGCTCGGTGCTAACCTCTACTCCCATCTTAAGGGACTGGACATGAATAACTGACTGTACATGACTTGATCTTACTGAATTCCGTTGACTGGCGGAATATTACTGATATCTGACAACTGACTAAGATCATGAGGTTTTCCTGAGTCACATGACTGACTGAAGTCTATGGAATCATAGCTTGAGTTCGGATATCATGAAACATGACATGGATCTAGGCACACAGCTATAGTTTTCGGGTACAAGTACCCCCAGGACTCGATGGAAGGAAACTGACACACATGACTGACTTGATCATAAGAGTAGAGTCCATAATATATAATATCATAAGTAGGGATCTCATACTATGCATGGAAGTTCATGTGGATTGCATGGTTATCATACATCTTGTTCATAAGTAGGATTTGCAAGTAAACATAGCATAATCTCATAAGAATAGTTCATGAGTATTCCAACAACATTTATAAGGCACATTATCAATCATGGAAGTCATTGGAACGTAAGGGCATATCATGAATCCTTCACTTAGTCACAATTTAGCTATATTGCATGATTTCTAGTTTCTTAGGCATTTTATCAAACACCTTACATGCACATCTTAAGCATAGGTGAATTCATCAAATTATACATCATGAACAACCAAATTTACATGTTTCCAACTCATATGATATCATGAATTCACAAGAACATATAAAGCTTCCCTCTTGGGAATCACCCAATATCAACAACATGATCATCAACACCCAACAATATAGAAATCATACTTTATAATGAAAAAGACGAAAACAATCAAGCATCAACATGGGTATGATCATAGCACCACAATCAACTAAGCTTTTGTATTTTAAAGATTGATTCTTGAACTCTATGAACGAATTGAATCCATAGATGAACACTACGCATACCTTAGAAGGAAGATTCTTGATGATTGACGGAGGAATTTCCTTTTAATCAGATCTTCAAGCTTAATTATGCAACCCTAGTTGTTTTTCTCCTTTAGTTCTCTTGGATGATGAGCTTTGAGATGAAAATAGGGTTGCAATAGGTTTAGAAGCTATATATTTCGTAGGGTTAAGTTTAGGGACGTGTAAGGAGTATTTAAAGACTTAATTACCTTTAAAATAACTCAAGACGGAGTGTTTTTGACACCTGGAATTGACTTAGGCGGCGCCCAAGTGATCGCTTATGCCTAGGTTGGGCCGCGTCTAACCAATCGCCTATGCTTACTGTCTCTCACAAAAATGGGCATAACTTTTCGCTCGGTTATTAGATTAAGGCGAAATTGGTATCGTTGGAAAGATAATTCGATTATCTACAATTTGGTGGGTCTAAATCAGCCAAAATACCACATTAACATCAAGTTATACTCGTTCAAAGATGACCCTTGCAAAATCAAACACTAAAACTTGATGGATTCAAAAACTCTTAGCTTGCATTACCTTAAGTGACTCATATGAACATGCCTAATGAATCATAAGCTATCCTATCACTAGGATATTCATTGTAAGTTATGTACTCAAGTATGAATCACAAGATTAGAAACATGCGGGGTATTACAAAATATGGCTATTCTGAGAGGAAATTCATTTGCATCCATGTAATTTGTAAATTCAGCTCAGTTCATGCATCAGTTTTATTCCACAACCTTTAATTCTTATAATTTTATGTAATTGTTCATATTTTTTTTCCACTTAGCATAACTGATTAACCGCACTATTATTTTAATTTTTGAATTAAAGTGGAATTTCATTATTGAATGAGGTTATAGATTCATATTTCCTTGTCTTTTGAATGAGGTTATAGACTCATATTTTATTTAGCATAACTAATTAACTGCAAATGTTGTAGGCTTAAGCCTTCCTGTTACGCTGATTGATAACTTGCGAACATGATAAACATCAGCACATTATAGAATCATAAAAATTATATAATTCACATGTATCGACCCTAGTTAACAACAACTTAAGATATCAAGACAAATTAATGTTGTAGCCTTGCACCTCTATGTTACACCAATTTGATAACTTGTGAATCATTATTGATATTTGATATTAATATGTCCTTTAATTACACAATTTTATAAATGATTATATTTAAATAAATTTAAGTTCTATTTAAATATAATTTGAAAATATTTCAATATCGACAATCAAAATCCAAAACACTTTAAACATAGTAGACATCGACATATTTTAAAAATCATATTTTTCTTATGTTTTGATCCCAAACTCAAGAGAGTCAGACATTAATGTTGTCGTCTTACGTCCTTATGTTATGCCGATTTTATAATTTACAAATCATAACTTATATTTATTATTAATATGACCTCTAATTAAGTAACATTACATTTAAATAAAAATTAAATTATATATTTAAATAGTTTTTAAATATAATTTGATATTAAAATCCAAACCACTTTAGACATGATAAATATTGACACGTTAAAGAAATAATGAAAATCATAAATTTCACATTTGTTGACCCTAGTTAACAACATCTCAAGATGTCAAGACGCATTAATGTTGCAGTCTTGCACCTCTATGTTAGTAATTTGATAACTTGTGAATCATTACTTATATTTGTTATTAATATGTACTCTAATTAAATAATTTTATTAATTATTATATTTAATTATATTTAAATAATTTTTTAAGTCTAAATTGAAAATATTTCAATACTGTTAGTCAAAATTCAAAACACTTTAGATATAATAAACATTGACACATTATAAAAATTATATTGTTCATATTTATTGACCCTAGCTAATGTTTTAAAAAAATTGTGATAAACTTTAGAATTGAATGATTTTTATATATTAATAAATTTATGTGATAAGTTAAAAATTAGTTAATCATTGATGAACTTTTCTAAAAATATTTTAAATAATTATGATCAAGGTAGTAATAAAACTATTTTTAAATTTTGATTTAAAAAAGAAGAAGAAGACTAAAGTGAAGATCGAGCGAGAAGGATGAAAATGCAATAGGTAAAGTTAGGTGGGTCCCATACACTAAAGTTAATTACATAATTTTCCTTCGCATTTAATGATACTCATAACTTATCCCACATAAATTTTAGTTGTATTTAACATTTAAAATTTACTTCTTTTTGATTTATGGAACAGGTTAGTATGGTCTTTGTACATTTATGGTCATTTTTTGACCAAAAAATTATGGCCATTTAGCAGCCCCCTTATTTATATATGCATAACTCTAATCAGCTACTTCATTTGTTCCTAAATACTTGCCATGTTTTTGTTTGCACGTTCTTTAAGAAAACATTAACTAGCTAGAGGGCAATTTAACTAAATTATCCTTATTTATTACTCATTTTTATGTAATATTTGTCATGTCCTAACATCAGGATCGTGATGGAACCTATCCAACCCTCCGTGATAGGTAAGCCAACAATCCAATCCCAAACATAATATCCCAAATGTATAAAAGTGGAAGAAAATAAGAACATAATAAAATTCAAATAATTTCCAAAGTGGATTAATAGACTAGTACAGTTGAAACAAAGATAACCCTAGATCTGATAGTCACCAATACAAGACTCTAAACATATAGAAATGAAAGAAGTTTGAGTATCTCAAAATACGAAAAGTATATAAAAATAAGGGTGAAGGAGATTTCAGTAGTCTCTGAAATCAATAGCAGCTACCTCGAATCTCTAAAGATGCTAACACAGTAGAAACCACAAGAATCAATGTTAGAGGTTGTCAGATTTGTACCTACACATAAAATGCAGAAAAGTAAGGGTGAGTACGAAATCACATGTACTCAGCAAGCATCGTCGACCGACTCTAACTTAAAGTGATGACGAGTAACTCTAACTCAAAGTGGTGACGAGTAACACCACGTCAACCCACTAAAACAGCCAGACAACCTGCACTCATGAACTTGTGAAAACAACATTCATAAACTTGAGATCATGATTAATAATTATATTTACTACAATAAAATGAATGTCAATAGCCTGCTGAATTATCCGTGTGAAAATGCTACATGTTCAGAGATCGAGAGCTTGGAAGAAATTGTGGATATAATCGGAGAAAACGATGTTGATGATGAAGTCGAAGGAGATACAATATTTTTGGAACCGGTTACTCGTAAGGAAGCACTTATCGCATCTAGAACTCTTCGTAATTTTTTTATGCAGTTCGAAAAGACAACACCAAAATATTTGGATGCAATAAGAAAAGTTAGAGATGAGTTTCAATTAGATTTAAGTTTTAACCCCCCAAAAAATAATACTAGAATCATATTTCACTAAATTGTCTTAGATATTTTTGTAATTTTAAAGAATTATTAATTTATAATAATAATAGAACCATATATTTATATAGGGATCTTTCAAAAATATATTAACTTAGTATCTTATCGAAATTGATGATTTTTCTCATTGGCCCAAATCGGGATCGAAGAAAAATATTATCTTAAATAGTTTATTAATTTACTGAGTATGTTTTACTATATTTAGATCAATTAAGTAACAAAGGACTAGAGTTGTTAGAGCTTGATGCTTTGGATCAATTCAGACCAGCCAGTAATCTGATGGGATTGAATTATAAATTTTTAGAGTCCAATTAATTACAAGTTTTTTTTAACCCGATCTAAGTTCGCTCATACATGAGGCTTGGGCAAGTGATAGGTACAGAAATGATGTTGGACAGTAAAGATTTTTTTGTCTGTTAAACATTAAAAAAACAGCTAGAAAGGGGAAATGAAAAAGTGCAGGCTGTTCTCTCAATGGCATTTCATAGGCAATTCAATTAGAAAATTCTTTCAAGCAGAGATCTATCGAAAATAATTACTCTACTGTGAAGCATTTTTAACATGTTGGGTTTACAAATGATACATGAATTCTAAATCCAAAGGTCCAATGTGCAAATGACCCCAACAACAACCTTCGTTGCAGTAACCCACGGTTTATTGACTGATGATTTTATTAGCATTTTAATATTAATTTATTACATTTTAATGCTTTGAAATCATGGCAGCAACTTTCTGCCTATTACTATTCTTTATTCCATTGGTTTTTGTGACATTATATGTCAAATAATGAGTTCGGAAATAAAATATGTCACAAAACTAAAAGAAGTATTAATCTATGCCATATAAAAAAAAATATTAAAATAGGCTTTGTGCATTTAATAAGTGCACAATACCTTTAGATTTTAACGGAAGGCGTTTAGACGGCGTTAAAAAAGGTGAAGTTCAGATTCTATTCACATATACTTATTTAATGTCTCAATTCATTTTTTTTTTAAAGATTGTGCACTTTTTAGTGCACAATCCATTTATTTATAGATTGTGCACTAAAAAAGTGCCAATATATTATTTTTCGATTGTGTACTTTTTTAGTGCACAATTCATTTATTTATATTGTACACTTTTTTGCACAATTGTGTACTTTTTTGTGCACAATCTATAAATAAATGAATTGTGCACTAAAAAAGTGCACAATCTTTTAAAAAATGAATTGTGCACTAAAAAAGTGCACAATCTATAAATAAATTAATTGTACACTAAAAAAGGCACTTTGCACTATTCATCTTATTCAGACATATCAACATCAATCTACCATTGATATGAAATTTGAATATGTGCACATAAAATGTGCACATTATCCTGTTCAATTTCTTCAACAGCTCTTTAAAATTTCTATATAAAGGAAAAACATCTTCTTCGCTGCAACAACTTTAAAATTTTTTATAGTTCAGATAAATTTTTATTAATTTGAGTCTTAGAGAATGAATAGTGAACGTATCAAAGCTGCACTTTTTTGAAACGGTAAAATTGTTCATGAGGGTAATACAATATATTATAGTATTTCTCTCAAGTGCAACGTCAAGTATCTAATTTCAATTAGTTATCAAGAATTTATTGATTCAATTTTTAGAAGGATGAAAATTAAAAGTGATGATTATAATTTACTTATAATCGGACAATATCAAAATTCATTCTCATCAAATGGTCTGGTAAATTATGGAGAATGGATTATCAATGACGACGAGTCGTTGACTGAATTTTTAAGGGCTCCTTCTGATTATGCCAGTCAAATAAAGTTAAATATTCTTCAAGTTTATGTTAAAAAGAAACGGACTAGTCGTTGTGCGCACTCTCTTGCACAGACGAATGTCTATGCACAACTTGATAATTCAACTAGTATTGGTGATGCCCGGTTAAGTCACTATAGTAATTTTTCGACATGATCGTTTCTCAATACTTCATGTCGGGTAACGTACCGACACAAACTTCAATACCTGATTTGAACGAAACTTTGAATCAAAGTGACTGTTAATGTCGATGAATTCATTTTAATATTAGTAATATTTATTTTGATTGCTTTTTGTTTATTTGTTATGTCATATTGTTGTTATATTTTTTTCAAGAGATTAACTCTTGGTGACACTTATTGTAGGCTTTGTGCATTTAATAAGTGCATTTAATAGTATTAAAATAGGCTTTGTGCATTTAATAAGTGACAAAAATGATGATATTAACGTTGAATTCATTATTATTTTCATCTTTGAAAGTTGAAACATAATGAACTGATTGTCATTCTTGAATTCATTTGAATTTTTCATGAAAATTCCTTAACATATAAAAATAGAAGTATAGAAACAGGAAAAATGATAGTCAACACTGATTGTCAATTCCTTCCTAATTTAAAATGATAGTCAGTTTTGGAAATAGTATTAAATTAGGAAGCAATTGACAATCAGTGTTGACTATCATTTTGCCTGTTTCTATACTTCTATTTTTATATGTTAAGGAATTTTCATGAAAAATGCAAATGAATTCAAGAATGACAATCAGTCCATTATGTTTCAACTTTCAAAGATGGAAATACTAATGAATTCAACGTTAACATCATCATTTTTGTCACCTTTCTTCATTTCTCTTGATTGACCCCAGTGGTAATGAAATTATAATATAATATAAAGACATGTTTTCTGACGTTAATGAATTTTGTTGTATAGGTGTATATAATGCAACAGATCTTGCATCCTGGGCCTATTGATGGGTCATTACTTACATTACAAGCGATTCACAGATCACAAAGGTTGTGGGATGAAATTATTGATTGTAATGAGACTGGGCAATCAAAAATATGTGACGTGACATGGATGGTTTTTAATATATGTTATAAATATAAATAAATATAATAACAATTATATTTAACCTACCGATAATACTAGATAATACTCGACAATATCAAGGTTCAACGGAAGAGGAACATTTGAGGATGTTCCAGCATTGTCCACCCAGCCAAGCTGTGATGATTGGTCATAATTATAATCTTGCCCCAAAAATTCATCATTATTCGTCTCACCAAGAGATAATCCCCTGAAAAAATATAACAACACTATGACATAACAAATAAACACAAAGAAATCAAAATAAATATTACTAATAATAAAATGAATTCATCGATATTACCAGTCACTTTGATTCAATGTTTCGTTCAAATCAGATATTGAAGATTGTATTGGTACGTTACCTGACATGAAGTATTGAGAAACGTTCATGTCAAAAAAATTGTTATAATGACTTAACCGGGCATCACCATTACTAGTTGGATTATCAAGTTGTGTATAGACATTCGTCTGTGCAGGAGAGTACGCACGAAGACTCGTCCGTTCCTTTTTAATATAAACTTGAAGAATATTTAACTTTATTTGACTGACATAATCAGAAGGAGCCCTTAAAAATTCAGTCAACGACTCATCATCATTGATAATCCATTCTCCATAATTTACCAGACCATTTGATGAGAATGAATTTGGATATTGTCCGATTATAAGTAAATTATAATCGTCACTTTTAATTTTCATCCTTCTAAATAATGAATCAATAAATTCTTGATAACCAATTGAATTGGATACTTGACCTTGCACTTGGGAGAAATACTATAATATATTGTATTACCCTCATGAACAATTTCACCGTCTAAAAAAAATACAACTTTGATACGTTCACTATTCATTCTTTAAGACTCAAATGAATAAAAAATTATCTAAACTATAAAAAAATTAAAGTTGTGCAGTGAAGAAGACAATGTTTTCCCTTTATATAGAAATTTTAAAGAACTGTTGAAGAAATTGAATAGGATAATGTGCACATAAAATGTGCACATATTCAAATTTCATATCAATGCCAGATTGATGTTGATATGTCTGAATAAGATGAATTGTGTAGAGTGAACTTTTTAGTGCACAATTCATTTATTTATAAATTGTGTACTTTTTTGTGCACAATTTATTTTTTAAAAGACTGTGCACTTTTTTAGTGCACAACCCATTTATTTATAGATTGTGCACAAAAAAGTGCACAATTGTGCAAAAAAGTGCACAATTGTGCAAAAAAGTGAACAATATAAATAAATGGATTGTGCACTAAAAAGTACACAATCGAAAAATAATATATTGTGCACTTTTCTAGTGCACAATCTATAAATAAATGGATTGTGCATGACTGTTTCTTTCAGCCTCAACTCCCATTCATTTGTGTCTTTAAACACCATAGTTAGTGATGGTAGAATGTGGACATAAATTTCATGTAACTCTTGTAACTTTTATCTTTATCCTCTTCATTAATCTCGTAACTCTTGTAACCTATATCTCATTGATCTTCCCTCTTTACAATCCATTTATTTTTTCTATTCATTGCGTAGAAGATTCTTCACCCATAAATAGAGGTTGTCGTGCATATTTTTGAGTACACACAAGATAATAGAATGTTCACAAAAGTTACTAAAATAGAGAGTTCATTAGTTGAAGGGAGATATTCTTTTTGTGCATCTTTGAACTCAACTCTTGTCCAGAATTGTTGAGTTATTCATTGTGAGAAGGATGTTGTCCTGGAGGGGACAAGTCAAGAAGATTACTACTGGACCGGTAAAACTATTTGCTGCAATGGACTTGAATCACCTTAAAGAGAGCGAGGTATCTGGGGGGTTTGGGCCACAGGTGACAAAAGAGTTTTAAAATGAGGTGTAGGTGACACAAGTCTTAATTATTAGGTGGAGGTGACAATTACTTTATTATAGATTAAGAAAGTTGGAAAAGTTTGAAAATAACCCACAAATTTTTAAATATACACTTTGATCCAAATTTTAGCCTATATAATGGAAAACGGAGGAAAAAAAGGCGTCTTTCTCTCTCTTCTCACCCATTGTTGTTTTCTCTCTCTTAGAAATTTTTGTTGTTCATTGTTGCTGCTGCTTTATTCATCATCTTCTTCTTCATTATCATCATATTCTACTTCATTATCATCTTCATCTTGTTCTTGTTGACCATTTGTTGTTGTTGTTGTTACCGCTACTGTTGCTATGTGACCAATTTCTTAGGTCAAATTTTGTTTCTAACATCACTTTCCACTTTGGCATTACTTCATATGAGACGTTGGTAAGTCAAATTATGATTTTTAGTTGAATTTGTCATTTGGGTAACTGCTATTGTGTTGTTGTTTTCCAACAATGGATAGAACCCAATCATGAATCCAACATAAAATCCATCTGTTTAAATAGATAAATCATCTGTTGCGACAGATGAGACATCTGTTCAACGGAAGACTGATATATTAGATTCATGTTTAAACAGATGGGTCATCTGTTGCAACGTTTGACATATATGTTGCAACAGATTAGTTACCTATTGCAATAGAACCTGAACACGATTCCAACATAGGTTACAACAGATTAATAACCTATTGCAACAGGTAAGTCATCTGTCGCAACAGGTTAATTATCTGTTGTAACTGTCACTCATCTGTTGGAATCAGCTTCAAAGGTGATTTAGTTATAACATCAATTCCAACAGGCGATTCATCTGTTGCAATAGATATTCAGACCCGTAACATGAATCCCAACAGGTAAGAATCTGTTGCGACTCATTACTTACCTGTTGCAACAGATAACACATCTGTTGGGATTCATTCACGGCACTATGAAATCACTATCAACTTTTCTTAACAAATGACTTTATTTAGGTATCACTAATGGAGGGATTAATAACAATAGGGGTGGATTGTCATGGTCAATGGTTTGAGAAGAGCAATCGACATGTATGGCGTTGGAAGGAGGGTGAAATGCTAGAGACGATAGCTATGACAGTCCAAAGTGATGTTTCGTATTATGATTTTGTGAACTTAATTAGCAACTTTTGTGGACTGAATTGTCAACCGGAAGAATTTGCCATTTGCTACATGCACAGATCCTTTGAAAATCAGAGGGTACTTCCTTTCAAGATAACCGATCAGGTTCGGTTGTATTTTTATCTAAGTGATTCAACCAGGCCGGTGTTAAGGGTGTACATGGTTGAAAAGATGAGAGAGAATGAGAACCAGAATGTAGAAGAAGAAGAAGAAGAAAAATAAGATTTCTTTGATGATAGGTTGGATGATCTAGATATGAATATTTCAGATGATGATCAAACACCTACGCCCGTTGATGCAACCAATACGATGTGCAGTTCTTCTCAATCGACACAATCTGGAAATCTTCAAGACAACGGGACCGACTTTTTTATTGGAATGTCATTCAAGGACAAGAATGAACTATCTAACACTTTGTTTATTTCTTGCTTGAAAATAGATTTCAGAATAAAGAAGGTGATTAATTCGAGCAGTGTCTTTTGCTTCAAATGTGCTAATTCGAACTGCAAGTGGTGGTTGAGAGCGGTGAAGTACGCAAGTTCTGACAGATTCGTCATTCATAAACATGAAAAGCATCACACATGTGGTTTGGATCACATCTCGGGCTAAAATCCTCACGCCACGACAAAGTTCCTCGGTGAATATTTCAGGAGTAGTTTCCTCGATGGCAAAGGCCCTTCAACAAGGCTTATGGACAATCAACTCCTTACGGATTTGGGTGTCCTGGTCAGTTATTGGAAGGTATATACGGCCATGGGGATTTCCAAGGACCTGGTTCGGGGGACACTCGAGCATGGGTATGAAGTCTTGGATGCTTACCGTTACATGATCGAGTCCACAAATCCCGAAAGTAAGACGACATTGTATCTGGATGAAAATGGAAGGTTCAAGTACCTTTTTGTATCCTATGGTGCTGGAATTCAAGGTTTTTGACATTTGAGAAAATGCATGGCCGTTGACGGTACCTTCTTGAGGAGCAGGTATAATAGAGTTCTGCTAGCGGCGGTGGCGTAGGATGCGGAGAATCACATCTTTCCTGTCGCTTTTTGTGTAGCGGACAAGGATTGTGATGCCTCTTATGGATTTTTTTTGAACAACTGCCACGCTGCGTCGAAGATACCGAAGAGTTGTGTTTTGTATCGGATAGGCATCCAAGTATTCCAAAGATGGATTCACTTTTTTTCACTTAAGCTTACTTTGGTTGTTGCATCAGGCAGCTTGGAGAGAACATTCGAAATAGCTACACAACGAAAGGGTCGTCACCCTTTTTTATAGAGCAGCTAAAGCATATAGTATAGAGAATTTTTTAGACCATTTCAATCAAATAGCAGATGTGGATCCTAAGGTAGCAGAATTTCTTGCACGTGTTGGTTTCGAGAGATGGAGCCAGGCATTCTGTCCAGCAAATAGGTACATTCTTATGAATTTAATGTCTTGTTTGATTTACAAGTTTAGTTTGATGTCGTACTTAAGTGATTCTTTTCTATAGGTACAATATTATGACATCAAACATAGCTGAATTGATGAATTCATTGTTTGGCGATGAAAGAGAATTTCCCATCAAGGCTATGTTTGAAAAAATAAGCGAGAAATATAGCGATTTTTTTAACGAAAGGCGTGAGCATTTCAAGTGTCCAGAAAAAAAAACCCGATTTGTTCTCGAAATCGAAAAGAAAATATCAATGAACATCAGTTTGGGGAATAGGTTATTCTCTCTTAAAATAGCAGATTACAAATTCCGTATCACCGGTCATGGTGATGCTGCCACGGTCGATCTTCAAACAAGATCTTGTACGTGTAGAGTTTTTGACTTGGACAAAATACCTTGTGCATCAATAAATGAGGCAAAACATGAACTAAATAATACAGCAGACCACAATTATTCTCAACAGTTGCACAAACAACTGGAATGCTTTCCTCCAACAGATGAAAATCTATCGAAATAGATAGATAATTTGTTGAAACCCAATAAATGACCAATCGATTCCAACACATGGTCCATCTGTTGAAAGAACTCAAAAGCCAAAATTGCTAGTGTTACTGGATTCAACATTGCCTCCAACCGTCGACATGTTACATGTATTAGATTAGAAGAAATAGACAGAATGAAAATTGAATAAGAATTAAAACGCCAAAGTCTGACTAAAAGTAAATTTTTCATTAAATGAAAAATAAAATACATTAGGTATAGATCCGATATAGAAAATACGCTAAAAGAAATAACACATTCTAATTATTATTCTTATCATCATCATCATTAATGACAACTTGCCAATCAACTCGCAGCAGCAGGGCTCTCATCAGCCTCTGCATATCTCTGAACATTATCGCTCTCACAGCGACCAACTCGCTCTGCAGGTCATTAACCTGCCTTTGAAGTTCCCACACTGTATTGCGTAGAATAGCAATGTACGGAAAAGGATCAACCATATCTAGAACACACATGATTGACAAATGTAAAGAAAAATGTTCACAATAGAATACAACGTATACGATCAACTGGTAAATTTACGCCAGAAAAATACTTACCTCAACAAGCAAGGAATATGCTCTTTGAAGAGAAGTGGTTGAAGATGTCACACGAAAGAAAAAAATACAAGAAATAAATAGAGTTGAATGAAGATTATGGAGGGACCTATAATATAATCTAGACGTGTCAGGCCAAAAGGCAGGACTGCTCAGCTCCATTGTATTAATTACATTCAAACTGGTGGCATTTTGTTTTCTGTGAAAAGTTGCGACTTTTTCTTTTACACTAATTACTTCTCACCTTTTCATAGCGGTTTGAGACTCGATAAAAGCCGTTATTATTGAGCTGTTGCAACAGATCGTCCAACATTTTTAACAGATTTAGCATCTGTTGCAACAGATGGATGGATTGAATGTGCAACAGACGGCTATCAAAACAGATTTACCATCTGTTGCAATAGATGGTTTGTATATGCAACAAATAAGACATCTGATGCAACTTATGTATTATCTGTTGTAACAAATGGACAGTATGTATAAGTTGGAGGAGATGTTTTGATATCTTTTGACAGCTGATTCATCAGTTTCAGTTTCAACAGATGGAGTATTCGGTTCATTAGCTGTTTTGAATGTGTTAGATAAAAAGTCTTCACTTTTTTTTAATAGTCCCTCCGTTACGTATTAGTTGGGCCCTATGGGCTTGGCACATCAATTAATAAAAATATAAATTAGGTGATTATTTTACCAAATTGGCCTTATTAATTATGATTAGAAAGTATAAATGTGAATAATATACTATATGTAGTCATTTAATAATAGGGGTAATCTTGGAAGAATATAATAAAATTCTCTTGATTTTATAAATAGGAAAACTAAATTGAATAAATTTTTTTTAGAAAGAAGTAATCACATGCGTGCAGATTAATTAAAAAAAAAGTCAGGTCTATCGCAACAGATTTACCATCTGTTGCAACATATAGATTATTTGTTGCGACAGATGGACCATATGTTGGAGGAGATGTTTTGATTTCTTCCAACAGCTGATTCATCAATTGCAACAGATGGAGATTTCGATTCATCAGCTATTTTGAATGTGTTAAGATAAAAAGTTATGACTCTTCACAGCTCCATTTTAATAGTCATCACATTCGTGCAGATGAATAAACAACACTGACATGTCCTGATGGGGTAGGAAGAATAAGATGCGTGCAATGGATCCCATTTCCATGCATGCGAGTTATGTATATTATTGATCAGGCTACCGTGAAGACACACATAAAGTTTTTTATCGATTAGACACTGATCCTTCAAACAAAATCCTGAATTGTACAGTTTAGTTTGATAGGTGCGAACTGATAAGGCCGAAGGGTTCCAAGACGGTGGTGTCGATACCTCATTACAATTTAATGACACGATTCATGCACATGTTTTTGTGTCAAGTTTGGGGAAGGGTTCAAATTTTTGGCGGCAGTGTAAATACCCAGTAGTAATTGGACCGGTTTTAATGATACAATGGACTTCTTGAAAGGCCTCCGAAGCCTCGCAATGCAGCAAACAACGATAGAACCAATAGAAATTCCCCTGGTCCAAATTTATCTGGATGGATTAGTGGAGGAGACTTTTTTACGGCAGAAGGTGCTTGAGAGAATACCTATGCACGAAGGGGGAGGTGGAGAAGGACATATATCATTTCAGACCTTGTTTAAGAGGAAAAACAGGGTAGAAAGGAAAGTGTAGCGAAATTGACCAATGAAATCCACATTAGAAACGAAAAAACTGGATGAGCTTCAAATGTGGAAGTGTATCAAAATATAAAAATCCGTCAGTCGATGAAAAAAAAAATTGGTCAACAGGACTGGAGCTGGACAAAGCACTTTGCTCGAGAATGCAACTAGCGAGTGTGGCTTCAATGAAGACTCGCACAAAGTGCAGGACAAGAACTACAAGGAAAAATCTTCGCAAACACGGAAGGTGGTAAGATTGTCGGTCATAATTAAAACCTACATGTCAATTCAGACCGACAATCTTACCACCTTCCATGCTCGAGAAGCTGCTTCCTTAGAGTTCTAGTCCTGCATTTTGTGGGTCTTCGTTGAGGCCGCGCTCACTAGTTGCAGTCTCTAGCAAAGTGACCAGCTCAATTCCTCTTGACCATTCTTTTTTTTCTTCAACAACTGATGGATTTTCATTTTTAGATACACTTTCACATTCGCATCTTATCCAGTTTTTTCATTTTTCATGTCAATTTCATAAGCTAATTTCGCTACACTTTCCTTCCGACCCTGTGTATCCTCTTAAAGAAGTACTAAGATGATATATGACTTTCTCAACCTCCCTCTTCCCACACAGGTTTTCTCCCAAACACTTTCTGCTGTATAATAGTTTCCTCCAATAACCCATCCATATAAATTTGGACCAGGGAAATTTCTATTAGATCCATCGTTGTTTGTTGCAGTGCGAGGCTTCGAAGGCCTTTCAATAAGTCCATTGCGCCATTAAAACCGGTCCAATCACTATTGGATATTTACACTGCCGCCAAAAACTTGAACCCTTTCCCAAACTTGACACAAAAACATGAGCATACACCGTCATTAAATTATAACGAGGTATCAACACCACCTTCTTGGTCCCTCAGCCTTACCAGTTCGAACCTAACAATCTTAACTGTAAAATGCCATATCTTGTTTGAAGAATTAATGCCTAATAGGTAAAGAACAAACATTCACAAAATCATTGTACTGGATGTGTGTTTTCATGATAGGTTGATCAGTAATACATACCTCCCACATATGAAGTGGTTCCATCTGCAAGCAGATTATTCCTCCGAACCCATCTTTACTCTAGCCTTTAATGCTGGCCAGGCCAAAGTGGATCCAATTTCACTTCCTTTTGTCTGCAAATAAGAGAAATACATTTGATGTCAAACAAGAGAAGAACAAAAAGAACATTACAAAAGGGTAACACAAAATTGAGTGAATCAACAGATAACTAATATGATGCAACAGATTACCCATCTGTTCAACTGATGAGGCATCGTTTGCAAAGGATGGATGACATGTTGCAACAGATGGACTATCTGTTGGAATAAATAAAACCAGCCTTGCTACTGGTTTGATTTCTTTAAAAAGTTGCTCCGTCTGTTCCAACAACTGATTCATCATTTGCAACAGTTGAGGAAACTGTTGCAACACCACTACCAACAGCATCAACAACAAAGAAACAAACAAAATAACACCATATATTCCAACACCATCCACAACACAAACATCACATGTTCCAACACAACCATCACCCCCAACAATAGCACCACCAAAGTACCAAACAAAAGACATAAAAAAAAACTATACTGATAACAAGGCTTTTTAAGTTCTCCCAACAGATGACTTTTTTTGCATATTTTAATAAAAACAACGGTTCGTTCATTCAAGACTTAAAAGTCACCTTTCCTTCAATTTTTTCAGTAAATAGCAAACTAGTAATGAGTAAATCATTAATAGCAACAAAATATAAATATCTAATTTAAATGACATACAAAGAAGAAGACGAGATGAAAAGAGCAACTTTGAACCATACCTGCAATGTCAAAAAAGTAAACGGATCAAAACATCCAGTTCAGTCTAGAAAAGATATTAATTGGTTGAGATCCCAAAGGATCCTCATCCGAAAGAAGAGAGAAAAAAGAGAAAAAAAGGAAACAACAAAGATAATTGAGAATAAAGAATAAAGAAGAGTTATGAGTTGAGTCTAGACTACTTTATGACTGAAGGAGAGAGAGTTATAGATATGGGGGGTTTTAAATATTCATTAATAACTTTTGAGGGGCACGAGGAGACGGTGACATTGAAAAGACCAGATAAGACTACTCACTCAGGAGATTTTTGAGTTATCCAAGTAGTACCTAGTAATATTTTTTACCGCCTTAGTATTTTAACTATTTTATCTCAGACAGGAAATACCGAAATTGCTTTATGAAAAAAGGATCTAAAAATATTTAAGTGCAACAGATGACTTAATCTATTTGATAGTTTACAACAGATTCGTGATCTGTCGCAACAAATGATGTAATCTGTTTGATAGTTTACAACAGATATGTAATATGTTGCAACATATTACCTAATCTGTTTGATTTGATCCAACAGAAAAGACATCTGTTGCAATAGGTTGAACATTTGTTTATATATAATTTCAATTGAGTTCATATGTTAGACTAAAACCTTAATTGAATGTGAATTCTCATAGGGTCAAATACAACTTTTATTGAGTCTTTTGGCAATTTCATGATGAGACGGTACTGTGTTCCTCCGACCAGAGTCGTCGATCGATCACTCTGAGCCGAGCTGATTCTTACTACCTCATATGTTAGACTAATACCTTAATTGATTAATCTAGGACTAGGGTACTAATACCTTGATTGAATAATCTGGGACTAGGGGTGAGTTCTCATAGGGTCAACTACAACTTCAATTGAGTCTTTTGGCAATTGCATGATGATACACTATTGCGTTCCTCTCGACTAGAGTCGTCGATCGATAACTCTAAGTCGAACCGATTCTTACTACCTCATATGTTATACTAATACCTTAATTGATTAATCTAGAACTAGGGTACTAATACCCTAATTTAATATAGGGTCAACTACAACTTCAATTGAGTCTTTTGTCAATTGCATGATGAGACGGTACTTCGTTCCTCCCGACAAGAGTTGTCGATCGATCACTCTGAGCTGAACCGATTCTTACTACCTCATATGTTAAACTAATACCTTAATTGATTGATCTAGGACAAGGGGTGAGTTCTCATAATGTCAACTACAATAGATGACAACACCTATTTGATAATTTACAACAGATGGGTATCTATTGCAATAGATGACTTAATCCATTTGATAATTTACAACAGATGGGTAATCTGTTCCAACAGATGACTTAATCTGTTTGATAGTTTACAGCAGATTCGTGATCTGTCGCAACAAATGGCTTAATCTGTTTGATAGTTTACAACAAATGCGTAATATGTTGCAATAGATTACATAATCTGTTTGATTTGATCCAACAAAAAAGACATCTGTTGAAACAGGTTGAACATTTATTTATATATAATTCAATTGATTTTATATGTTAGACTAATACCTTAATTGAATGTTAGTTATCATAGGGTCAACTGCAACTTCAATTGAGTCTTTTGTCAATTGCATGATGAAACAGTACTGCGTTCTTCCCGACCAGAGTCAGCGATCGATCACTCTGAGCCGAACCAATTCTTACTACCTTATATGTTAGACTAATACCTTAATTGATTAAACTAGGACTAGGGTACTAATACCTTAATTGAATAATCTAGGACTAGGGGTGAGTTCTCATAGGGTAAACTATCGATTAATCTAGGACTAGGGGTGAGTTCTCATAGGGTCAGCCACAACAGATGGCAGTGCCTATTTGATAATTTAAAACATATGGGTAATCTGTTGCGACATATGACAATCCATTTGATAATTTACAATAGATGGGTAATCTGTCGCAATAGATGACTTAATTTGTTTGATAATTTACATCAGATTCATAATCTGTTGTTACCTAATCTGATTGATAATTTACAACAGATGAGAAATCTGACACAATATATTGAACATTTATTTTTTACAATTTCAATTGAGTTCATATGTTAGACTAATAGTACCTAAATTGATTAATCTAGGATCAGGGGTGAGTTTTCACAGGGTCACCTCCTAGAGTACTCGGTCAACTACAACTTCAATTGTTTTTATACAATTTCAATTGAATTACCCTTTCGGCAATTGCATGATGAGAGGGTTAAAAATTACGCATATATTTTATGATTTTAAAAACAATTAAGATCATTTTGGACTAAATTAACATTTTCAAAACTACTTGTCATTCTTTTCCAAAATACAAATCAACCTATACAAAACATTTCATCATTTGAAATCTCGAGGTCTGGCTCTTTCTCTCTCATTCTCACTCAACAATATAGTACAGAAAACAACTACTTAACAAATTTGCTCAACCCTCCACAACAGATCGCTTTTCTTCTCATTTTTGACCACATAGGTGTTATTTTTGACTTCATTCTTGCTTGTATCAGTCGTTTTCTTTGTCTTCGTAGGCGACAGAGTTTGAGACAAGCTCTATATTTGTTTTTTTTTTCTAAAAAATAAGGGATTTTAAGTTAATGATGAAAAATAAAACTTTTAGTTGTATTATCTTCGAGAATGGGTTTACAATTTTGAGTTTTGATGGTAAAATTGTAGGAAGAACTCGAGAAATCCCTAGTTTCCGTCGCTGTGTTCCGTTGACTGTCGTGGTATAGTTGTATGGTGTTTGTGGTGGTGGTGTTTGTGGTCTTCGTGGTGGCACCGGTGGTGGCATTGGTTGGTGGTGTCGGTATTCGTGGTGTTTGTTTATTTGTTGGCATTGGTTGGTGGTGTTGTTGGTGTGTCGGTATTCGTGGTGTTTTTAATGTATTTTTTAAAATCTATGCATACATCAACTGTAATGTAATTTTTCTTTTTCTTTGTCTGTAGGTAATACATGTCTCCTAAAAGAAAAGAAAGTGAAAGTGGATCAACGTTTGACCACTAAAAAAAAAGACTACAGTACAGAGGGATTTGGAGGAGCTTCCTGAATAATCTCAGTCAGGGAAAATTAAAGATGAGGAGAGATGTGAAAACAACATTGAGGGAGGTGGACAAGGGTCCTTAGATGGTGATAAAGAAAATGAAAGTGACAAAGAGGAGGAATTGGAGAGTCAAAAAGAGAAAGAGGATGATCATCAACATGATGATAATGGATCATCGATGGGGCGTGAGTTAATATCAATATCCCAGCATGATCCTGTCAAAACTTCTAGTATTGACAGGTTTCAAGTTGCGATGCCGATAAATGACCCAGAAGGAAAGCAACTAACTGGTCAAATTGTACTTAAATGTCAGATGGGGAAATTTTTTGAACATTTTATGAAAATTATGAAGAACGAAAACATAGGTGGACTTTTTAAGAAGAGATACTTTGGACTCTTTCTTGAGCTTCCTGAGGACCCCTCTGTCCATATCCGTTTCCCTATGATGATGGTATATGGTTTTCTCAAGCGCAGGATCAAGTACGCGAGGGATGATAAAGATCCGGAGGAGAGGGGCAAAAAGAAGATGGATGAAATTTGGATTAACTACTGTGGCATGCCTGTTTGTTTTGTCTTACAAGAGTTTGTCATAGTGACAGGCTTGAGATGCCATCGTCCAGAAGGACCACCACCCCGTAAAAGATCCAAGGCAAGAAAATGCAAGGGAAAAATTGATGGGTTGTTTGACATTGCTCGATGTGGCTACAAAGCATCGGATTTGTTGACATATCTCGAGGATAAAACCATACCAGAGCAGTACAGGGAGAAATTATGCTTAGTTTGGTTTGCCCATTCGGTTATATTGGTAAGAGACGTCAACAAGGTCATAGAATATGATTTGTTGGCGCGTGCTGAGAATTTTGATAAATTCAACAATTATCCCTGGGGATATGACAACTTCTACTTGACTGTCCAATATTTACTGACAAAGCTATCCTCAGGGACGACCACATTATACGGCTTTTCTTGGGCTTTCATGGTAAAATTAATCACTAATTTTATTCATCCATTAATTTATATTGAATATAGTTATTATGATTTTTTTTTGCTTGCTTCCTGTTTACATTTTTAGGCTCGGGCATTTGAAGCCATTCCTCCCCTCCAAAAGTAGTTAATGGATTAACCGGATGAGGTTTCTCATCCAAGGATGTTTAGGTGGTTGGCTGCAAAGAGCAACACTAATATTAAGGAGGTTGATCTCTTTAACCCTCCGGATGATGCAGTACGTCTTTTTCAAGTAAAATAATTCTACTCAAAGATAAGAAAGTTATTGAACAGATGTTATATCTGGTGCAACAAATGTTATATTTGATGCACCAAATGGGACATCTGTTGCAACGGGGTATATCTTGCATCATATTACCCATCTGTTGCTTTGGTTCTCTGAACCCGACTCCTAAAAAATTAACCATCTACTGCAAATTATGCAACAGATGTTTAATCTGATAACATATCATTCATCTGTTGCGACGTACAGATCATTTGTTGTATAACAGATCACCTATCTTGTGCAGCTGTTGCAACAGGTGATTGATATTTTCCATCAGATTATCCATGTGTTGCTCTGTTACTCTGAACCAGATTCAAACGAATTTTAACCATATACTGCAAACTATGCAACAGATGTATCTTTTTTTTTTTTTAAATGTAGCCCAACTCTGAAAATTATTATATTATATGATTTAAATGCATCTGTCTTTTTTTTCTTTTTTATAGGTTGTGCATCCATAGATCGTGCCTACTGAGGAGGAGTCGGTGATGACTTCTTATATTACTCTAGGTCATGTTGATACTATTGCAGACCCAACGGTGGAGTTAATAAAGAAGGAATTGGCTGGAGCAACATCCATAAGAAGAGCAGTTAGTCAAGGTCAGCCTAATGTTGAGGCTCTTCATGACCAACCTTTTACTAAGGTAGATCCGGGTGCTTCTTCTGGTGGAGTTGTTGGTGTTGGTGGCAGGCATGCTGATGCTGCTACCATTCATGATGATGAGCATGTTGATGCTCAAGAAAGAATAAATATGTTTGAAAACACAACTTTTCGCCCTTACATAGGTCTCTCTCACCTCTCTTCACCCTCGTTTCTCGTTGTGAATACGATGAGTGCAAGGACAGACAGGATAAACTCTTTGAAAAAGTAGAGGATATCTCTAAAGATATCGAGGAATTCAAATCCAAGAGGTATGTCATACCATCCAAGAAGGTGAGGGAGCCACACACTCCTACAACGTTGGTTAGGAGAAAAAAAAGAGCAATTAGAGACGTACTCTCCGCTCAGAAATGAAAAGAAATTGCAATTCCTCCCTCTCCAAAAGCTATTGAAGTTCAGGGGCCAGTCAAGAAGGTGGACATATACTCGGAACTTGGCGCCGAAGAGAAGAGGGATCTGCGACAGGCCAAGAATGCCAAGCCAGGCGCACCAGATTACCCCAGGCCTCCCTTTCCCCCCCAAGACTTCCAGACTATGACTGATATGCATATACTGTACGAGGACAAGACAAGTTTACTTTTCCTAAACTAGCCCTTCTAATCTACCCCATGAAGAAGAAGCTACGCAATTGATTTCACAACTTTTGCAACAACTGGGTATACTGGTGCAACTGGTTGTGGTTCTGTTGTAACTTATTATCCATCTGTTGCATAAGTTGCATTGGATTATTGATTCAGAGAACCCTATGCAACATATAGACTATCCGTTGCATCTTTACAATTACTAACCTATTTAAAAATTGACTTCTTATCTCACAGCATGTTGACATAATTCTCTTCCTCATGAGGAAAAGGAAATTAACGTACCGGGAAGCTTATGACGCTGCCGATAGGATAATGGACCTCGACTTTTGTAAGAATCTCAAGGATAGGTATGATCAACTCAATGGAGAGGCGTTAGCACTTGGCGTAGGACTTGATTTCCTAGTTCCTACGTTGGTCTTGGATGAAGAAGAAACGTTAAGATATGTTAGAGGGCACAAGCCAAATCCATACGACAAGAGCTGGACTGAGGAAAAAGGATTCTTGCAGTCATTAGCGTGAACGACATGCATTATCGGGCTGTTGAGATACTACTCGATGAGGGAAAGATCAATGTTTATGACTCCAATGTACCTCTTGTCGACGATTTCGATCTTTTTCTCCTTGTGGAGCTACTGATGGTGCTGTTGCCCATCTTGTTGAGGGAGAGTAAACTGATGAATCATTTGCCAAATGAAGTGTTGACGAAAAAATCATGGGATTTTGAAGGTCGAAACAGGGGAATGATCCTTCCAAAAGATGATGCCGCTAAAGCGAGCGGCTCGCACGCTCTTGCATACATCAAATGTTTGCTGACTGGCACAAAAATGGCTGAGCCAACGACTTTTCTATGCGACAATGCTGTGGCAAACCTGCAAGAGGTCTGGGCTTATGAGGTACTAACTGACGCTTAAAGCCTGTGTATATAGAAGAGCCTGTGAAATAGAAATTTTTAATTTCAAGTCACCCTTCACTTTATTACATGTACATGTAGTGGCAATAATTTTTTCTGATGAAAGTTGAGTTTTTTATAATGCAATAGATTAGATTGTCAATCTATTGTAAAATATCTTTAATCCGTTATGGCAGATAGTTTATCTATTGCAATAGGTTGGTCATCTGTTGCATTACGCCGATGTTATTTCTATGAATAATCTAATAATCTAAGTCTAATTTGTTGCAACAGTGGGAAGACCTGTTTGATAATTTCCAACAGATGACCTAAATTTTTCAACATATGCCTAAATCTTTTTGATATTTTCCAACAGTTACGCTTGAATATCCATGTGCTCTTCAACAACAAACCAGTAGCAAATACACACACCACCATGAATATTTCAGCAATTAGGCTTCAATATCCATGTGCCCAACAACACCAAACCAATAGCAATAACGACAACAATGTAGTATCTTCTTGCTCTATTTTGTTTCTCTTCAGAAGCCTTGACTTTGTTCAACAAACCTCAAATTACACGATTTTCTTGTGAAGGATGTCGTTCTTCATTCCAATCAAAGTAATCGCATCCACCCAATTTCTATAAAAAAGAGAACACAATTACAAAATAATTACAAGTCAATATTTAATCAACTAATTAAATAAAAAAATATTACCTTTGAAATCTTACAAGTAAAAAACCTACGACCCGGATTTTGTTGAGTCCAAGAAGTCTTTAACAGAGCTTCATGACCGCACTTACAATATCAAAAATCTTTATCACAAAAAATAGTGGAAGATGCGCTCGACATTGTCAAGGTCAGTTGGAAAAAATGAAAGTAATAATTTGAAGAGTTTGGATAGATAAAAGAAGATGACGATGAAGAAGAAGATTTGGGAATTTAGGGTTAAATTTTAGGAGGAATATGAATATATAAGACAATGGGGGAAAAAAATGACCGTTGGGGTCCAAGTGACGGCAAGTCAGCGAAATGTGTCAGACTGACACTGACACATTTGATGCCTATTTTATTTTACGTGTTTAAAATGAACATGTCTACTTGATGCCTATTTTATTTTAGGCATTTGAACTGAACACCGTCGATGGGTTGCGCCTTTTTTATTTCAATTCAATTCACTTTAACCTTTTTACACATAGTGGCAATTTTTTATGTCCAACGAAAGTTGAATTTTTATGATGAAACAGATTCTCCGTCCGTTATAACAGTTATCCTACCTATTTTGACATATAGTTTATCTGTTGTAATAGGTTGGTCATCTGTTGCATTATCTCGATGTTTTTATCTAAAGTCCATCTGTTGCAACAGTGGGAAGGCCTGTTTGATAAATTCCAACAGATAACCTACCTGTTGCAACATATGTATAAATCTGTTTGATTTTTCCAATAGATGTGTCGTCTGTTGCAACAGATAAAGTCCATCTGTTGCAACATATGTCAAAATCTGTTCTTTTTTCCCAATAGATGTGTCATCTGTTGCATTATCTCGATGTTTTTATCTAAAGTCCATCTGTTGCAACAATGGGAAGACCTGTTTGATAAATTCCAACATATCACCTACCTGTTGCAACATATGTCTAAATTTGTTTGATTTTTCCAATAGATGTCTCATCTGTTGCAACAGATACATTATCTGTTGCAATATTTGAATCTAGTATTCCTTTTCAATTAATAAGTTCAAATCTAAGGAATAAATAAAATTCGTAGACAAAATAAAATAAATCGAAGCCTTCATAAATTAGCTGAAATAAGTCAACGAATAAATGAAATGTAGAAAAATTGTTATGGGTACATCTCTCAACAAATACATCAACAACAATTTAAGTATACTGCCAAGGATTACTTTGACAGGCTCAAGCTATAAAGATCTACTCAGTATGGACAAGTTGTTCTTCATCCGGTGCTATGGAATTCGGCTTTGGTCGTCGTGGATCTTTATTGTAGCTTGCGTACGATTTCTGCGCTTTCTGTTCTCCATATTTTCATAAAAAGAGTAGCATATTGTCAATGTTGTTCAGCAGTAGCTTCTTCTACATCCACCTGGAAAGACAGAATTGGTCAATGCTAATCACGGAGATACAACAAAACGGAAAAGGATAACTCATCTCTTTTAGCAAATCAAACAGGTCTTCCTCCCGTTTTAAATTGTCCCAAACATATTATATTTCTGTTGCAACAATGAATCAACTATTGGGACAAATTTCTACATTAGGAAGACCCTGTGTGATAATTTCCAACGGATGAACCATCCGTTGCAATATATGAATCATCTGTTGCAGCAGGTAGGTCGTTTGTTGGTACAAATAAAAGTGGTACGAAGAGATGTTTGATTTACTAAAATAGAAAAGACATATGTTGCACCAGATAAAGTATCTGGTGCAACAGGTTAGTCAACTGTTGCAACTGATGTATATATCTATTTGATAATTTTCAGCAGACGTGTCATCTGTTGAAATAGATATGCGTCTGTTTGTTTTGTCAGTTGGAATACATATAATATATTCACCTTCTTCATCTCGTGCTGCTCTCCTTTGGACATTGTATGTTGCTCAGTGCAACACACAGACAGAGGAGTTGCAATTTCACTTTTTTGGATGCCTGATAATGCCCTGGAAATCACTCTCCTTCTCCCCTTGGCCCTAATCTCTAATGGAGAAGATGAAAATAAAATCCTCTTTGATGGAATGAGACCCCTCTTAGATGTCAATTCCTTTACATAAGTAGTTAATGCATTAATAGCATTAATCACTACATCATGTTTCGCCCTGCAGTCTTGATATTTGCATGCAGAACATTCGCTGGGAGAGGCAAAATCTGTATAACCAGTATGATCATACTCATAATGGTTTGCTTTAAATACTGTAAGAGAAGCATCATTAGCACCAATAGCAGCACCACTACCACCACCAACAGCTCCATCAACAACAATAAGCCCACCCTCCAAAATTATTTTTCTTGTAATGGCTGTTGCTCCAAACAATTCTATTTTTATTCTGTTGATGACCTTAGGGTCTGATAAAGTTTGCACAGACCGTAAAGTAAGAAAAAATGACATCTTCAACTCTAGATTGATCGGAACTAGCGACGGATGCACATTCTAACATAAATCATTACATATATTAGAATGATGATTAGATCATTCAAAAAAAATATTAATTAAAAGAAAAAATTAATTATAATTATACTAACTGCATCCTTCGGGGGGATGAAGAGATCAAATTTTTTTGTATTTTTATCAATTTTAGCCGACAACCATCTCAAGATTCTTGGACAGGAAACTCCTTCCTGGTAGTTCACTTGTTGTATCAAATAAGGAATGGCTTCAAACGCCCAAGCCTATAAAATAACGCCAATAAATCAAAACCATTATTGAGCAAAAAAAATGAATGATATCATAATAGAAGAAAGAAACATTTACCATGAAAGCCCATGAAAAGCCATATAAGTTGACTGTCTTTGGCGCTAACGGAGTCAACAAATATTTGACAGTCATTTTGAAGCTTTCATACCCCCATGGATAGCTGTTAAAAGCCTCAAGATCCTCGGAGATCTTTATTAAACTGAGGCTTATGTTGTTGTTAATGTCTCTCGCCCAAAGAATATTATGTACAAACCAAACCAAGCACAATGACTGCTTGTGCTTCTTTGAAAATCCTTTACCTTTCAACGCTTCTATCAAATTTTTGTTTTTGAAGCTTGGACCAATAATGGACACCAGTTCATCACTATCACACGACTTGTCTTTGTCTTTTTTGGGTGTGCGGGGTGTTTTTTTTTGGGTTAAAATAGGTATAACTTGAGAAAGAGGATAACATTTTAGTCCAGGAACTATGATAAACTCCTTCTAACCAAAACAAACAGGCATGCCACAGTAATTTATCCATACCTCATCCATCTTATCTTTGTTTTCATACATAAACCTACGCTTGAGAAGTTCATATACCATTTTCATTTGGAAACGAGCATTGTTGTCCTCCGACAAATCAAGATATTTCCCAAAGCAGCTGTCCCTGAAATAAACATCCAATTTTTGTTCTCGAAGTATTTTTTTGAAGGCGTCGAAAAATTTTCCCATGGCTGAATTAACCACGAAATCACCCAATAAATCTGCGGCACCATCGCACTGAATTCTCACAGGATAACGATCAATGCTGAAGGCTTTGACCAACTCTTCGGTGGAAGGGCTATTAGCATCTGCATCATCTCTTTTGAAACATTCCTCCTCCCCGTGTTCATCATATTTTTCTCCCGATTGAGATAACGCTTGTAAAGTAAGCTTATAGAGTGGAGGATGTAGCCTAGCTGCTTCACTTGTTCCTTTACTTGGACTTGATTCGGTTTCTGTTTTTTTGGGAACCATATTATCTAAAATTAATAGGAACATAAAATAATATATTTTTGTTGATTAATGCATCGTTAAAAAAGGATAACAGTAAATCAAACAAGCAAAACAGTAAAATAACAGTTTCAACATATAACCAAACTATTGCAGCGGATGAGTAATCTGTTGCAATAATACAAAATATATCACTCATCTTTTAAGACAGATGAATGGTCTGTTCAACATATCACACAACTGTTGTGACATCATCTGTTGCAACATATGAGTGATCTATTGGAACAGTTAAATAATCTGTAGCAACGGCTGAGAAATCTGTTGCGACAATACAAAATATATTACTCATCTGTTGAGAAAGATGAATGGTCTGTGCAACAGGTCACACATCTGTTGCAACACATGAGTGATCTGTTGGAACAGTTATCAACAGTCAATATTGTTTAGATTTCTTCCAACATAGGGTCGTCTATCGCGGCAGATGAGTGATCAGTTGGAAAAATCAAGTCTTGAACTTTTCCTGTAGGAAGAGTTGGTAGGATTTTATCCAACAAGAGGTTCATCTGTTGCATCAGATCATTAATCTGATGGTTCTTCCATTGCACCAGATGGTTAATTAGTTGCATCAGATTTTTTATCCGATGCTTAATCTGTTGCAACATAGGGTAAAGCTGTTGCATAAGATATTTAATCTTTTGCATCAAATTATTAATTTGTTGCATTAGAATTATAATTTGATGGTTCCTCTGGTGCATCAGATAGTTGATCTGTTGCATCATATGATAAATCTGTTGCATCAGATGGTTAATATGTTGCACCAGATGGGTAATCTTTCGGAGGAAACAGTAGCACGATTTTGTTAAACAAAAAACAACAATTTCACCATTTTTACCAAGAACAAGAACAGAACAAATCAAATCAAATTGTCCTTTTTTTTATAAACACAAACAATAAAAATCAAACTTCAAAAAAATGCAACAAACAACAAAATATCATAATTCACTTCGAAAAGAGAAGAGAAGAAATACCAAAAATTAGGATTTTATTTAGACCGAATTTCAAATTAGTGCAACAAATATTGAAATTGTTAACCAATACTATAAGAGAAGTTGGCTCAAGTTTCTCATTTTCTTTAAAACTAAAAAGGCCATAAATTTTTACCTGTGAAAGAAGAAAAGGAACGATGAAGAATTCGAAGCTGTTGTGGCCAGAGAGCAAGGCTGTCACGTCGATTGAAGTCGAAAAGGAACTTGAAGCCCAACTATTTGTAGTCGAATGTTGAAGTCACCGAGGATTGAAATGAGAAATTTGCAGAACAGTTGGTTGGGTAAGAGTTGAGAGAAGCTGTCAAGAGAGGGATGAGAGACAGGTTGATTGAATTGAAGAGTGGAACTCGAAGCCCAACTATTTGTCATCGGAGGTAGAAGTCGTCGGGGGTTGAAGGGAGAAATTTTGTAAAACTGTTGGTTGGGAGAAAGTTGAGAGAAGCTGTCGAGAGAGAGGAGAGAGTGGTTGATTTGGATTGAAGAGGGGTGTGGGTTTGGTTGATTTATATTTTTGAAAAGATTAAAAAATTTTAAAAATATTAATCAAGTCCATAATTAACTTGATCAAGTTTCTTAATAATGTTTGACCCTATCTGTTGGTCAATATCACCAATCCTTCATTCAAGACTTAAAAGACACCTTTCCTTCAATTTGCTCAGGTATCTGCACCTCAACCGAAGAAGAAGAAAATATTTTTTTTATTTTCAGTTGAAATTTTATTGTAATTTCACCAATAATTTTAAGGAGATTCAATGGCAACAACTGAAAAATTCACGGAAACCAATTTTTCAGTTTCTTTTTAAAAATATTTTTGAATTATTAGCTCAATTACTTATTGTAGTTTCAAGTATATTAATTTTATTTTTTTAAAAATGTTGTATATTTTAATTTTTTACTAAAATTAATTGTTTAGCTTTGTTATTTTAAACTACTTCACATAAATTAAAATGAAGATAGCTAAGCATTTATTGTGTCAACAAATGAATAGAATGGAATAAGATAAAAAGTGTTATGAAATATAAAATAAAAATAACAAGAATAAATAGAGAGAGAAGATAGAGTAATTCTTTATTTCTCTTGAGACCATTGAATATCCTTGAGGATGATTTACAATGAATAAAATCCCTCTATTTATAGGGGAAATTTACTCCTAGTTTCTCACTAAAAAACAGATACTTCAAATCCTGATAGATATCAACTAGATTTTCATAAATCTTTAAATCTCGATAGATAAAAACTAGATCTTCTTGATAGATCTTATTAGATCTTGATAGACATTCATTATAATGTTACTACATTTATAATACTCCTCCTTGAATGTCTAGATAATGTGCCTCGTTAAAACCTTACTAGAGAAAATCCAGTAGGAAAAAAATTCAGTGAAGAAAAAAGAGTACACATCTCTAACAATGCGCATGTAGGTTGCCTCATTAAAAACCTTACAAGAAAAATCCACTGGGACAAAACCTCGTAAGGAAAAAAGAGTACAACATGTATTAACTCCCCCTAATGAGAACATCCTTGAGCCTTTGCATCCCGATCTTGTGCACCATTTTCTTGAAAGTTGCAATTGGAAGAGACTTGGTGAATAAATCAGTCACATTGTCACTTGAACGAATCCATTGCATGTTAATATAACCATTCTTTTGGAGCTCATATATGTAGAAGAGCTTTGATGAAGTGTGCTTCGTTCTATCTCCTTTTATGAATCCTCCATTAAGATGTGCTAGGCATGCTGCATTATCTCTGTATAAAATTGTGGGTACATTATCGCATTTCAAATCATATTTTTCTCAAATGAGATGTATCATGGACCTCAACCACACACATTCTCGGTTCGCTTCATGAATAGCTATTATATCAGCATGATTCGATGAAGTGGCTACGAAAGACTGCTTTGTCTATCTCCAAGATATGGCAGTATCCCCCACATGTGAACACATTGTGTGTTTGAGACCGAGATTTATGCCGGTTAAATAAATACCCAACATCAGCATAATTAACAAGATCAAGATTGCAATCTTTAGAATAAAATAAACTCATGTATTTTATCCCATTTTAATGTTTCCTAGTAGGACGGGAAATATACTTTGCTAACAAATTGACTGATCAGGCCTTGTATATACAAGATACATTAGTACATCAATTGTACTAAGATATGGTACTTCATAACCAATTCAATTTGGTATATTTCTCATGTCAGCAAACAATCTATTGCTTTTGAAAACTCTCCAAGATTTTCAATAATTTTCAAGCTATAAGCTTACACAATATAAGGATTATAAATAAGTTTTCCATAAACTTTTATATGCTTCAAACATTTTGAATCCTTCAAAAGTTTTCATGTAAATTTTGTCAAGTGACAATATTCAACATTTCATATGTGACATCTTCAAGTGTCTAGACTGCAAATTAAATAAGTTTTACACTTACCAAGATGCATCCTTTCATGTCACTTGATAAATGTTTCTACGTCATCATGCTTAAATAAACGTAGAATTCAGATCCACATAATCTTTTACAATATTGCGTCAATATTGTATCAAAAATATCACCAATGATATATCATTTCGTATCGGTTCACAGTGTGACATAACATTTTGAGATCTCATCACTTCATTACTTTCAGGTTCCTGAACCTGTCATAAGGTTTCATGAAGTATTATTCCATAGGCTCTTCAAGCGCACATTGCCTTTTTATTATGATTATTTGCTCCTTATTTGTTTCAAGGATTATTTTATTTGGAACCGATTGGTCTATCACGCTTTGCGTATGCGTAGACTTTGTCCTTTCGGGACAAAAAATAAGAGCACTTGCAACTTAATATGAGATGCTTTCGGCATTTGACTTGAATTATCTTTTGAATGAGGATCTGGTGATAATTCATAACATATTTCATAGCTGCTTATAAGCTCCCCCTTATGTTAGGAAAACTAACATATATCCTCCATCTTCTTTGAGGAATCCATCTTTGTGCATCATGGTATATTCATTGATCGTATACTACACATCAAAATTATTAGATGGAATAGTTGGTTCCTGACCTTGAACCAATTGAGAGGGAAGAAATAATCATAATTTATTGGTCTAATGCATACAAGTGCTATTATATGCATCCTATCATATTTTTATGCAACATATCATATTTCAGACCAACACATGAAGCTTTGTTCTCTTAGTAATGGTCTAGCTATTTATCAAAGGCTTTCAATGTCAAACCATTATTATCAAGATGAATTGTCTTGATTACACAATGTGAAAGTTATGCTCTTAACTCAATTTTATTGAGCAAGCAACTTTATGAATATCAAACACAAGTTGACAATGAATGTACATGTTATCATCTTATTGATGCATCTTTTCAACATATCACATGATAGGTGAACGGACTCTTATTCACCTTTTATACCTTTTCAGATTTTGAGGAACCAAATCCCAAAATTAGTTGGTCCAACCAACTTTTCATGAGAACAAGCAAAAAATCAATTCTTGAAAATTTTCTATTTCTTCAACATATGTCTAATACTCAATATGCACATTTTCGAAATGTAGCAATCGTTCATGTCAATTTATACACTTTTATACTAGTCAACTCTAAGTTTACCATGACATGTGCCTTTTTTTCTTTAGTAAATTTAAGATCTACTATTACATGAATAAATTTTTAAATTTACTACCTCTTTCGAAGGTGAGTTGTGATACCATCACAATCGAGTGCACGTTTGCATTAATAAGCTTCTCATTCCCTAGGAATGGAATATAATCAGGCCTTAAGCATATCAAATTATGATAGTTACTACAGAAGCAAATTGAGGCATAGATATGATTTATTGCTACCACATTTAATTCAAGGAATGAAGCATATTTAATGGGACATGTTTCACAAAATACCCATTATTTTGCCTTAACAATCATAATATCATTAATATGGTGCATTGAGATTCAAACTCAACGTCTTATCCATATAAAGGTGTCTTAGACATAAATCGATGGGACTTGAACCCAATATCTTATCATTATATTCATTCGAAATTGATGTATTAGCCACATCAAATACTACTTATGGGCACTTTTAAATATTGATGCTTCAGAATTGTGAAGTACAACAAGATCTAGTTCAGGCTATGTGAAACCACATAGCAAAAGTAAATTCATAAAATTTTCAACCTGCATAAGACAAATTAAAGGAATATATAAGAGTTAAATGGACAAATTGTGATGTGTTGCGGGCACAATGTCATGAATAATGAATAACTATACTTATATGTAAGTGTTGAAATTTAGTCAACTGCCCTGGCAAAAGAATAACTTAAAATCCAAACCTATTTGGCCAACTTTACCATTTACCGAAGGTTATCTTATATGCATATGCATATGTTTATATTTTCTTTTTCTCTTAAAATTGGTAATAGTATTAAAGACTTGTGATATCATTACTATGTAATATTACAAGAATATTAACTGATCATAAAAAGAAAGATATAACCTGACATCTCCTTTTCTCTCGTGCTCAAGATAGAGTCTCGTGCTGATAACGTGTTATGAAATATAAAATAAGAATAACAAGAATAGAGAGAGAAGAGAGTAATTCTTTATTTCTTACGAGACCGTTGAGGATGATTTACAATGAATAAAATCCCTCTATTTATAGGGAAAATTTTAGTCCCAGTTTCTCGCAGATACTTCAAATCCTGATAGATATAAATAGAGAAAATTTTAGTCCCAGTTTCTCGCAGATACTTCAAATCCTGATAGATATCAACTAGATTTTGATAGATCTGCAAATTCTGATAGATATCAACTAGATCTTATTAGATCTTGATATATTTATAGTAAAAAGAAAAATGATATGGGAGCCACTACACGACTTTTTCAATGCTAAGTAGTGGAAGGGAAGAAATTCCATGCCAATCCTTTAGATTTTGTATGGATTTGACATCTTAAACTCATATTAATGCACATAATTTAGATTTGTACCCTAAAGATATAATGAAAGGCAAAACGTCTTATCTCAAATATTTTTATTTTTATTTTTGGGATATCGAAATCAAAATCATGACGAATTAAAAGTGAAGAAATTTCGACAATTCACTATTATATTTTGATGATGGTTATAAATGAAAGATATATAAGTTCACTTGCACTTATCGTCCTGGCTATGTATATCGATGATGTCTCTATTCATAAACAATTTAAGTTGTGTGTGTGACCAAGTTTAATATTTTATAAAGCAATTGTTACTGAGTACACCTCTACAAATATTAATGTTAGGAGTATGTTCGCAACAAATTTCCGTTTATGCGGAAAATTAACTGCAAGCAAAAATATAAATAAAAGAAAATAATAATTTTATTAAGATGAAACTTGTGAGTACAATTCCGTTATTCTCTCGATTCTTCTCTCCTAAGTTTTTCCGTGATTCGAGGGCCTTCGCAGCGTGATTCTCGAATGTAGGATGATTTGAGCCTCCTAGAAATGCATTTGGATCTCCAGGCACTTCGTCTTGTCGAGTTGACCTTCGGGCAGAACTCCGTTAGTCGATTCGTTGAAGAGTTGTGTAGTCAATGTAGAAGCTTCCTCCAATGCTTGCCGAATCCCTTAGCATGTCATGTTACCCCCTATTTATAGTTGTAGGTGGTAGACCTAGTTGCTTGTGATTGGCCAAAACATGTCACTTTGACACTTGGCGACTTTTGACTAATTTTTGAATTTGAATGAGATTTCCACATCATTTGTACATGTGGCGGCGTCTCATTGGTCTTGGATTTGACTGGGATGCCACGTCACTTGATGAGTTTGGGCTTCCAAGTGTAATGGACCTTGAAGTCCTTGATGAGGAATAAAATGGGCTTATTATTCTTATAGCCCAAAATGATTTTAGACCCAATAAAATATGGATCAAATCCAAATTTTGTATGAATTTGACTCAATAAATTTTACGTGTCTACAGATGCCCCCTACTTCAAGGCTCGTCAAGGTGTTTGATTTGTCGAACCTGTTAGAGACGAGATTTGAAGTATTTTTGAAGCCCCCCCCCCCCTCCCCCCTTTTTTTTTTGCGTCTTGAGCATTTTGTCAAAATTCGACTCCTCAAAGTCATGATTATTCGGGTAGAATAACGTGAAGCCAATGTAAATTCTGTTTAAGACTAAATATATCCAAATCATGTAGGATTCGACTATTAGTCCTATATCGAATCTTAATAGGATTGATTAATGATGTTATCCCACTTAAAAAAGGATTAGGAATTTGACTTATTGTGAACACTTAAACGTCCCAGTCCTTGTAGAAGACAACTTTGTTCAGCAGATTCCTTTTTGAAATCAAATTGGGGCCTTTCAGAGTCTATAAAAGGACATCAACACCCCCTTTAATTATTGTAATTCAGCCTGAGCAGAAATTCGACTCACGTTCTTTTCCTCTTTTTGAGATTTCAACACTTTGGCGCGTCTGTGGAAGAAGCTTCATAACTCATCGTGGAGGTGTCTGAATCACGAACGGCTTGTAGTGTTGGAAAGTAGACTCTCAAGGCTACGTTCTACGCGAAAACCACACTCGTCTTATCACCAGATCTGTCCAGGTATCGTTTCAAAATCATACCTTCAGTTCTGTTTCATCACTGTTTACTTGTTTTGTGCAGTCTCACGAAAACTCTCATATCTTGACTTAGGAACATCAAAATCAAGAGCTGTTTTTTGCGTTGGAAACTAAACTTGTAGATCTACGTATCACGTGGAAACCACAATCAGATTGCATCTGAATCGTCCTAGATATTGCTCCGAATACGGCCTTCGAATCCTGGTTTGCTTTTTATTTCAGCTTTGCGCAGCGTCACGAGAAATTTCATATCTCAACGCGGAAGTGTCAAAATCAGGTGCCATTTTTTGGATTGAAAAAATTAGATTTACAGAGATACGTCTCACGCAGAAACCACAACCATATTGAATCCGAATCATCCCAGATATTGCTCTAAAAACAGCCTTCTGATCCTGGTTTGCTTGTTATTTCAGCTTTGCGCAGCGTCACGAGAAATTTCATATCTCGATGTGGAAGTATCGGAACTAGGTTCCATTTTTTGCATTGGAAAGTAGACTCACAGATCTACGTTTCACATGAAAACCACCATCATTGAACTTCTGTATTTCTTCAGGTTCTTTTTCGAAGTTGTAGCCTGAATCTTGTGATACTCTACTTCTCGTCAGATTTGGATACTTCATGAATTTCTTCTTCTACTTCAAGTTTTGGGATGCATAAATTCTGTAATTTGGTGAAGGCCGTACTAGAGAAATATTCAAAGTACCACAAGTTATTTTACTAGTCAAGAAGACTTCATTGCTTAGAGATAATGAAGAATCCTTTTGCTTTTGCTTTAAAGATGACATCTTCAAAGGACTCCAAATATGCATTCAGGCTTCATACTTTTCTTTATTTTGCTCTTTTACTATTTTTTTTTTTTTTGTAGATCCGTTCACAGTTTAGACTCATGCAGGCCAGGAGTGATTTGACTTACAATTTAAGATCGTGCATCAATGAGTAGTTTGATTTGCAATTTAGGCTCTTGCATTGGGGAGCAGCTTGAATTGCAGTTTAAGCTCGTGCATCGAGGAGTAGCTTGACTTGCAGTTTAGGCTCGTGCATCGAGGAGCAGCTTGACTTGCAGTTTAGGCTCATGCATCGAGGAATATCTTGACTTGTAGTTTAGGCTCGTGCATCGAGGAGCATCTTGACTTGCAGTTTAGGCTCGTGCATCGAGGAACATCTTGACTTGCAATTTAGCTCGTGCATCGAGGAGAAGCTTGACTTTTAGGCTCGTGCATCGAGGATCATCTTGACTTGTAGTTTAGGCTCGTGCATTGAGGAGCAGCTTGACTTGCAGTTTAGGCTCGTGCATCGAGGAGCATCTTGACTTGCAGTTTAGGCTCGTGCATCGAGGAGTAGATTGACTTGCAGTTTAGGCTCGTGCATCGAGGAAAAGCTTGACTTGCAGTTTAGGCTCGTGCATCGAGGAGCATCTTGACTTGCAGTTTAGGCTCGTGCATCGAGGAGCAGCTTGACTTTTAGGATCGTGCATCGAGGAGCAGCTTGACTTGTAGTTTAGGCTCGTGCATCGAAGAGCAGCTTGACTTGCAGTTTAGGCTCGTGCATCGAGGAGCAGCTTGACTTGCAATTTAGGCTCGTGCATCGAGGAGCATCTTGACTTGCAGTTTAGGCTCGTGCATCGAGGAGCATCTTGACTTGCAGTTTAGGCTCGTGCATCGAGGGGCATCTTGACTTGCAGTTTAGGCTCGTGCATCGAGGAGCAGATTGACTTGCAGTTTAGGCTCGTGCATTGAGGAGCATCATGCAGTTTAGGCTTGTGCATAAAGGAGCATCATGCAGTTTATGCTCGTGCCTTAAGGAGCGTCTTGGGGAAGAATTCTTGTATTGTAACATTCCTCCTAACCCTTTGCAATGAAGTATTATTGGATTTCAATTTGATATTTACTGCCCCCATCGGTTGAAGCAGATATGCATTTGATCTTGGGTCGTCTTTTGAAAGCTGGTGTTTAGAAGCCCTTTGACATTTTTTTTCTTTTGCGAGCGATCAATGTCCAAGTACCACCCTTCTTGCTATTGGAAAAGTCGTTTTGTATGGATTTGCTTGTTGTTTTCTTCAAGGATGGAACCCCAATCGGGTCAAACCTTCCAAATTGTAGCATGATGATTCCCTCACCTTTTGATGATGCCACAAAGCGCATGAGTTGTAGAACTTTTGAAATTGAATCTTTTTTATGGTCCAGTTCGGCGCTAACATAGTTTGCATCAACTGTATCTCCATCATCGATGATGATATTTTTCTCTTGCATTAATGTCATGATCTTTTCCTTCAGGATGAAGCATTTTGTGGTGTGATGACCAACAATGCGGTGTAATTTGGAGTATTTAGGATCGTCGACTTTGTTTGATTCTTCGGGTCGCTTTGACTTAGGGAGTTCAATGACTTCTTTGGCTAGCAACTCGTTTAGAATTTCAGGAACATCAGAGTCAGAAAAAGGATATACCCTTGCTTGTAACTCTTTCAAAGTTGGTTGATTTTCCACTTCTTGCATTTGTTGCTTTGGAGTTTTCTCTTTCAGTTTTTGTCTTGTGGAGGCCTTCTTAGAACTCACAATCGTCACCATAGATTCCCTAATTTGGTCCTCTGACAAGTCATTGAATTTCGTGACTTCTTTTCTAGGATCAAAAATAGGTGACGCCATTCTATGAGTTGCAATGCTTAACTCCATGTCATGAGCGTGCGTAGCTAATTCTTCAAAAGTTCGAGGCTTAATTCCTTGGAGGATATACACAAGGCCCTAATGCATCCCTTGAATGCAAACTTCAACCGCAGAAGTTTCAGAAAGTTGATCCTTGCAATCAAAGCTCAATGTTCGCCAACGATTTATGTAGTCCACTACAGGTTCATTTTTACTTTATCTTGTGTTTGTTAACTCCATCATGCTGACGGTACGACGGGTGCTGTAGAAACGATTTAGGAACTGACTTTCTAGTTGCTCCCAACAATCAATTGATTCAGACTCCAAGTCCGTGTACCAATCAAAAGCGTTGCTTTTTAAAGAACGAACAAACTGCTTGACAAGAATATCACCATGCGTACCAACACTGCTACAAGTCTCAACGAAATGAGCGATAATTTGCCTTGGATTTCCCTTTCCATCAAATTGTTGAAACTTTGGCAGTTGATATCCAATTGGCATTGGTAAGCCCTCGACTCACTTAGAATACGGCTTTGAGTATCCTACGAAACTTTGTGATGCACCGCCATATTGTGCCTTGATGGTATTTGCAATCATATCTTGCAGTTGTTGAACTGTTAAAGTAGCAACCGAAGTAGACTGCTTCTCTTTTTTAGTCTTGCTAGGTGACTCATCGACATCCTTATTTTGCAGAGTAAAGCCGGGTGGATAAGCAGGGTCATGGATCGATTCTCCAGGGGCGAAGGACTCCAACTTATTCATCAGTTGAGCGATTTGAAGATCTTTATCCTCGACAGATTTCTTCAAAACTTCAATGGTTTGTTCCATTATTGCGAACTTTTTATCCATATCAGTTGCGTCGGCCATCAAGGCATTGACCTTTGTTGAAGTTGGTGAATCAGTCGAATCTTCAGATTCACTAAAATTAACTCCAGTTTGAGAGGATTCATCACATAACAAGGATGTCAAATTGCCCTCAGGGGCTGCAACTTCAACCGTCATATCAGATTTGCTCTTTTTTCCCTTCTCCAAAGAAGTGAAGTATTCAGACCCGTCCCAACCACTTGTCTTAAATTTGCGCCGAGTGAGGGGACCAACAAGGCTGAGCTCATCAGATGTGGAAGTAGCAGAGTTCTTGCACGAGACATCTTTCATATTTTTGACATCCATAGAAGTAGTTGAATTTCATTTGCAGGAAGAAGAGATGGAGAGCAGAACTGGTCCCACTGGGCATGCCAAAATTTGTTCGCAACAAATTTTCGTTTATGCGGAAATTAACTGCAAGCAAAAATATAAATAAAAGAAAATAATAATTTTATTAAGATGAAACTTGTGAGTACAATTCCGTTATTCTCTCGATTCTTCTCTCCTAAGTATTTTCGTGATTCGAGGGCCTTCGCAGCGTGATTCTCGAATGTAGGATGATTTGAGCCTCCTAGAAATGCATTTGGATCTCTAGGAATTGTCTGACAGCACTTCGTCTTGTCGAGTTGACCTTCGGGCAGAACTCCGTTAGTCGATTCGTTGAAGAGTTGTGTAGTCAATGCAGAAGCTTCCTCCAATGCTTGACGAATCCCTTAGCATGTCATGTTACCCCCTATTTATAGTTGTAGGTGGTAGGCCTAGTTGCTTGTGATTGGCCGAAACATGTCACTTTGACACTTGGCGACTTTTGACTGGTTCTTGAATTTGAATGAGATTTCCACGTCATTTGTACATGTGGCGGCGTCTCATTGGTCTTGGATTTGACTGGGATGCCACGTCACTTGATGAGTTTGGGCTTCCAAGTGTAATGGACCTTGAAGTCCTTGATGAGGAATAAAATGGGCTTATTATTCTTATAGCCCAAAATGATTTTAGACCCAATAAAATATGGATCAAATCCAAATTTTGTATGAATTTGACCCAATAAATTTTACGTGTCTACAGAGTATAAGTAGGCGTATGAGGTACTGATATGGACTGCGTACATTTTATTCCTCTCAAATCTCACTGTGTGGAAATACTTGAGGAGTATAGGTAGGTGTTTGACCATGAAAATAAAAAATATATTCACTTTATTTAAAAATTTTGAAGTTGAAAATGGAGTTGAAGTTCTGTTTGATCATAGTATTTGGAGTTAATATTTAGAATTCAAATGTATATTTTTACAAAAATATAAAATATGATTTGAATAATATTGGATATAATTGAAACAGAGTTATTTTATGAAAATTATAAAAAAAGTAGAATTTTTTTTGAAAAAAAAAATGAAAAGTGAAAAATAAAGTGAAAATGCCTATAGATGTGTTTTCCAAAATCCCAAATACAACTTCAAATTAAATTTAATATTTTTATGACCAAATAAAAATTTTAAAATAAAAATGAATATATATTTCAAAATAAAGTAAATACAATTCATGGCGAACCAAAAATGTTATTTTCTTTTTTTCCTTTCTAGTGTCCCTTCTTGCATTTTAGTAAGTGCACTTCTTTTTCCTCTTTATTTGATTTATTCTTTAAAATACTGAACATCTAACATGTTGAAATTTATATCTTCATTTGAAATTGTAAAAATTATATAATCAAACTAAATATTTAGTAGACATGAAATATGTAGCAGATAGTTGTATTCAAAAGTACATGTAAACCATCTAAATCGAATCATTACTCAATCACTTAATCAACATTAAAACGATATTATTAAAGACCACCTTAATAACAATAATTCAAGCGAATCATTATTAATGCGAAAATCAAACAAACTACTTACTGAAATCCCTAAGACCCGAAAGTCATAGTACAAAAACTTCTAAACAAAGATCATGTCTAAAAAAGATATCCAAAAATAAAGTAAATAAAGAATGTTCCATTTCCCGAAAGATGGACAAGAACAAATAGGATGATCCATGACAGTCTGAAAATGGAGTGCTCACCCTTGGATCGAGATTACTATCAAACTCTATAGGTGAGGTCGTGTCTGACCCTATGGAACACTTTCTGCACTCAACAAAAGAAGAATAAGGGTAGTATCAGTACAAACAACAATGTACTGGTAGGTATCATAGGCCAACTCAATTTAATAGCATGTACACAACATAAAATAAATAACAAGTAGACAAGCATACATAACAAGCGTTTAATGAATCCACAAATACATCAATAGCGGGCCAAACAATACTTACAAACAAGTCACATAATCATCAAGAGTATCAACCATACTGTAAACATCCACAGAATCAACACCACCACCACAAGTAACAACTATGTCCTTCTAAACCTCAAAATTAGAACACCATTAGCTCGTTATCTGCTTAATGACCCATACAACCTCTCAAATTCAACACAAATATGTACACACATGCTAAGGGACTTATTTTTGCCCAACTAGTCATGACCTGCAAGAAACAATCTATGTTCATGTACCGTACCAGCATGGTACCCGATCCTCCATAAATAAGTAATATCAATATCATATTCGTACCAGCAGAGGCAGATCCAGGATCCGAACTCATCGGGTGCCAAGTAATTCAATCGGATTATTCATCTTTTCGGTCTATAGGACAATTAACAAATCAATCAATAATAAAAGAACAATAATAAAATGACCAAACTTAAAACTTTTAATAATATTACTAATATCATAATATCCATAATTCATTACAATTGCCCACGACGAGTTTTCATATTCTGAAAACGATCAACGATGACATCATTACTTACATTTGCAAATACATCACGCTCTATGTAACATACTAAACAATCATTTAAATATTGATCACCAATACTATTTCACACTTCATTTTTTATGCGCTTCATGGAAGAGAATGCTCTTTCAACAGTTGCCGTAGCGACAGGTAAAATCAAAATCAACTTCACAAGTAAATAAACAAGTGAACAAGTCTCCACAAGATTTTCCTCAACTAATGCCTTTGCCAAATCACGAATTCCTTACAAGTTGGAGAACTTGGAATTACCACCTCGCATATGAATTATGAAGGTATCAAGTTGGTAACTCAAATCTCGAAGCTTTCCATCATCAAACTCATTTGGATAACACTTTGCTAAAGTCATGATTCTACCTTTGTCAAAGTTAGAAAAAGAATTGACAGGATTCAAGCTACCCATCCCAAGAAGCAAATCACTACTCACTACATCAAAACGCTCATTAAGCTCTTGAAGTTGCACATCAATGACCTCACAAAAGATTTCAACACGCAAGTGGTGCGAATAACAAACATCTAAACACTTACGCTTTGACTTTCCAGGAAAATAAGGTTCATCTAATTTGGGAATCAAGATATCATGTGAATCACAAAATGAAGAAACATCATTCAACAACGATTCCCACCCATTCTCTCTCATATCTTGCAATCTTTTATTTGAGATGTTAAGAAACTCTACGGTATTAACAATATCTTGATCTTTTTTTTTGTAAAATCTTGCTCAACTCATTTGACATGACCAACACTTTCAACATCAAGTGAAGCATAAAAACAAATTTGAATGTTCTAACCTTTGTCAAAAGATATTCCGCTTGATTTCTATCACTTGAAGTAGAACCTTCAATTTCAATCACTCCAAGCACATGAACAATGGATGAAAAAATAACAAAAAAGTTATCCAATGTTTTGAAATGTGATCCCCAATGAGTATCACCCGGTCTTTGAAGCCCCCGCTCTTGATTTAATCCTTGTCCGGTACGAGCTTCACCAGACTCAAGTAATTGCTTCAAATTTTTGGCTTGGTGATGACGAAGTAAATCTCGACGTTTAAAAGATCCTCCAATAACATTCAACACATTAGTAACATGATAAAAAAAGTCTTCAACTTTCACATGTTTTTTAGCAATAGCTACAAGTGTTAGTTGCAATTGATGTGCAAAACAATGAATATAGTACGCCGAAGGACTATCTTTCATAATTAAAGTTTTGAGACCATTTATCTCTCCCTTCATATTACTAGCTCCATCATATCCTTGCCCACGTATTTTGGATGGACTTAGTGAATGATCGGAAAGCAAAGAATAAATTTCTTTCTTCAATGAGCAAGCCGATGTATCACTAACATGGACAAGACCGATAAATCGTTCCACTACTTCACCCTTTTTATCAACATATCTCGAAACAAGAGCCATTTGTTCTTTGTGTGAGATGTCTTTGGATTCATCAACTAATATACCAAAATAATCTCCATTCAAGTCCGCAATGATAACTTTCAATGTTTCTTTAGCACAAGCATTGACAATATCCTTTTGGATCATAGGACAAGTCAAAGTATCATTTTGTGGAGCTTTTTCTAATATCAATTTTCCCACATCCGGATGGTTATCTCCATGCCACCGCAAAAATCCTAAAAAGTAGCCTTGATTACTTGAAGATTCACTTTCGTCATGACCTCGAAAAGGCAATCCATAATACAAAAGAAGTCTTGCTACATTAATTGAAGCTTCCAAACGCATTCGGTACTCACTTTTTGACTTTTCAGAATGTTTGTCCAGAATAACTTGAATTGATTGACGACGATTTGATAAATCTAGCATCTTATTGTAACATTTGTGGTGAACACTATTAACTTTACCGACATGCAAACGAAATCTTTCAAGATCCTTATTCCAACCCCTAAAACCCTTCGATGCATAAAAATCACCCGTAGTTTCATGAACAAATTCATTTTTGAATAAATAACAACAAAGATAATATGCGGCATCTTTCTCCACACTATACTCCAACCAAGTCGAATGTGAACCTTTAAACCAATTTGAAGCAAATTGACGCATTCTACCTCCTATTTCACTTGAAGGATATGGTTTCAAGATAGGTTGACAAGGCCCTTTTTCAATATAATATTTCCTCACTTCATCTCGTATTCGAGGATCAAAATCAGAAATAGGTCTTCTTTCTCTCGGATCGGCTTTAAGTGAACCCAAATTCTAGGTCAGTTATAAGAAAAGAACGATTGACATTGACATTACTAGAACTAGATTGAGAATAATTAACCTTCTTGAAAAAATTCTCCATCTCAATTCACAAAACTAGAACACTTTCTCCTAAATCAAGATAATTTCAAATTTGGATTTCTAGGTTCAAGAAAGAGAAATAAAATAATTTTTCAAAATAACTTATAGAGAGAGCAAGCAACAAGAAAGAGTGCAGAGAGAAAGAGCAACCACCAGCAGCAAAGCTCAAGAACATAGATGTTTTGATTTGGTCCTTTCCTTTGAAAATAGGGTTTTTGTTTTAATTTTAATAAAGATAAGTACCTTTTAAATAATTAAATTAAAAAAAAGGGTCAAATAATAAGATTACTTTTATACAAAATTGGTAATAGTGTGGCTTTGTGCGGATGTGCCCTGTTGGTTTGCTGCCAAAATGATTTTTAAAAAACAAATGTTGCTGGCCAGGTTCAAACACGCAACCTTGGGTCTACAAGTGTAGTACTTTGCCAACTACACTAGACAACACTCTGTTATTTCGGGTGCCATGTTTAATATTTAACTATATCTCTATATATATACAGCTATATATATAGAGCTTCCGTCGAAGTTTGCGGGTGGCGTGCTACCCCCACGGGCCTTAATAGATCCGCCCCTGCGTACCAGCATGGTACCCGATCCTCCATAATCATATTAGATATGTTTTATCAAATTTACACTACCTCTTAGGATATAATACGATGTACTAAGTTTACAAGTACACTTAAAGTCATAAGACAATTCCATCAAGTAAATTTTCAATAATTATTTATACATGTCTCAACAGTTCAAATATAATCAAACTCAAATATGTCCAAATATCAATCAACAAGCATTTAATTCAAGAACATACAAACAGTTAAATCGAGTCTAAACTTCAATTAAACCATAACCTACCTCAACCGAAGAATCTGAATGTCACTAGTCCACAAGTTCCTTGCCCTTCCTCACTAATTCGGAACGTTCAAAATCTGTTCGAATATATAGTCCCCATAAAAGTACGAATCTAATGACACCACTTTCTAAATTCTTACTCCAAATATTCTTGATCTAAACCTCAATTTCCTTAATCCCAAAGTATGAAATAAATTATGAAAAGAAAAGAAAAATAAATAAATAAATAAATAAAATATAATAGTTGTCGGATGCAGCGACTTTTTTTCATTCAAATGCCAATGACGACTTATCAAAGTGCTGCCACCCATGTTCCAATTCTATTGGCCATTATCTAATAATTGATGTAAATTTTCTTTCGATCATTCAAGTTTATATAGCTTATTAAATATCATTAATATTAAAGAATACAATCTGCATATGTTGAAAATTATTGAAAATTACTCCTTACTTGAAACGATTCCTTTCAACGCCGTAACAGTGCAACGACTTAGTTTTCTAATTAATAATTCAACCTTTTTTTTTTTTTCGAGGGGGGGGGGGGGGGGAGGGGAGGGGAGTGGTCATTCAAAAAGGGTTAAACCCTATAACTGAAAGTAGTAATATGAGATGGTAAAAATATTGCGACATTAAATTAATAATTAAATTAATTATTTAAAATATTTAAATCTTTTAATAAATTTTTGAGATTTATTCGGAACTCTATAGAAATAAATTAAATATGTAAATTGATTAAAAAGTATATTTCGAATCTATTGAAAATACTAACACACTAATCCGGGGTTATCTTGACCGAAGATTGATCACGGTCGAATTTAACTTTCTTCAACTCAATAACTCAACTAATGACTTAAATCACTTTTGTACACCTCAAAAATTTATATTATCCATCCCCATGAGTCATAGATCACGTATACAAACTACGGGGAGAGCAAAAATATAAAAAATCATAAAATTCACGAAACGACTAGGAGGATCGCTACAATGTTGAAGGCTCATGTGTCCTATATGATAAACGCGGTTTTTGTTGAAGTAAACTGTTTTCATTTAATCAAAAAAGTATGATTCAAAAAAATAAAATAGGGAAGAATTCGATGTATGATTTTTTCAATATCGTACGCGGGATGTTTGTCAGGATTTATTAGACTTCTTGCTTTGATTGGTATCTCAATGATTAAAGTTAGAAAAAATAAAACAAAAGTATCAAGAACCAAAAGTAGATATACAATGGATTAAGTCATTTTTAAAATAAAATAAAATTTGAGATAATAGAAGAATTCAATTAGAGTTTATCATGTTTCAATTGACATATTTGGGCGTCTTTCTTCCATCTATTACAAGTATGATATTGATCTTTTATATAATTTTGAGTAATTTTCACCTTAGTAAATTAACTTTTCAAAATTGAGTTGGGTCAAAATTCATTTCATTATTTGGTCGTAGATTTAATTTTCTCATGATTCTTACTAGATTGAAAATGCACTCATCACTTACAACTTCACATTATTTAATTTTCACTTCATCAGCGGAATTTAGGATTGGATTTAAAACAAGGATTATGTAACAACTCAACAGGATATGTCAACTGCTCCTAGGCGCAGTACAAGAGATAGGCAGTTACCGAAACACCTCAACCAGTACGTGGTTCTCAAATCAAGTGAAATACTGCCTTATCCAAAGCAGTTACAGAATGGATAAGAATAAACTAGGATAGAGAAGCATATATAGTAGAACACTAGTCTAAAATAAACTGTCGATAATCTTGCTTTTACTTGTTTCTTGTGTTTAACTCTGAAACCTCGCTTTTGTTGTTTTCTCTTTTGTTTATCAGTGTAATTCTTAAATAAAAACAAAGGAACAGATCCCTCTTTGTGAATCTGTAAATCAGTTTATTTCAATATTAATTATCATCATTATAGATTACCAAATGATACAGTATTCACCACCACCATCACCACTATCACCACCACCAATAATAATAACATATTCAGTATAATCTCATAAGTGAGTCTAAGAATGATAGGGATCACACAACTTTCTTCCTACCTTGTGAACGTAGAGACGTTATTTCTGATGAACCTTTGACTCAAGTGAAATATATCAAAATTAGTATGAAAAAGAAATGTTGTATTGAAGAATTCATATCGAAAATAGTTGAAACATAGTACGATAATTCAAACAAAGAAAACTACTTGTAATAGTAGAAAAGAATTAGATGGCATAAAATAATACTAGTAATAATTATTAGTGAAACTTAACAACAAAAGTGCATTATATTCATCACTATTTACAGAAAATATTTTTTGGGTTATGTCGGTTTAATACTTAATATTTAAGATTTAAATATTTCATTTCATAAATTAAAAAAATTACATAATCTTCAACGTCCGAAACCCATGATCTTACCCGAAAATCCAAGAGATTTTATGAAAACTTTGATTTGTTCATTCGATTATAAATAAAAGATCAATAAATCATCAAGAGAAATATATCAACACAAACAAAAAGAAGTGTCATATTGGGCTTAAGAAAACAATGGATGATTTCGAATTAGACTTTGATCAATTAGATCAACTATTAAACATTCTTTCTCCTCCTACTCTTCAAAAGCAAGATTCATCAATTTCATTACAAACACAAAGTTGTAATGATATTGATAGTCATCAAAAGAATAAACCAGTTATCACCACCACCACCACTATAATTGATGACGATCAATTATTCAACTTTCTTTCTTCTCCTCCTCCTCCTCTAACTAGTACTCGTCAAAAGGATGATGATGATCAATTATTGAACTTTCTTTCTTCTCCTCCTCCTTCTCCTTGTCCTCCTCTGACTAGTACTCTTCAAAAGGATGATGATTCATCAATATTATTACAAACACATGGTTCTAATGATCTTGATAGTCATCAAAATGATGAACCAATTATCACCACCACCACCACCACTACTATATTCGATGATGATCAATTATTGAACTTTCTTTCTTCTCCTCCTCCTTCTCCTTGTCCTCCTCTGACTAGTACTCTTCAAAAGGATGATGATTCATCAATATTATTACAAACACATAGTTCTAATGATTTTGATAGTCATCGAAATGATGAACCAATTATCACCACCACCACCACTACTATATTCGATGATGATCAATTATTCAACTGTCTTTCTCCTCCTCCTCCTTCTCCTCATCCTCCTCTGACTAGTACTCTTCAAAAGGATGATGATTCATCAATATTACTACAAACACAAAGTTCTAATGATCTTGATAGTCATCAGAATGATGAACCGATTATCACCACCACCACCACTACTATATTCGATGATGATCAATTATTGAACTTTCTTTCTACTCCTTCTCCTTCTCCTCGTCCTCCTCTGACTAGTACTCTTCAAAAGGAAGATGATTCATCAATATCATTACAAACACGTCAAAGCTCGAATGATCTTGATAATCATCAAAAGGATGAACCAATTAACACCACTACTACTATTGTCGATGATAATCATGTTCAAGATCCCATGAAAAAGAAAGAGGTGGAAGGGAAAAAGAATAAGAATAAGAATGTCTTACGAAGAGATGTTGAAAGGCAAAGAAGGCGCGATATGGCTAAGCTTTATCAGCGTTTGCGCCTTCTTATTCCTTCCAAGTATCTCATGGTTAGTATAACAACAACATTCACATTTAGACGAGTGTGTTTGATACGAGGAAAGACATTTTTCATATAAAATTATTTTCACTATTGGTAAAAAAAATTTTATTTTATTTTTTGTAAAAATGCTTTAGATATTTGATTGATGAATGTTTAGAAATCAAACACAAAATTCCTAAAATATAGTTCTCTCTCATATCGAATAGATTTAGATCTATATTGTAAGCTTGTTATGCCTATGATGTTCCTAGTCAAAAATGTTCAAGAGTATCACATTTGTGTGAGATGTTGTAATTTATTTTCTTAAATAACTTTAAATAATTCTCACCTCGAGAACAACCTTTATGATTGAGTGTGACCCTATTTATATTTCTTTATGATAGCAGATTTAGTTGGTCCATCCCTTTTTTTGTTTACCGAATATTGGGCCCGGCTCTTAATATATTGTTCATGCTTCAGACGTTCAATTCTAGGTGTGCGGGGTATTAGAGTCTCTAATTGATTCGGAATGTGGTAATTTATTTTTTATATGATCTTAAGGATTCTTGTCTCATGATCTAACTTTTATAATAACTCGTATAAATCTAATTTTTTTTTTTTAAATGATGATACAGGGAAAGAGAGCTATATCTGACCATCTAGAAGAGATTGTGGATTATGTAAAAGACTTGAGGAAAGACATAGAGGACTTGGAAAGAAAAAGAGAAAGTTTGAAAGAAAAGAAAAATATGACACCATCTTCTTCTTCTTCTATGAAATTAAGTGATGATGAAGATAGAATAATAGTGAAATCATGCAATGAAGAGGTGGAAATTTCAGTAAAAGGAGGGATCTCTATATCAAAAGTTGTTAAAGTTGTTATGAAAGAAGGGCTTATTGTTAATAGTTGTGTTTCCTCCACAGTTGATCAAAGTCTTCGTCACATTATTCAATCTGAGGTAATTAAGTTGCTAATTAATCTTTTCTTTTCTCACACTACTAGAACAAGGATTTTTCCATCGCAAATCAATGATAAATTCATTTTTTCCCCCTTTTTATTGATTTAATTTAAAAAGTTATGAGAATAGCTACTAAGAATCCGTTTGAATAGAATTAAAATTTGGTAAAATCAGCTTTTAATTTCTTTTATATTTTTTTAAGGTGTTTGGCAAAATTTAAAAGTGCTTAAAAAAACGAAAAATTAATTAAAAAAATAAAAAGTGAGAAGCAAGATACCCCCAGTTTTTTGCTTTTTAGATTAATTATTTTTTAGGTTTGACAAAAATATTTATCTTTTTATTCCTTATATTTCCTCTAATTCCAATAATATACTAAACTTGTAGCTCTTAAATATATATTTTTTTCTTTTTCTCTTTGACGCTTTGCTTCATCTCTTCCCTCCAACTTCCTCTTCATCTTTCTTTTTTGTTTTCATCGAATCCATTATTACATCGAAGATTTGTTCAAAAATTTATTTTAGAATTAAATATAATATATAATTCAGCTTATTTATGGTGTTAACAATTTTAAAGACATTTAAGTCATTTTAACAACAAAAAAGTGTTTAACATCACTTGTTTATCAAACACATCAATAACTTTTTTTCAGTTTCATCACTTATATCCAAACACTTATCTACTTAATTTATAAGCACTTATGTTAAGCTTTTAATCACTTAAGCTAAAAAACTACTTTTTTTAATCCTATCCAAATGGGCTCTAAATGCTTTTTGGTGGAAAATTTTAATGGAAAATAATGAAACCTCAGTAATATTAATTTCAAGCAACATTTACAGGAAAGTTAATTCGGTAGCTGATAGCATAATTAACTGATTTGGCATTAATTAATCAAGTGTTATTTTAAATAGTCATGTGCTTTTACCTTCTAACTTTTAGCGGTGGTTTGATGTGAGGTATAAGGTATAATAATTTCAAGAGAAAATGTAAAATTATTGTTTGGTTGAAGGTATTAATTACTTGGGATTATTTATTTCATTTATATCTTAGTGATGAAAAAGTTATCTATTTGAGATAATTTACTTCCCTTAGGCTTGTTTGGTCGAAAATAAGTTATATCAGGATAATTAATTTTGAAATTAACTATTTCAAAATTAGATTTCTCACCATATACATGAAATAACTTATTAACGCATAAATAGTAAAAACAATCTTTTGACTAATTAATACCTTCAAGCAAAACATAAAATAAATAATCCTATATTTTATTTCAAAATTATCATATCTTATACCCCAATTTCATATGGAATAACTAATACATTAAGTATGCCACCCTTTTTTGGTTTTTGACTTTTTCAAACAGAAGGGACAAATATATATAATAATAAATAAATACTTTATCATAAGATTCCTGAATAACCTAATGAGGAAACAAATTAATAGATGATACTGCTTAACTTATAGTTTTATTTTATGTGCAGGTAAATACAAGAGCAGACATTGATCTTGCAATGCTACGAACCAAGTTGATAAGTTTATATGAGCCATAACTTATAGAGTATATTGGGAAAAAAAATTATATGTATTAATTTTATGTATTATTAGTATTTTATTTGATATATTTTTTTAATTTATGTATAATATGCATGCAATGCGTTTATTACATTTATTAGCATGGATTAAGACACGAGTGTCCCTCAAAACTTTTTTCAGCTCCTTGCCATAATATCTGTGGCAGATACTTTTGTAAACAAATATTTTTTCATAAAAAAGTTATGCAATACATGTTACTACAAAAAAAATCGCGTTTAGCAACGGATTTCTAGCAACAAGGTCATTTTCGTCGCTAAATAACGACGAAATTGCAACAAAATAGAGATTTTGTTGCTAAATAAATGAACTTAAAATTTATAGCCTAATTAGTGATGGATTAGCTACAGAATATAAAATTCGTTGCTATATTTTGACGGTAAATATTGGTGCCTTTATTTTGGTGACAAAATTAGCGACCTAAATGGTGGAATTTTTTTTTGACATGGTGGAGACGAAAATAGTAACGAAAGTTTTGTCACTGAAAGTATTTTAGCATTTTTAGAAAATATATTAGGTATATTTTTAATAAATAACTGGCAACGCATTTAACATTCGTTGCTGAATCCGTTACCCGACCAACTAATAGTATATTTTTAATAAATAACTCGCAACGGATTTTAAATCCGTCGCTGAATCTGTTACCCGACCAAATAAATATTAGGGCTAAGTCTTTTATTTCACTTTGTTCTCAAAACATTGTATCATCCGCCTCTCTCCAAAAATAGTCTCCTTTTCCTTTTCTCTCCCTTTTCTCTCAATCGAGAAAAGGGAATCACTCAATATCAGTGGAAAAGGGTGTCAATCGGTGAATTTATATTAGAGGTAAGATTCTATATCCCGTAATTTTAGTTGTTTCTCCTCTTTTAATTTCTTAATTTCTATGTTAGAAGTCAGTTGTAAATGATAGGTTTAGGATTTTTTGAGCTCTTTCACTTAGGGGTCTTCGATTATTGTGTTAAAAAGTTTGATAAATGATTATTTACTGGAAATGGGAGCCGAATTTTTTCTCAGAATTTTTGTTTGTGAGGTTTTTGATATTTTCTGTTGCATGTTTACTAATCTGAAATTTCTTCAACAAATTTCTCGTTGTGTGGTTGAATTTTAACTGTTTTGCGTACACTGATTATGTTAGGATTTTTAATTTTTTCGTAGAAGTTCCATTTGTGGTTTGTTTGAGCTCTTTCACTTTCCTTTGTTCGATTATTGTGTTAAAAATTTGGGTTAGTGGTTATTTAATTAAAATGGGAACAATATTTTTCCTCTTGTATTTGTGGTTTTTTCTGTATATTCTGCTGCTGGTTCATTAATCTCATATTTCTTCAACAAATTTTTTATTTGTGTGGTTTAATTTTTTCTTTTTTATGTACAGTGTTTTTGTAAGGTTGTACTCAGTGTGTTGCATGTTGAAAAAACTAGAAAACATAGAGTAGTTTGAGTCATTTTTTCTTATTGTTGATCTAATTTTGTGTAAACAACAAAATGTAGTATGTTTCATGTTCCTTTGAAATTGTGTAATTGTCATAATCATTTTCTGTTTTGTTTTCTTGACTGTTTATCCTTTATCATTCCGCATATTCCATTTGTGGGATCACACTTGGTATATGTTGTTGTTTTTCTTAATCTGATTGTGATGTTATGCTTTTGATTTTCAGAGAGCTCCACTAAGGATACCAGCAAGTGCCACAAAGTGAGCTAGCAGCTATCTGGTACTATAACATTCTCCCTTTTAAATGATTTTCGATCAGTTTTTCATATGTTTCTCTGTTTCTGTTTATGTTCTTGATTATTCATGAAACTGTCTCTATTTTTTTTACTTACCGATTTCTTGAAAAGGAGCAACCATGAACATTCTGATGCCTTAATTGTCTACATTCAATTGAGGATTTGTTTTTAATCTGATTCACCATTGAAATACAATCAGTTCATTTATTCTTAACTTTTGTGATGTAACTTTGTGTTAAAGTTGTAAACTTTATGTGTTTATTTTTGCCAACAAAGTTTTAACTTATTTTTAGGTTTTGTTTAATGTTCAGATTTTAGGTATGTATTTTGCTGAAATTTTATGTTTTAATGTTGTTGTTGGGAGCTTTTGCCTCATGCCATGTGATTGTAATGATAGAAGTTTCAGTTTTATATGTAATTAAACTTTTTCACTAACACTTATTAAGAAGGACAATGAATGATATGTTGTATTTTGTGATTTCTTGTTTATTTAGCAAAAAATGACTGATATATTCTATTTCCTTGTAAAAATAGAAAGAGATATTCTAGTTTGTTAAGATATTTAATTTTTTCTTCTCTTTAGTGATAATCCTGGATGTATGAAGTATTAAAATATAAAACTCTAACTATGTTGTTTATGTCGACATTAATAGGAATATGACTGATCTAGAGCGTGGATGGATGTATGATAGGTTGGATGGCCGAGGGGCTATAAACTCTAGATTCGTTACTGGTGTGAATAACTTTATCCAGTTTGCATGTTCTCAACAAAATTGCATGAGTGGTAACAACATTAGATGTCCATGTAAAAAATGTCGCAACATTAACTATAGTACACACGTAATTTTATCCCGTTAATAATATTTCTCATTCCGATATCATACAATTTAACCCCATTTTTATAATATTTTCACAAGAAAAACAAATAAACAACCACCTCATCTTTTTACTTATTTATTTATTCATTTTTGCCTTTATCCAAATAACAAATCATAACAAATTTTGTCTTATTTTCAATACCCTAACAACCCACCCAAGAAAAAATGAACACCTAACCTCTACCCCTCCAATTAAAAAACAACACCTCACCCACTATCCTACCCCCCACCCACAGGACCCCTCCCCCTCTCCTTTTCTTGTCCACAAAGAAATACACTAGAAGGAACCTATTAGGAAATTTACCTATAGGCACACTCCACTCACGTGAGGAACACCTCACAATACACTACCTAGGGACTTCACCATATATAGAGAGAATTCACTGTAAAGGAGATTTGTTCTTTGGGAGGGGGCTTCTTCTTGAGGAAAAAGGGCCACACAGAGAAAGAAAAAAGAGACACTCCATTCTTTTGCTTCTTCTTCTTCGTCGAATACATAGATATATATACACACACTAACAACACCCATTAGGGAAACACGCACACACGCATATCAGTGAGGAAGGGATAAAAACAAAGGAAACAGATCGAGAATTTTCGGCTAGAAACAGTGAAACTGGGAGAAGTTCGGTATTATCGAGCTTTTTTCGGTGAAGCTTTCATCTGAATCGTGCTCAATCTCGCTGGAATCGACCCTAAGTTCGCCAATTAATTTTTCCTTTAATTGTTTGGGGAAATCCCATCTCAAAAATTGCTAAAACCTTTTTTTTTCTTCGATACTTGGACGTAATCTGGTCGGTGTCCACTGTTTGGCTGTCTTTGTCATCGTCGGCTCATTGGAGCTCATCTTTAAGCAGTGCAGCTCTCTCTCTCTTGGATTACTAGGGTGCTTCGAATTGGTTTATCTTTAGGATTGGTAGTCGATATCGAGTTTTGGAGGTCGTTCGAAGTCAATTCGTGTTTTCTGTTAACCGTGAATCAGTAGCAGGTTTCCTTTTATTTCTACATTGATTTGGATTGCTCGTTGTTGGGGTTTCCTTGCTCGAGGATCTCAGTTTTTGGACTTTTTTATTATCTACGAGAACGCTCCATTGAGGTCCAATCCTAATCTTCCCCTCTTTTATTTCATTATTCATTGTATTTGGTGCGTCTAATTGAATATTTGTGTGATTGTTGGATCTCTGTTGATGGGGAACGATTGTTCGTGTTGATTCTTTTGATTATGAATTATGTGATGAAGGGATCTTGTTTGAAAATTAAACTTGTTGATTTGGGGGTCGGGATCGAAAATTGATAATCGTAAATTAAAATTTGTTTATTTTGATTCATTACTGAATATTATTGAATTGGATAGTATCCTGATTAGGCCATCGAATGAATAGACAAAAGTAGGTTCGGGTAGGCAAAGATTTAGGAATAAGTGTTTGCTTGTTGAATTATTGAATGCTTGAAATGTATGTTGAACGGTTTGGTTTTATTGGTTTTGGATCAAAATGTATCATTTGGCTGGGGAATGCCCCGAGGTATTTGTGTTTGTTCACCGGGGAATGCCCCGACGTACTATGTTGGCGGAAGACGTTCGCGAGGAAGGACTGAGGCATCGGGTAGAGCATGGAAGCACGGTTTAGGATTAGTATAGGTTAGAATAGGATTTATATTTTTGCATTTTTTACTTTGGATTGTATAATTTGGACTGGACACTATAATTTTGAATTTGTTTGTTTTGTTCGTTTTGATCGATTGTTTAATGTGTTTTGTGTGGTTCATACACTTGTAATGTCAAATTAGCCGATACGCTCCACCAAGCGACCGTGATCAAACCACGGGACCGAGGGATGCCTAACACCTTCCCCTCGATCAACAGAATTCCTTAGTCAGAATCTCTTATCGCGGATCAGTTATAGAGTCAAAACTATTTTGAAAAAGGATTTTCAAAGGTGACTTGGCACACCCGATTTATGTCAAGTGGAGACTCTGAATAAAAAAAATGTAAATAATCCTTTTTTGAAATAAATTTTTATTTTTCGTCACTTTGATAATAAAAACTCTTTCGAAACTAAAATAAATCTTTTCTTTTGAAGTTAAAAAAAAGGGGTGTGACAGCTTTGGCGACTCTGCTGGGGATCTTTTCATAATTTGAGCTTATTTTTTGGAGTCGTATCGGCTTAGTTTGGCACTATAGGTATATAGATATTTTGTTTGTGATTATTGTTTGTGTTATTGTTGTGCGTTTTTGTGCTCTTTATTTACCGTTATTATTTATGTGTTACCGCTTTATATCTGGCATCATGTGCATAACCCGAGTCATTTTTTCTGCAACAAGTCCGTAGTACACGCTGTGTACACGACCTAGTCACCCTTATCTTAGGGGGGGAGCCGTTGGCTGGTATGGAGTAGGTGGACAGCTAAAGTAGCCACTATCGACCATACGCTCCTCCGAACATCCTTGTTAGTAAACCCCAGCGTAGGTCAGCTTTTAGGTCATACTTATGTGCATCATATTGAGACCTAGTGGGGCCCATTTGGTCCTTTGTAGGAGACTCACCTCTGACACATCCCTACGTGCTAAATATTACATCTTTGAGGGTAATGGGGTCATTTGACGGACTGATTTAGGGAAAACATGTGTTAGAAATAAAGTGTGTAGGCAATGAAAAAGTGAGTCAAAAAAAAAAAAGAGTTTTGTAGTTTTAGAGTTCTTTATGGCTTTTGTTTTTCACAATCCAAAAATTCAAAAAGATTTTTTACCTTTCACACTCATTTTCTTAAAAATAGCAAAAAGATTTTTCTTTCATAGTTGTTGATGTCAATGTTATGTGAAGTGTCCAATTAAAAAATCCAAAAAAGATTTTATTTCTCATCGTCCGTCTGTAATCGTGTTTCTCAAGTCAAGTCTTGGTTTGTTTTAATTCTTAATTTTCCAATCTGGACGAACTACGCACCCCTGATTCTCCTCTTTCGGGAGTGAGATACGTAGGCAGCCTATTATAGGTTCGGGGATCTTATTAAAAAAAAAAATTAAAAAGATTTTTTTTGGCTCTTCATTTAGAGTAGGTGTTTCATACATGTCTTGAAAAGAAAAATACAAAAAAAAAAAAAAGATTTTCCTCAATAGTCGTAGGTTTCATTTTTGGTTGATCTTATTTCAAAAATCCAAAAATATTTTTTTCACTCTTCATTTAGAGTAGGTGTCATATGCATCAATAAAAGAAAACTACAAAAGATTTTTTCCCTTAATAGGTTCAAGTTTCATTTTCGTATGAAGTGCAAAATTGAAAACCCAAAAAGAGTTTCTTTGGTAATCATAGGTTTCATTTTTTATAGGTTATTAAAGCTGAAAAATTCAAAAAAAGATTTTCGTCTTTTCTTTTGACAATTTGTCATTTTTCTTTTCTTCTTAAAACTTCAAGAAAAAGTTTCAAGAAAAAGAGTTTAATTGGCCATTTTGGCAAGACTCCACGAACTACGCACACCTGATTCTCTTCTTTCGGGATGGGATACATAGGCAACCCTCGGTGGGTCCGATAATCTTTATTTTAGCCTTTGTCTTAGCCTTAGCCTAGGTCTTTCTCCTTGTAATTTAGTGTTGTTAGCAGGTCTTAGCCAAGTAGGTTGATTTTATTCAGTGATACTGTTTGGTGAATTGGAGATATAAAGTGGTTTGTCCCTTCGACATATGTCCGCGTCAAATTCCCAAGGGTTGGGAATCTTTCGTTCCTGTCGAATTTTTTGAGATAATGTCTTATGTGTTATTACAGGATGGATCCGTCCACAAAGTCCAGAGTCCAGATGGTTGGCAAGGTGCCCAAAAAGTTAATCAAATGGTGGGGCTCGTTTAACTACGTCGAGCAACAGGGGTTGGCAAAGAAGTTAGGCACTCTCACTTCCTTCCTAGATCTTATGCCTCGCCCAGACCTGATCGAGGCTATATCGACTTTTTGGGATCCAAGCTGTTTGGTATTTAGGTTTGGAAATTGTGAAATGACACCTACTCTGGCAGAGATATCTAATTTCTGTAAGTTGCCTTACATTAAGAAAACAATGATTCGGGCACGGACTCATTCTCCCACACGGTTTCTTCATGGTTATTGTTTAAAGGCCAATAACCACTTGACTTGCCTTAACCAATCTTGGATATCCTTTGATTATTTGTATGCTCGGTTTGGGCCTTCAGACGGTTTTGATTGCTTTTGGGAATAGTTCTATACAACCAAGGAGAATTGGGAGAAACGTCGTCTAGAAGTCTTCACTCTCGCCTTGTTGGGCATTTTGGTCTTCCCATTAGAAGACGGGTTAATACTTACTTGCAGACTGTAGTGATGGACTTATTTGATAAAAAGCTAGGGGAAACATTCACACTCATACCTATGATCTTGGAAGAAATATATAAAGCTTTAACCTAGGTAAAGGGCGGGATGAGATTCTTTGAGGGAAGCAACCTGATATTGCAATTGTGGATGATGGAGCACTTGCATGAGCCTTCTTTGATTAGGTTGGATGTGATTGATCATTGTATGCCTGAGCAAGTGAACTCCATGAATCAGAGAATGCATTTTGATAAGTTCTCGTTGCCGATAGGGATTGATGCTTGGATTGAATTTCTTGATTCAAGAACTGAAGACAACATTCTGTGGACCTATCTCTGGTTTTGTCCAAAAATAACCTTGTGTGGTTGTCGAATGCAACCTCTTTTAGTCTTGTTAGGAATCAATTACACCAAACCGTACTTTTCTTTTAGGGTAATGCGCTAGTTGGGTAGGCTGCAGTACGTTCCACCGGTAATGGACCTTCTGAAGGATGTCGAGCACTTTAAGGATCAAGCCTTGGGCGAAAGTAAATACAAAGAATTCTGGAATCATGCAATAAAGCTAGGTGTGGATACTCTCAAAGTAGGTCTGGATAATCCAGGGTACACTCAAAGATATGAGATCTGGCTGTAAACTATACCTCGGGGTATTAGTAGGCCATTGCCCTTGCAACTTAGAGGAAGAATACATGAAGAATGCATTGTCGATGACAATCAGGATGAAAGTGCGGGGGACAAAGTGAAGACACTGAGAGTTCAGTTATCAGATTTTCTCAAGACTGTAGAAAGGTGTCAGAACAATCTCTCCAGGTGCACTCTCCATGAGGCGGGGATACGTTCCAGAAACTTCTTCCCAAATATCAGGGTGTCTTTACAGGATATGCTATAGAGTTTGAATGGGAGAAAGAGAACTTCACAGACAGGTCCATCTCATCCAGGGTCATCCCACAGCGCACCAATGTGAAGGAGCAACTCTTATCTTTTATTTAGTTTGAGTCCTTTATTTTTTCTGTCCTTGTACTGGTTGTGTCTTTGTTCAGTCGGGGTCAAGTTTGTTTTAATAGTTAAAAGTCTTTACTAGGAGTATTACGAATATTGTCTTATGGGTCTAGAATGTTGTTTAGTCTTTGTTGATCAGTTTTTAATCTTTCTTAAACTCGAATTTTGTTTTAATTGTCTCTTTTATGAAATGTAGTGAAGTTGCGGAATTGTTTCCTTTTGTGAGTTCTTCTCAAAAAAAATAAAATAAAAAAATCTTCAACTTTGTGTTGTTTATCATGCATTTCCTGAACTACGCAAGATCTGATTCATGTACAACATGATACGTAGGCAACCTACTTTTGGGTTCGATCTAATCATTTTGTTTCTTGGTTTTTCATTATTTTTTGTTTTATTTTAAGGAAAAACAAAAGCCATAAAGAATGATAAAAAAAGAGACAGCGAGAGAGGAAAAGAAAGAAAGAATAATGAGAGAAGGAAAAGAAGGATAAAAAAGGGACTAACGCGAGAGATGAGAGAAGTGATGGGGAAAGAAAGAAAAAAAAGAAAAAAGAAAAAAAAAGAGGTGTGATTGGAGTAAAGAACCAAATGGGTGTAGGAAAAAGATCGGGATGAAGTTAAAATGACCTTGCTACCCTCAAAGGCTGGTAGAAATACGCATGAATCTAGGACAATTTTACAGATATGATTCCCATGCTTGTTGTGTGACCTAATCCTAACGGGTTTTATCTTTGATGAGCATGTTCTTTCAGATAAGTGGTTGGTTTGAAGCACTCTGGCTAGTCACCCGTACTTCACTAGATCAAAAGTGAAGCTTGCCATGGCTAGTAGGGAGATTAAAAATTCACTCATTGACCCAGATCAGGATCCCAGGAAAGAAAGTTCAGAACGCAATGATGAGGTATCGAGGCTTAGACAACAATTTCTAGATCTGCACCGAGCATGGGCTAGTGGCATGCCTCCTCCTACACTCCATGAAGATCTTGGGAATATCCCCAATTGCCCACCACTCTCTCAGGCACAATTCTCTGTTCCCATTGAGTCACCGGAGCACGTACCAGGATTCACTCCGTGGTAATATTACTCTGGAACTTCTAGTGTGCCCCTGACAGTTCCTCAACCAAGGCCTGCGACTCAGCCGGCGCCCCTGGCAGCGCCTGTGTTCGTGGCTCTGTGACCACCTCAAGTTCCCACCTATACTGTGCGTCCGACAATGGTACTCCCTTGGTCTTCTAGTGAGCCGGTATTGAAGGTTTCAGATAATCAGTATTATGCCTCGGAACCTACTTTAAAGATGAATGAACCGTATGAGTACACTCATCCACCTGTGTTTCCATTTGATACGGAGAAGCCTGTCGCAACAGAGGAACAAAAAGTCATGGCACGAAAGTTGAAGGGTTTAGAACAGGCCATGAGGAATTTGCAGGGAGTCAGAGGTTATAAGAGTGTTGCCTATAAAGATCTGTGCATGTTCCCAGACATTAACCTCCCACTTGGTTTTAAAATGCCCAAGTTTGAGAAATACGTGGGTCACGATGATCCCGTGGAGCATTTGAGACGTTATTGCAACCAATTGAGGGTTGCAGGGGGAAGAGAAGAGTTTCTTATGGCTTTCTTTGGTGAGAGTCTTTCCGATCTGGCTTCAAAATCGTTTGTCGATCAAGATATCAACAAGTGGAACAGCTGGGATGACTTAGCTTCTGAGTTTGTGCAATATTTTCAGTATAACGTCGACTTGATTCCTGACGAAAAATCCTTGGTCAACATGAATAAAAACACTGAAAGCTTTAGGGAATACGCGATAAGGTGGAGTGAACAGGCCTCCAGGGTGAAGCCTCCAATGAAGGAGAGTAAGCTGGTAGAGGTCTTCATTCAGGCACAGGATGAGACCTATTTTCAACATTTACTTCCGGCAATGGGAAAGTCTTTTATTAAAGTCCTCAAAATGGGAGAGATGATAGAGGACAGAATTAAGACCGACCGAATAATGAGTTTTTCCGCATTGAAAGCCACCGCACAAGAGATTCAAGGTAGATATCGCGCGTTCGGAGGTAAAAAGAAGAAAGAGGATGTGGCGACCATTGTAGCTGGAACCCATTCCTATCCCAAAAGACCGCCTCGCCCCTATCCCCAATCCCAGGCCCAAGTCTATGCCCAAGCTCCATATATTCCTCCCCACCATTACTACCCTCCAAAAAACACATTATATTCCATTCCACCACCCCCGTACCCAGTATATAGCGCGCAACCATATGCCCAAACCCCTTCTTACCCGCAATGGCACGCGCAAGCTCCATAAAATTGTCCATCAGCTCCACCAAATTACCAAAACCCCTTCAGACCCGATTTTTAACCCAGGCCCGAGTACAAGAAAGAGAAGTCGGTCAAAATTAGTTCACACCTCTTGGAGAGTCATATGCTAACTTGTTTGATAGGTTGAGAAAGATGAAGGTCTTAATCCCAATTCAAAGAAGGCTTTCGAATCCACCTCCGAGAAATCTAGATGATTCGTTAAGATGTGCGTATTACTCTGACATGCCGGGGCATAATATCGAGAAATGCTGGCATTTGAAGAGAGTTTTCCAAGATTTAATTGATGCAAATCAAATTCTGGTCCAGGCCCCGAAAACTCCAAACATTAACCTGAATCTGTTGCCAACCCATGCTAAAATCAATATGTTAGAACTGGTATATGATGGGAAAGAGTCGTCAAGGTGTTATAAGCCTATTGTCAGAATACAGACCAATGAGGACAAATCAGTAAATATGGCAGATTCGTTGAAAGCAATGTCATTAAGCCAGGAAGGAATGGGAGAAGATAAAGCCCAAGAAAACACAAACAAACCCGTGATCACAGTGCAAGGTGCCAGAAGATATGTTGATTTAAGTCAGGATAAACCTAAGTTGACGGTGGTAGGATATATGGGTAAGCCTATCTTGACGGTGAAAGGAGCACTGACAGCGCCTATTGTTCTCAAACCGGTGACCCAACCTACGATAGTTGATATGAAAAAGGTTTCCTGGAACTATAAGCGGACTGTGATGACCTATCAGGGGAAAAAAGTAGTGGAAGATATAGATGAGATAGGGGTTTGACTCGGTCAGGAAGATTCTTCGTGCCTGAAAGTTTAAGGAAGTACAAGCCAATTGTGAGTGGACCTTCATCTATCAAAAAGACTGTCACCGAAGAAGAAGCCGAGGAATTTTTTAAAAGGATGAAGTTGCTAGAGTATTCAATAATAGATCAGTTGAAGAAAACCCCTGCTCAAATTTCCCTCTTATCTTTGTTGTTGCATTTCAAGGAACATCGTGATATTATATTAAAGGTATTAAATAAAGCATATGTTCCTAGGGAGATTACAGTAAATCATCTTGAGAAAATGGTTGGAAAAATCTTTGAGGTCAATCGGATCAGCTTCTCTGACGATGAATTGCCTGTGGAAGGTACGGGGCATAACCGGGGTCTTTACATTACGGTGAAGTGCCAAGATTTCTATGTCACTCATGTCATGATTAACGGAGGTTCAGGTGCAAATATCTGCCCTATTTCTACTTTACAAAAGTTGAATAGTGGTGTTGAGAGGATCAGGCCCAACAATGTATGTGTCAGGGCTTTCGATAGTACAAAATCAAACTCCATTAGAGAAATAGAACTAATGTTGATTATAGGGTCTGTTGAGTTCGCCATAGAGTTTCAAGTATTAAATGTAGACTCCTCTTACAATCTATTGTTGGGAAGACCGTGGATTCATAAGGCCAATGTGGTTGTATCTACATTGCACCAAATGATCAAGTTTGAGCATAACAGGCAAGAAGTGGTTATAAATGGTGAAAGGGATTTGTCCTCCTATGAAGATTCTCCCTTATCCCTTATTGAAGCAAATAATGTAGAGGAGATACTTGTCTATCAACTTTTGATACAATGTCGGTAAATCGTATCGTTGAAGGGAAGGTTATTCCAGGGTCACAATTGTCTCCTTATTCTTTCATGATGATAAATGAAATGTTAAAATATGGGTTCGAGCCAGTAAGGGGTTTGGGAGTGTCTCTGCACGGTATGGTTCATCCCATATGTCCGAATGAGAACATGGGCACTTTTGGTTTTGGATTTGAACCTACGGCTGAAGATCTGAAGAAGGCCAAGGAAAGGAAATAGGAAACATGGTCACTCCCTCTCCCAGTGCCCCTACTCAGTAAGTCATTCATCAAGATCAGTGCTGTGAAACCTATAGAGTTTGGAGCTGAATTGGTTGATGACTTCCAGAACGTGTTGATCGAAGTTGACATGGTTGAAGCAGGAGAAGGTACTAGTAAGGCAGACGTGCAATTCATAGGTCCAGCTGTCCGGCTCAATAATTGGGAAGTCACTTCTCTCCCCGTCAAGAGGGAGTTTTGGTAGTTTGTTGTCATTTGTGTTTAAACCCTCCTATCTTTCCCTTTAAATGAAATGCAATGTCCCCTTATTTTGTGTCTAATATATTTTGATTTTGTCTTTTTCTTTATACAGTTCTCTTTATGCTGATTCTAATGACATGGCATGCATGCAGAATTTTCAGCCTGATCTTAAAATCCAAACTAATCAAGATATAATAAAGAAAGAGGGGGAATATGATGAAGAAGAGGCACTATAGGAAATAAGCAAAGAGTTGGAACAGTTTGAAGACAAGCCGAATCCTAATTTGAATGAAACTGAGCCAATCAATCTAGGGAATCAAGAAGATGTTAGGGAAACTAAAATTAGTGTACATGCTTTTCCGCAGCTAAAAGTTAGAATGATTCAAACATTAATTGATTATAAGGATGTTTTTGCATGGTCTTATGATGATATGCCTGGTTTAAGCACTGAATTAGTGGCTCATAAATTGCCAACTGATCCCACATTCCCCCCTGTGAAACAAAAGTTGAGGAAGTTTAAAACTGATGTAAGTATCAAAATCAAAGAAGAAATTATGAAACAACTTGAAGCCAAAGTCATTCGAGTAGCTCGTTATCCTACGTGGTTATCCTATGTTGTTTCTGTCCCAAAGAAAGATGGCAAAATTTGAGTATGTGTTGATTACCGTGATTTGAGCAGAGCAATTCCAAAGGATGATTTTTTGTTGCCCAACATCCATATTTTGCTGGATAATTGTTCTAAACTCGAGGTTGCCTCTTTTGTGGATTGCTATGCCGGATACCACCAAATTATTATGGATGATGAAGACACAGAAAAGACATCTTTTATCACACCATGGGGGACTTATTGCTATCGAGTGATGTCGTTCGGTTTGAAGAATGCTGGAGCAACATACATGAGAGCCATGACCACTATGTTTCATGATATGATGCATAAGGAGATTGAGGTCTATGTAGATGATGTGATTATTAAGTCAAAATGTCAGGCTGACCATGTTAAAGATTTAATAAAGTTCTTTGAAAGGCTTCGCAGGTATAATCTCAATCTCAACCCAGCAAAATGTGTGTTTGGAGTTCCCTCTGGAAAGTTGTTGGGGTTTGTAGTCAGCTGTCGGGGAATTGAATTGGATCCCTCGCAAATCAAAGCCATTCAGGATTTCCCCCCACCCAAGAATAGGACAGAGGTGATGAGTTTTCTTGGTAGACTAAACTACATTAGAAGGTTTATTGCTCAACTCACAACCACGTGTGACCCCATTTTTAAGTTACTGAAAAAGAATGTTGCGGTAGAGTGGACTAAAGAATGTCAAGAAGCGTTCGAAAAAATCAAAAGATATCTGTCAAATCCGCTCGTGCTGGTACCACCGGAGCCTGGTAGGCCTTTAATCTTATATTTATCGATCATGGATAATTCTTTCGATTGTGTCCTGGGTCAACATGATGTCACGGGCAAAAAGGAGCAGGCAATTTATTATCTTAGCAAAAAGTTCACTGTATATGAGGCCAGGTACACTCTTCTTGAAAGGACGTGTTGCACCCTAACTTGGGTAGCACAGAATTTGAAGCATTATCTTTCGTCCTACACTACATATCTCATCTCCCGCATGGATCCTTTGAAGTATATCTTTCAGAAGCCTATGCCGACCGGTCGTTTGGAAAAGTGGCAACTATTACTTATTGAGTTCGACATTGTATATGTGACTCGAACCTCCATGAAAGCCCAAGCCTTGGAAGATCATCTTGCTAAGAATCCCATTGATGAAGAGTACGAGCCATTAATGTAGACACGTGATTTCGTCCTCTTGAAGTTCCATTTTTATTCACTTTACCCATTTTATGTTATCCTACCGTGTACCCTACCCCATGTAATTATCCCTCCACAAAATACAAAAATACAAAAATGAAACAAAAAAAAATACCTCTAACTAATTTATCTTATCCTAACAACCTACCCAATCAAAAGCTTCCACCTACCCTAACTACCCATATGATCCCCCCCCTCCTTTTTCTTGTCCACAAAGAAAGAATATATGGGGGACCCACCAAAATTCCCACATCATAACAAATCCATGCCCATTATAAAAGAAAAATTCTAAGAGGAAAAGAAAAAAAAAGGCTTTGATCATCATCTTCTCCACAATAACAACAATGACAAAATAATCTTCCTCACAAAAACAAAAAAAAAAAAAAAAAAAAAAGCACCGGCGAACAGTAACCGTGAACAGTAATCGGTGAACAGTAATCGGTGAACAGTACCGGTGAACAGTAATCGGTGAACAGTACCGGCGTGAAAAGTGACGGTGAACGGATATTTATTTGTCGAGTTGGATTTGTTGGTGTTAAGGTTCGGCTCGAGGTTTCCGGGTGCGGACTCTCTTTATTCGAATAACATTGAGTTTGAAAGCTTCAAATTTAAGGTCCAACTCTATCTCTTCTAATTTTACTTTACTATACGTGTTTGATTTGCCTGATGTGTGGTTGAATTTTGGTGACATTAATTCGGTGTTCGATTTCATTGAATAGATGGTTGTGGATTGTTGAGATGACTGTCTTGAATCGTTGGAATTTGGTATATAAAAAATGGAATGTGGGGTTGGATGGTAGGAATTGATAAAGAATGAATATTATTTTGATTTATTGTCGTTGGTTATTTTGAAGCAAATACGAGTGTTTGATTGGGTAGTATCATGATGCGCCGATTGGTTTAGGCAAACGTAGTTTGGGTAGGCAAAATTTAGGATTCGTGGCTTCGGTTGAATGTTGGAAATTCTGTGGAGTGTTTGAAATTTTGTTGAATAGTTTTATTTTTTCCGCACTAAGAAATGTATTCATTTGCCCGGGGAATGCCCCGAAGCACTTGTATTATTTTATCCGGGGAATGCCCCGAGGTATCTTGTACTCGGAGGACGCTCGTTATCAAGGCCCGAGGCATCGGGTAAAGCTTTGGAGCATAGTTTAGGATTAATATAGGTTAGTGTAGGTTTATATTTTTGCATTTTTCTATTTCGGGATTGTATAATTGGACTGGACACTAATTTTGGATTTGTTTTGTTTCATGTGTTTGGATGGATTGTTTTATGTGTTTTTGTGTGGTTTATACATTTGTAATGCCAAATTAGTCGATACCCTCCACCAGGCGACTGTGGTCAAACCACGGGATCGAGGGGTGCCTAACACCTTCCCCTTGGCCAACAGAATTCCTTAACCGGAATCTTTGTTCGCAAAACCAGTTTAAGAGTCAAACGGTTTCGAAAAGGATTTTCTAAAGGTGACTTGGCACACCGGATTATGCCAAGTGGCGACTCTGAATAAAAAATGCAAATAATCCTTTTTCCGAAACAAATTTTCATTTCTTGTCACTTAAATAATAAAACCCTTTCGAACTTTAAAAATGTATTCCAATGTTTTGGAGTACGCGTTGAAAAAAAGGGGTGTGACAACTCTGGCGACTCTGCTGGGGATATTTCAGAATTCGAGCTTATTTTTTGAGTCGTATCGGCTTTGTTTGACATTACGAGTGTATAAGCATTGTTTGTGATTATTGTTTTGTCATTTTTTTCACTTTTGTGCGTCTTCGTGCTCTTTGTTTATAGTATTTATCCTATGTGTTACCGCTTTATATCTGTCATCATGAGTCCATCCTCCCGGCCTTCTTTCTGCAACAAGTCTCGGAGCGCACGTCGTGCGCACGAAATCTAGTTGAGTCACCTTTATTTTAGGGGGGGAGCCGTTGGATGTATGGAGTAGGTGGAAAGCAAAGCAGCCACTATCGACCATATGCTCCCCCGAACGGCCTTGTTAGTAAACCACAACGTAGGTCAGCCTTTAGGTCATTCTTATGTGCATCTTATTGAGACCTAGCGGGGCCTACACGGTCCTTTGTAGGAGACTCGCCTTTAAAGCATCCCTACGTGCTAACTGTTGCATATTTGAGGGTAACGTGGTCATTTGACGGACCGATTTGGGGAAAACATGTGTTAGAAGTAAAGTGTGAAAAAAAAAAAAAAGGAAAAAAAGTGAGTCGAAAAGAATGAATCAAAAGGAGTGTCGAAGTTTATTTTAGAGTTCTTCATGGCTTTTGTTCTTCACGATCCCAAAACTCAAAAAGATTTTTTTTACGTTTTTGCATTTATCTTCTCAAAGTACCGTAAGTTCAAAAAAAAAAATTTGAATGAAAAAAAAGAGGGTTTTATTTGCTTTGTCTACTTATCTGTCAAAAACAAAATACCAAAAAGATTTTTTTTATATATATATAATTGGTGGTGTCAGTCTTAGTTGAAATGTCTAGTTGAAAATCCAAAATGTTTTCACTCGTTTGTTTTTGGTTGTCTCTTAAGTTAGGGTCAATTTATTAGTTAATCGTTAAATGTCCAATCTGGACGAACTACGCACCCCTGATTCTCCTCTCTCGGGAGTGAGATACGTAGGCAACCTATTATGGGTTCGGGGATCTTATTTCAAGAATTCAAAAAAAAATAATTCTTCACTCTTCATTGAAAAAAAATAATTCTTCACTCTTCATTTAGAGTAGGTGTCTCATGTACATCTTTAAAAGAAAGCAAAAATATATTTTCCTTTAATAGGTTCAAGTTTCATTTTCGTATGAAATTTAAAATCGAAAATCCAAAAATATTTTCTTCGGTAACCATAGATTTCATGTTGTACAGGAATCTGAAAAATTCAAAAAGATTTTCTTCACTCTTCACTTAGAGTAGGTGTTTCATAGACATCTCTAAAAGAAAACTACAAAAAGATTTTTTTAATAGTTTCAAGTTTCATTTTCCTATGAAATTCAAAAATTGAAAACCCAAAAAGTTTTTTGTCTTTGGTAATCACATGTTTCATTTTGTATAGAGATTTAAACCTAAAAAAAAAAGAAAAAAAAAAGATTTTCATCAATTCTTTTGACACTTTGTTTCAAGAAAGAAAAAAGGAGTTTAATCGACCATTTTGGCAAGATTGCCCGAACTACGCAAGATCTGATTCATGTACAACATGATACGTAGGCAGCCTACTTTTGGGTTCGATCTAATCATTTTGTTTCATTGTTTTTCATTATTTTTTCCTCTTTTAAGGAAAACAAAAGCCATAAAGAATGATAAAATAAAGGTAGATAACGTGAGGAAAAGAACAGATATTGATACAAAAAAAAAGTGTGTAAATAAAATCGGGATGATGTTGAAATGACCTCGCTACCCTCAAAAGCTGGTAGATGTGAACATGAACTTAGGGCAATTTTACCAATGTGATTCCCATGCTTTTGGTATACCCTAATCCTAACGGATGTCGTCTTTGATGAGCATGTTCTTTCAGATAACAGTGGTAGGTTTGCAGCACTCTGGCTAGTCACCCATACTTCACTAGGTCCAAAGCAAAGCTCGCAATGGCTAGCAGGGAGATTGAAAATTCGCTCATTGACCCGGATCAGGATCACAGGGAAGAAAGTTCAGAACACAATGATGAGGTAGTAAGGCTCAGGCAACAATTGATAGATTTGCACCGGGCATGGGCCAGCGGAATGCCTCCTCCTCCGCTCCCTGAAGGTCTTGGGAATATCTCTAATTGCCCACCGCTCTCTCAGGCACAATTCTCTGCTCCTACTGAGTCACCTGAGCACGCGCCAGGATTCACTCCGCGACATTATTATCCTGGCAATTCTGGAGTGCCCTTGGCAGCTCCCTAATCAAGACCAGCTGCTCAGCCAGCGCCACCGATCACACCGGTATTCGTGGCCCCGCCACCACATGAAACTCCCATATATGCTGTGCGTCCCACAATGAGGCTTCCTCGGTCTTCCAGTGAGCCAGCACTGAAGGTTTCAGATGGTCAGTATTATGCTACGGAGCCTACTCTGCAATTGAATGAACCGTATGGGTACACTCAGCCGCCTGCATTTCCATTTGATACGGAGAAACCTGTCGCAACGGAGGAACAGGATGTCATAGCCCGGAAACTGAAGAGTTTAGAGCAAGCTATGAGGAATTTGCAAGGAATCCAAGATTATAGAAGTGTTTCCTATAAAGACCTATGCATGTTCCCAGACATCAACCTGCCCCCCGGTTTTAAGATGCCTAAGTTCGAGAAGTACGCAAGGCACGGTGATCCTGTTGCACACTTGAGACGTTATTGCAACCAGTTGAGGGCTGCAGGAGGAAAGGAAGAACTACTCATGGCCTTCTTTGGCGAGAGTCTTTCAGATCTGGCTTCAGAATGGTTCATCGATCGGGATATCGATAAATGGAACAGTTGGGATGATTTGGCTTCTGAATTTGTTCAACATTTTCAGTACAACATCGATTTGATTCCGGAAGAAAAATCTTTGGTCAACATGAAGAAAAAGAGCACTGAAGGTTTTAGGGAATACGCTATAAGGTGGCGTGAACAGGCCGCTAGGGTAAAGCCTCCAATGAAGGAAAGTAAGTTGGTAGAAGTTTTCATTCAGGCGCAGGATGAGACCTATTTTCAACATTTACTTCCGGCAATGGGAAAGTCTTTTATAGAAGTCCTCAAAATGGGGGAGATGATAGAGGACGGGATTAAGACCGGTCGAATAGTGAGTTTTGCTGCATTAAAAGCTACCACACAAGTGATTCAAGGTGGATCTGGCGCATTTGGAGGAAAAAAGAAGAAAGAGGATGTTGCGACTGTCGTAGCCGGAACCCATACTTATCCTAAAAGGCCACCTCGCCCCTATCCCCAATCCCAAGTCCAAGTCTACGCCCAAGCTCCATATATTCCTCCCCACCATTACTACCCTCCATAAAATCCTTTATATTCCATTCCACCACCCCCTTACCCAGTATATAGTGCGCAACCATATGCCCAAACCCCTTCTTACCCGCAGTGGCGCGCGCAAACTTCACAAAATCGCCCATTCGCTCCACCAAATTACCAAAACCCCCCCCAGACCCAGTTTTCAGCCTAGGCCCGAGTATAAGCAGGAGAAAACGGTCAAAAATCAATTCACACCTCTTGGGGAGTCATATGCTAGCTTGTTTGATAGGTTGAGGAAGTTGAAGGTTTTAAGCCCAATTCAAGGAAGGCTTTCAAATCCACCACCAAGGAATCTCGATTATTCTTTAAGGTGTGCGTACTGTTCTGATATGCTAGGCCATGATATTGAGAAATGCTGGCATTTAAAGAGAGCTGTCCAAGATTTGATTGACACAAATCAGATGTTGGTCCAAGCCCCGGAGGGTCCAAACATTAACCAGAATCCGTTGCCAACCCATGCTGAAGCCAATATGTTAGAATTGATATATGATGGGAAAGAGTCTTCGAGGGGTTATAAGCCTATTGTCAAGATACACACCACTGAGGAGAAATCGGTGAATGTAGCGGAGTCTTTGAAAGCAATGTCATTGAGCCAGGAAGGAATGAGGGAGGATAAATCCCGAGAAAGCACAAAGAAGCCCCTGATCACAGTACAAGGCGCCAGAAGGTATGGTGATTCGAGTTAGGATAAACCTAAGTTGACAGTGGTGGGAGCTTTGAGTCAGCCTATCTTGACGGTGAAAGGAGCACTGGCACCGCCTATTATCCTCAAACCGGTGACCCAACCTCCGATAGTTGATATGAAAAGGATTCCCTGGAATTATGGGCGGACCGTGATGACCTATCATGGGACAGAAGTTAAGGAAGATGTAGATGAGGTAGGAGGTTTGACCAGGTCAGGAAGATGCTTCGTGCCTGAAAGCTTAAGAAAGTCTAAGCCAACGGTGAGTGAACCATCGTCTATCAAAAATCCTATCACTGAGGAGGAAGCCGAAGATTTTTTGAAAAAGATGAAATTGCCAGAGTATTCAGTATTAGACCAGCTGAAGAAAACCCCTGCTCAAATTTCTCTTTTATCTTTGCTGTTGCACTCCGAGGAGCATCGTGATGTTTTGCTGAAGGTATTGAATGAAGCATATGTTCCAAGGGAGATTACAATCAACCAGGTTGAGAAAATGGTGGGAAAAATCTTTGAGGTCAATCGGATCAGCTTTTCTGATGATGAATTGCCTGTTGAAGGTACAGGGCATAATCGGGGTCTTTACATTACAGTGAAGTGTGAGGGTTTCTACGTCACTCATGTTATGATTGATGAAGGTTCAGGTGCAAATATTTGCCCTATTTCTACTTTGCAAAAGCTGAATGTTGGTGCTGATAGGATCAAGCCCAACAATGTATGTGTTAGGGCTTTCGATGGTGCAAAGTCAAATTCCATTGGCGAAATAGAACTAATGTTGACCATAGGGCCTATTGAGTTTGCCATAGAGTTTCAGGTATTGAACGTAGAATCCTCTTACAATCTGTTGTTGGGAAGACCCTGGATCCACAAGGCCAAGGCGGTTGCATCCACTCTTCACCAAATGATTAAGTTTGAGCATGACAGGCAAGAAGTAGTTATTCATGGTGAAGGAGATTTATCAGCCTACGAAGATTCTCCCTTGTCCTTTATTGAAGCAAATAACGTAGAGGAGACATTCGTCTATCAAATTTTTGATACAGTGCCAGTGAGTCGTATCCCTGAGTGGCAAGCTATACCGGGACCGCAATTGTCTTCTGCTTCTATCATGATGGTGAGTGAACTTTGGAAATACGGATTTGAACCAGGAAAAGGTTTGGGAGCATCTCTGCATGGTATAGTTCATCCCATATGTCCGAGTGAGAATGTGGGCACGTTTGGTCTGGGATTTGAGCCTACAGCTGAAGATCTGAAGAAAATCAGGGGAAGGAAGAAGGAAATATGGTCCCTCCCTCGCCCAATGCCACTACTCAGTGAGTCATTTGTTAAGAGCGATGTCGTGAAATATGTGGAATCCAAAGTTGAATTGGTGGGTGACCTCCAGAACTTTTTTATTGAAGTTGATATGGTTGAAGCAGGAGAAGGTACCAGTATGGCAGATGTGCAATTCATATGTCCAGCTGTCCGGCTCAATAATTGAGAAGTCACTTCTCTCCCCGTCAGGAGGGAGTTTTGGTAGTTTATTTTTGTTTTCCTTTCTGTTTATCCGAGTTATTTCAGGGTTGTAATTCGGATTTTAGTTTGTTTATGTTATATTGGTGTCTGTGTTTAAACCCTTCTATCTTTTATTTAAAGAAATGCAATGTCCCTTTTGTTTTGTGTCTAATATAGTTTGTTTTTCTTTTTACACAGTTCTCTTTATGCTGATTCTAATGACATGACATGCATGCGGAATTTTCAGCCTGGTCTTAAAATCCAAAATAATCCAGATGTAATGGAGCAGGGTGAGGAATATGATGAAAAAGAAGCATTAGAAGAAATAAGCAAAGGGTTGGAACAATTTGAAGACAAACCGAATCCTAATTTGAATGAGACTAAGCCAATAAATCTAGGGGATCAAGAAGATGTTAGGGAAACTAAAATCAGTGTACATGTTTTGCCCCAGCTAAAGGATGAAATGATTCAAACGTTAATGGATTATAAGGATGTTTTTGCATGGTCTTATGATGATATGCCTGGTTTAAGCACTGAATTAGTGTCTCACAAATTGCCAACGGATCCCGCATTCCCTCCTGTCAAACAGAAGTTGAGGAAGTTTAAAACAGATGTAAGTATTAAAATCAAAGAGGAAATCATGAAACAACTTAAAGCCAAAGTAATTCGAGTGGCTCGTTATCCCATGTGGTTATCCAATGTTGTTCCCGTACCAAAGAAAGATGGCAAAATTCGAGTATGTCTTGATTACCGCGATTTGAACAGGGCAAGTCCAAAAGATGATTTTCCACTGCCCAACATCCATATTTTGCTAGACAACTGTGCTAAACACGAGGTTGCCTCTTTTGTGGATTGCTATGCCGGATATCACCAGATCATTATGGATGATGAAGACGCGGAGAAGACATCTTTTATCACACCATGGGGAACTTATTGTTATCGGGTGATGCCGTTCGGTTTGAAGAATGCTGGAGCAACATACATGAGAGCCATGACCACTATGTTTCATGACATGATGCATAAGGAGATTGAGGTTTACGTGGATGATGTGATTATTAAGTCAAAAAGTTAGGCCGACCATGTAAAAGACTTGAGAAAGTTCTTTGAAAGACTTCGCAGGTATAACCTCAAACTCAACCCGGCAAAATGTGTATTTGGAGTTCCATCTGGAAAGCTGTTGGGGTTTGTAGTCAGCCGTCGGGGAATTGAATTAGATCCCTCGAAAATCAAAGCCATTCAGGATTTGCCCCCGCCCAAGAATAAAACGGAGGTAATGAGTTTGCTTGGTAGACTGAACTACATTAGCAGGTTTATTGCTCAACTTACAACCACTTGTGAGCCCATATTCAAGTTGCTGAAAAAGAGTGCTGTGGTAAAATGGACTGAAGAATGTCAGGAAGCGTTCGATCGAATCAAAAGATATTTGTCAAATCCGCCCGTGTTGGTACCCCCGGAGCCTGGTAGGCCTTTGATCTTATACTTGTCAGTCATGGACAATTCTTTCGGGTGTGTCCTGGGGCAACATGATGTCACAGGCAAAAAAGAGCAGGCTATTTACTATCTTAGCAAGAAGTTCACCACTTATGAGGCCAGGTATACTCTTCTTGAAAGGACGTGTTGTGCCCTAACTTGGATAGCACAGAAGTTGAAGCACTATCTCTCATCCTATACTACTTATCTCATCTCCCGCATGGATCCTTTGAAGTATATCTTTCAGAAGCCTATGCCGACAGGTCGATTGGCAAAGTGGCAAATTTTGCTTACCGAGTTCGACATCGTATATGTGACTCGAACCGCTATGAAAGCCCAAGCCTTGGCAGATCATCTTGCTGAGAATCCCATCGATGAAGAGTACGAGCCATTAAAGACATATTTTCCTGACGAAAAAGTATCGTGTGTCGATGAAGTCGTTATAGATGTTGATCCAGGTTGGAGGTTATTCTTCGATGGAGCTGTCAATATGAAAGGAGTCGGAATAGGTGCGGTTCTTGTCTCTGAATTGGGACAACATTTCCCGGTAACAGCACAACTTCGATTCTACTGTACTAACAATATGGCAGAGTATGAAGCCTGCATCCTTGGTTTGAGGTTAGCTGTTGATATGGGAGTCCAAGAATTATTGGTGTTGGGAGATTCGGATTTACTCGTCCATCAAATTCAAGGCGATTGGGAGACGCGAGATTTGAACCTCATCCCGTATCGACAATGCTTGCAGGAGCTATGCCGACGATTTGTGTTAGTAAAATTTAGGCACATTCCAAGGATTCGTAATGAAATTGCTGATGCTTTGGCCACTTTGTCTTCAATGCTCCAACATCCTGACAAAGCCTACATCGATCCAGTGCATGTACAGAGTCGTGATCAGCATGCTTACTGCAATGTGGTTGAAGAAGAGCTCGATGGAGAACCTTGGTTCTTGGATATCAAGCGGTACATTCAATCAGGAGAATACCCAACATATGCCACCAACGATCAAAAGAGGACTCTTAGGCGTTTGGCTAGTAGATTTTTCTCGAGCGGGGGAATCTTGTATAAGAGGACCCCAGATCTGGGACTTCTAAGGTGTGTAGATGCAAAAGAAGCCTCGGCAATCATGGTTGAAATACACTCTGGAGTATGCGGGTCGCATATGAACGGTCACGTCTTGTCAAAGAAGATTCTTCGAGCAGGTTATTACTGGCTTACTATGGAGAGGGATTCTATTCAGTTTGTTCGAAAGTGTCATCAATGTCAGGTGCACGGCGATCTGATACGTTCTCCTCCTGTTGAGTTGCATGCAATGGCCGCTCCATGGCCGTTCGTAGCTTGGGGAATGGACGTGATTGGACCGATTGAGCCGAAGGCATCAAATGGACATAGATTCATTTTGGTAGCCATTGACTACTTCACAAAGTGGGTGGAAGCAGTAACTTTCAAGTCGGTGACAAAGAAGGTTGTGGTAGATTTTGTTCATGCCAATATCATTTGTAGATTTGGAATTCCTAAGATGATTATTACCGACAATGCTGCCAATCTCAATAGTCATTTGATGCAAGAAGTGTGTCAACAGTTTAAGATCGCACATCGAAATTCTACTCCATATCGCCCAAAGGCCAATGGTGCTGTAGAAGCCGCCAATAAAAATATAAAAAAGATACTGCGAAAAATGGTACAAGGTTCTAGACAGTGGCATGAAAAGTTGTCGTTTGCATTGCTAGGTTATCGCACCACTGTTCGCACTTCAACAGGGGCAACTCCATATTTATTAGTGTATGGGACAGAAGCAGTCATCCCTGCAGAAGTTGAAATTTCTTCTCTTTGGGTCATTGTAGAAGCAGAGATCGATGACGACGAATGGGTAAAAGCCCGACTGGAACATTTGAGTTTGATCGAGGAAAAAAGGCTAACGTCCGTGTGTTATGGCCAGTTGTATCAATGGAGGATGGCTCGTGCGTATAACAAAAAGGTCCGTCCCAGGAATTTTGAAGTTGGTCAGTTGGTATTAAGACGTATCCTTCCTCACTAGGTTGAAGCGAAGGGCAAGTTCTCCCCTAACTGGCAAGGTCCCTTCGTTGTGAAGAAAGTGTTACCCAATGGAGCCTTATATTTGACAGATATTGAAGGCAAAATGGCAGAAATGGCTATCAATGCTGATGCGGTCAAAAGATACTATGTATGATATTTGGTCCTTTGTTTGATTTTATTGCATGTTTAGTACTTGCATTTTTGAAGATTGATATGACGAAGGCATTTTATTCTTCTATCCAAACATTGTGTCATCCTTTGTTTACCCGTTTGAGCCTCGTTTATTTTTCTTTCATATCCCTCTTTTGGAATCAAAATAGAGTCAAAGACAAATGTCAAGAAAATAAGAATAAAAGAAAGAGTTCGAAAAAAAAAATAAAAAAAAAATCAAAGCAAAGCAAAGGACAAGCAGATGGAACTACGTGCGACCTGATTCTCCTCTCTTGGGAGTGAGATACGTAGGATGCCCTATTTCGGGCTCGGTCCAACCAAATAAAGATTTAAGATTCACCCAGTCAACAAAATTGGGGCATAAGTTAATGCATTGTTTGAGTCGATTCCAAAAGTTGTAAGTCCCACCCCCACTTCAAGTATCGTTTGAGCCTCTTACCATCTTTTCTAACCTTGACCAAAAGCCAAGTTACAACCAAAGAAAGTCCTTCAGATCAATTTTTGATAGTGTTAAGGCTAAGCATGCAATGGATATGACGATACATTGCGAAGTACCGCTTATCTCCCTCAGCATAAGAAATCATGAAAGAAATACAAAAATGAGAGAGTCTTATTGGTGAAAACCTTTGCAGGCACCGTAAGGCGATGGTGAGTTGTGAGAAAATGAAAATGAGAGAGTCTTATTGGTGAAAACCTTTGCAGGCACCATAAGGCGATAGTGAGTTGAGAGAAATACAAAAATGAGAGAGTCTTATTGGTGAAAACCCTCACGGGCACCGTAAGGCGAGGGAGAGTTCAAGAGAAAAGTGAAAAGTGAAAAGAAAGAGATTTGTTGGCGAATGTCTTTTAAGATGTCGTCAGTCGAATGTGATGTATGAGTCCAATAGATTTGAAGAAGCGGCTCAACGGCAAAGGCACAAACTCGACAACAAATGGGGAGTTTTGGATAGGAAGATCAGGCAGCTCAATCCTAAATGCATGTCATACTCATTGGAGTTGGTTGTCGTATTCAGATAAGTTTTCTTTTTGAATATGGGACATTTCCCTCTTTCTTTCATTTACATATTCATGCTTTTTGTTTTTTTTATGTCATTTATCAAAATAAAAGTCACCATCATTTCTTTATATTTTAAGTCAAGTCTGTGTCAAAACAAGCAAGAAAGGATGTCAAAATTTACTACCAGTCTTTCCAATTATATGAGGAAAAGCCAAGGAACAACACAGAAAAGAAATATGATCGTAATTCAACACGAAGCAAAGGAAGTCTATCAACCGACAGGCTATTGGATTCGTAGAAGCATTTCGGATTTGGGAAAAGAGTGCACCTCAGGGGCATGGTAAAAATGGAAACCCATTGTTTGAGTCAGAACTCATTTCCCTCAATCTGGATCCAGGTCAATGATGCGGCAAGACACGACAAGTGTTAGCAATTTGGAACAAAGATGAAAGGAACGAGTGTTGGGCAGATACCTGAAAAGCCAAGATCTGCAAGCCACCACTAAGTTTTTAACTGACAAATTTTTCTTTGATTGAAACAGGGGAAAATTTGTTTCACTTGATTCAGTTACCATTGGAAATGCATATCCAGGGATTTTACTTTATGTTCAGGACCCTCCTGAAAAATGGGACTTTACTTTCTGTTCAGGACCCTCCTGAAAAATGGGACTTTACTTTATGTTCAGGACCCTCCTGAAAAATGGGATTTTACTTTATGTTCAGGACCCTCCTAAAAAATGGGACTTTACTTTCTGTTCAGGACCCTCCTGAAAAATGGGACTTTACTTTCTGCTCAGGACCCTCCTGAAAAATGGGATTTTACTTTCTGTTCAGGACCCTCCTGAAAAATGGGATTTTACTTTCTGTTCAGGACCCTCCTGAAAAATGGGATTTTACTTTCTGTTCAGGACCCTCCTGAAAAATGGGACTTTACTTTATGTTCAGGACCCTCCTGAAAAAATGGGACTTTACTTTATGTTCAGGACCCTCCTGAAAAATGGGATTTTACTTTATGATCAGGACCCTCCTGAAAAATGGGACTTTACTTTCTGTTCAGGACCCGCCTGAAAATGAGATTTTACTTTATGTTCAGGACCCTCCTGAAAAATGGGACTTTACTTTATGTTCAGGACCCTCCTGAAAAATGGGATTTTACTTTCTGTTCAGGACCCTCCTGAAAAATGGGATTTTACTTTCTATTCAGGACCCTCCTGAAAAATGGGATTTTACTTTATGTTCAGGACCCTCCTGAAAAATGGGACTTTACTTTATGTTCAGGACCCTCCTGAAAAATAGGATTTTACTTTATGTTCAGGACCCTCCTGAAAAATGGGATTTTGCTTTCTGTTCAGGACCCTCCTGAAAAATGGGATTTTACTTACTGTTCAGGACCCTCCTGAAAAATGGGATTTTACTTTATGTTCAGGACCCTCCTGAAAAATGGGACTTTACTTTATGATCAGGACCCTCCTGAAAAATGGGACTTTACTTTCTGTTCAGGACCCTCCTGAAAAATGGGACTTTACTTTCTGTTCAGGACCCTCCTGAAAAATGGGACTTTACTTTCTGTTCAGGACCCTCCTGAAAAATGGGATTTTACTTTCTGTTCAGGACCCTCCTGAAAAATGGGACTTTACTTTCTGTTCAGGACCCTCCTGAAAAATGGGATTTTACTTTCTGTTCAGGACCCTCCTGAAAAATGGGATTTTACTTTCTGTTCAGGACCCTCCTGAAAAATGGGATTTTACTTTCTGTTCAGGACCCTCCTGAAAAATGGGACTTTACTTTCTGTTCAGGACCCTCCTGAAAAATGGGATTTTACTTTCTGTTCAGGACCCTCCTGAAAAATGGGATTTTACTTTATGTTCAGGACCCTCCTGAAAAATGGGACTTTACTTTATGTTCAGGACCCTCCTGAAAAATGGGATTTTACTTTATGTTCAGGACCCTCCTGAAAAATGGGATTTCACTTAATGTTCAGGACCTTCCTGAAAAATGGGACTTTACTTTCTGTTCAGGACCCTCCTGAAAAATGGGACTTTACTTTCTGTTCAGGACCCTCCTGAAAAATGGGACTTTACTTTCTGTTCAGGACCCTCCTGAAAAATGGGATTTTACTTTCTGTTCAGGACCCTCCTGAAAAATGGGATTTTACTTTATGTTCAGGACCCTCCTGAAAAATGAGATTTTACTTTCTGTTCAGGACCCTCTTGAAAAATGGGACTTTACTTTCTGTTCAGGACCCTCCTGAAAAATGGGACTTTACTTTCTGTTCAGGACCCTCCTGATAAATGGGACTTTACTTTCTGTTCAGGACCCTCCTGAAAAATGGGACTTTACTTTCTGTTCAGGACCCTCCTGAAAAATGGGATTTTACTTTCTGTTCAGGACCCTCCTGAAAAATGGGACTTTAATTTCTGTTCAGGACCCTCCTGAAAAATGGGACTTTACTTTATGATCAGGACCCTCCTGAAAAATGGGACTTTACTTTATGTTCAGGACCCTCCTGAAAAATGGGATTTTACTTTCTGTTCAGGACCCTCCTGAAAAATGGGACTTTACTTTCTGTTCAGGACCCTCCTGAAAAATGGGATTTTACTTTCTGTTCAGGACCCTCCTGAAAAATGGGACTTTACTTTCTGTTCAGGACCCTCCTGAAAAATGGGATTTTACTTTCTGCTCAGGACCCTCCTGAAAAATGGGATTTTACTTTCTGTTCAGGACCCTCCTGAAAAATGGGATTTTACTTTCTGTTCAGGACCCTCCTGAAAAATGGGATTTTACTTTCTGTTCAGGACCCTCCTGAAAAATGGGACTTTACTTTATGTTCAGGACCCTCCTGAAAAATGGGACTTTACTTTATGTTCAGGACCCTCCTGAAAAAATGGGACTTTACTTTATGTTCAGGACCCTCCTGAAAAATGGGATTTTACTTTATGATCAGGACCCTCCTGAAAAATGGGACTTTACTTTCTGTTCAGGACCCTCCTGAAAAATGAGATTTTACTTTATGTTCAGGACCCTCCTGAAAAATGGGACTTTACTTTATGTTCAGGACCCTCCTGAAAAATGGGATTTTACTTTCTGTTCAGGACCCTCCTGAAAAATGGGATTTTACTTTCTGTTCAGGACCCTCCTGAAAAATGGGATTTTACTTTATGTTCAGGACCCTCCTGAAAAATGGGACTTTACTTTCTGTTCAGGACCCTCCTGAAAAATAGGATTTTACTTTATGTTCAGGACCCTCCTGAAAAATGGGATTTTGCTTTCTGTTCAGGACCCTCCTGAAAAATGGGATTTTACTTTCTGTTCAGGACCCTCCTGAAAAATGGGATTTTACTTTCTGTTCAGGACCCTCCTGAAAAATGGGACTTTACTTTATGATCAGGACCCTCCTGAAAAATGGGACTTTACTTTCTGTTCAGGACCCTCCTGAAAAATGGGACTTTACTTTCTGTTCAGGACCCTCCTGAAAAATGGGATTTTACTTTCTGTTCAGGACCCTCCTGAAAAATGGAACTTTACTTTCTGTTCAGGACCCTCCTGAAAAATGGGATTTTACTTTCTGTTCAGGACCCTCCTGAAAAATGGGATTTTACTTTCTGTTCAGGACCCTCCTGAAAAATGGGATTTTACTTTCTGTTCAGGACCCTCCTGAAAAATGGGACTTAACTTTCTGTTCAGGACCCTCCTGAAAAATGGGACTTTACTTTCTGTTCAGGACCCTCCTGAAAAATGGGATTTTACTTTCTGTTCAGGACCCTCCTGAAAAATGGGATTTTACTTTATGTTCAGGACCCTCCTGAAAAATGGGACTTTACTTTATGTTCAGGACCCTCCTGAAAAATGGGATTTTACTTTATGTTCAGGACCCTCCTGAAAAATGGGATTTCACTTTATGTTCAGGACCCTCCTGAAAAATGGGACTTTACTTTCTGTTCAGGACCCTCCTGAAAAATGGGACTTTACTTTCTGTTCAGGACCCTCCTGAAAAATGGGACTTTACTTTCTGTTCAGGACCCTCCTGAGAAATGGGATTTTACTTTCTGTTCAGGACCCTCCTGAAAAATGGGATTTTACTTTATGTTCAGGACCCTCCTGAAAAATGAGATTTTACTTTCTGTTCAGGACCCTCTTGAAAAATGGGACTTTACTTTCTGTTCAGGACCCTCCTGATAAATGGGACTTTACTTTCTGTTCAGGACCCTCCTGAAAAATGGGACTTTACTTTCTGTTCAGGACCCTCCTGAAAAATGGGATTTTACTTTCTGTTCAGGACCCTCCTGAAAAATGGGACTTTACTTTCTGTTCAGGACCCTCCTGAAAAATGGGACTTTACTTTCTGTTCAGGACCCTCCTGAAAAATGGGACTTTACTTTCTGTTCAGGACCCTCCTGAAAAATGGGAGTTTAGTTTTTGTTTAGATATTTTTACTTTCTGCTCAGGACCCTCCTGAAAAATGGGATTTCACCTTCTGGTCAGGACCCTCCTGGAAAATGGGACAATGCTTTCAAAAAATGAAATACTAATTATTTATAATTCTTGTTTGGGATAATTTTCGTTCTAGTTTTAATTTTGAGTTTCAGGAGCCCGCCTGAAGAACAGGGTGATGAAATAGCAAGGCAGGAACTCGCCTGAAGAACAGGGTGATGAAATAGCAAGTTCGGATCCCACTGGGAGAACAGAGTGAAGAAAATGAAAAGTCAAGCAACAAAGTGATGAAATAGCAAGTCAGGAGCCCGCCTGGAGAATAGGGTGAAGAAACAAAAGAGTCAAGCAACAAAGTGAAGCAATTGAAAGCCAAGCAACAAGGGAAAAGAAATTGCAAGTCAGGAGCCCGCCTGGAGAACAGGGTGATGAAAGTCGAGTCAAGAACCAACAAAAGCTGTTTAGATAGGATTTTTGTAATTTCCTTTATGTCTTAGCTTTTAATCTTTATTTTTGATGTAATAACAGAGCCGCGGACCGGAACCTCGATGGAACCTCACTTGACTCTCCAGCTCGGTATAGTCCACCGCCGTCCAAAAGTTGAGATGCTTGTCACTCGATCCTCTCGTAACTTGGTTGGGTAGGCTGTCCTAATTCAAAACCCGATAGTCCTTCTTTCTTCTGTTTCTTCTTTTGAATAATGGTCGGGACAAAATTCTATCTCGTTGTCTACTTCTTTGTCTGAAAACACTGCGTGTTTACAGTCAAAGGGGGCATGATGTAGACACGTGATTTCGTCCTCTTGAAGTTCCATTTTTATTCACTTTACCCATTTTATGTTATCCTACCGTGTACCCTACCCCGTGTAATTATCCCTCCACAAAATACAAAAATACAAAAATAAACAAAAAAAAATACCTCTAACTAATTTATCTTATCCTAACAACCTACCCAATCAAAAGCTTCCACCTACCCTAACTACCCATATGATCCCCCCCCTCCTTTTTCTTGTCCACAAAGAAGAATATATGGGGGACCCACCAAAATTCCCACATCATAACAAATCCATGCCCATTATAAAAGAAAAATTCTAAGAGGAAAAGAAAAAAAAAGGCTTTGATCATCATCTTCTCCACAATAACAACAATGACAAAATAATCTTCCTCACAAAAACAAAAACAAAAAAAAAAAAAAAAAAAAAAAGCACCGGTGAACAGTAACCGTGAACAGTAATCGGTGAACAGTAATTGGTGAACAGTAACCGGTGAACAGTACCGGCGTGAAAAGTGACGGTGAACGGATCTTTATTTGTCGAGTTGGATTTGTTGGTGTTAAGGTTCGGCTCGAGGTTTCCGGGTGCGGACTCTCTTTATTCGAATAACATTGAGTTTGAAAGCTTCAAATTTAAGGTCCAACTCTATCTCTTCTAATTTTACTTTACTATACGTGTTTGATTTGCCTGATGTGTGGTTGAATTTTGGTGACATTAATTCGGTGTTCGATTTCATTGAATAGATGGTTGTGGATTGTTGAGATGACTGTCTTGAATCGTTGGAATTTGGTATATAAAAAATGGAATGTGGGGTTGGATGGTAGGAATTGATAAAGAATGAATATTGTTTTGATTTATTGTCGTTGGTTATTTTGAAGCAAATACGAGTGTTTGATTGGGTAGTATCATGATGCGCCGATTGGTTTAGGCAAACGTAGTTTGGGTAGGCAAAATTTAGGATTCGTGGCTTCGGTTGAATGTTGGAAATTCTGTGGAGTGTTTGAAATTTTGTTGAATAGTTTTATTTTTTCCGCACTAAGAAATGTATTCATTTGCCCGGGGAATGCCCCGAAGCACTTGTATTATTTTATCCGGGGAATGCCCCGAGGTATCTTGTACTCGGAGGACGCTCGTTATCAAGGCCCGAGGCATCGGGTAAAGCTTTGGAGCATAGTTTAGGATTAATATAGGTTAGTGTAGGTTTATATTTTTGCATTTTTCTATTTCGGGATTGTATAATTGGACTGGACACTAATTTTGGATTTGTTTTGTTTCATGTGTTTGGATGGATTGTTTTATGTGTTTTTGTGTGGTTTATACATTTGTAATGCCAAATTAGTCGATACCCTCCACCAGGCGACTGTGGTCAAACCACGGGATCGAGGGGTGCCTAACACCTTCCCCTTGGTCAACAGAATTCCTTAACCGGAATCTTTGTTCGCAAAACCAGTTTAAGAGTCAAACGGTTTCGAAAAGGATTTTCTAAAGGTGACTTGGCACACCGGATTATGCCAAGTGGCGACTCTGAATAAAAAATGCAAATAATCCTTTTTCCGAAACAAATTTTCATTTCTTGTCACTTAAATAATAAAACCCTTTCGAACTTTAAAAATGTATTCCAATGTTTTGGAGTACGCGTTGAAAAAAAGGGGTGTGACAATTAAAGACATATTTTCCTGATGAAGAAGTATTGTGTGTCGATGAAGTCGTTATAGATGCTGATCCAGGTTGGAAGTTGTTCTTCGATGAAGCTGTCAACATGAGAGGAGTCGGAGTAGGTGCAGTTCTTATCTCTGAGGTAGGGCAACATTTTTCGGTGATAGCGCAACTTAAATTTTATTGTACCAATAACATGGCGGAATATGAAGCTTGCATTCTGGGTTTGAGGCTAGCTATTGATATGGGAATCCAGGAGCTATTAGTGTTGGGTAATTTAGATTTGCTCATCCATCAGATTCAAGGTGATTGGGAGACGTGAGATTTAAAGCTAATACCGTATCTACAATGCTTGAAAGATCTATGTCAACGGTTTGTGTCTGTAAAGTTTAGGCATATTCCAAGAATTCGCAATGAGATTGCTGATGCGTTGGCCACTTTGTCTTCAATGCTCCAACATCCTGATAAGGCCTACATCGATCCAGTGCATATACAGAGTCGTGATCAACACGCTTATTGTAATACCGTTGAAGAAGAGTTTGATGGTGAACCTTGGTTCTTTGATATCAAGCAGTACATCCATTAAGGAGAATACCCAGCACATGTTACCAATGATCAAAAGAGGACTATTAGGTGTTTGGCTAGTGGATTTTTCTTCAGCGGGGGAGTCTTATATAAGAGAACCCCAGATCTGGGACTTTTGAGATGTGTAGATGCAATAGAAGCTTTGGCAATCATGGTTGAAGTTCACTCTGAAGTATGCGGGCCTCATATGAACGGTTATGTCTTGTCAAAGAAGATTCTCAGAGTAGGTTATTACTGTCTTAGTATGGAGAGGGATTCTATTCGATTTGTTCAAATGTGTCATCAATGTCAGGTACACGATGATCTAATACATTCTCCTCCTACTGAGTTGCACGCAATGGCTGCTCCATGGCCGTTCGTAGCTTGGGGAATGGACGTGATTGGACCGATTGAGCCAAAAGCATCGAATGGGCATAGATTCATTTTGGTGGCCATTGATTACTTCACAAAGTGGGTAAAAGCAGTAACTTTAAAGTCAGTAACAAAGAAGGTGGTGGTAGATTTTGTTCATGCCAACATCATTTGTAGGTTTGGAATTCCAAAAATGATCATTACAGACAATGTTGCCAATCTCAACAGTCACTTAATGCATGAAGTGTGTCAACAGTTTAAGATTGCACATCGAAATTCCACTCCATATCGTCCGAAGGCAAATGGCGTTGTGGAAGCCGCCAATAAGAATATCAAGAATATACTGCAGAAAATGGTACAAGGGTCTAGAAAATAGCATGAGAAGTTGTCGTTTGCATTGCTTGGTTATCGCACTACTGTTCGTACTTCAACAGGGGCAACTCCATATTTATTGGTGTATGGGACAGAAGCAGTCATTCCTGCAGAAGTCAAAATTCCCTCTCTTCGAGTCATTGTGGAAGCAGAGATTGATGATGACGAGTGGGTCAAAACCCGATTGGAATAATTGAGTTTGATTGAGGAAAAAAGGCTAACGTCAGTATGTCATTGCCAATTGTATCAGAAGATAATGGCTTGAGCGTATAACAAAAATGTACGACCCAGGCATTTTGAAGTTGGTCAGTTGGTATTGAAGCGTATCCTTCCTCACTAGGTTGAAGCAAAAGGCAAGTTCTTCCCAAATTGGCAAGGTCCCTTTATTGTGAAGAAAGTGTTGCCCAATGGAGCCTTATATTTGACAGATATTGAAGGCAAAATGGTAGAGATGGCTATCAATGTTGATGTAGTCACAAGATATTATGTATGATATTTTATCCTTTGTTGGTCCTATTGCATGTTTAGTACTTACATTTTTTAAGATTGATATGATGAAGGCATTTTATTCTTCTATCCAAACATTGTGTCATCCTTTGTTTACCCGTTTGAGCTTAGTTTTATTTTTCTTTCATATCCCTCTTTTGGAATCAAAATAAAGTCAAAGATAAATGACAGGAAAATAAGAATAAAAGAAAGAGTTCAAAAATAAAAAAATAAAAAAAAATCAAATCAAATCAAAACAAAGAACAAGATGATGGAACTACGTGCGATCTGATTCTCCTCTCTTGAGAGTGAGATACGTAGGCTGCCCTATTCGGGCTCGGTCCAACCAAACAATTTTTTTTTTTAGAGTCACCCAGTTAAATAAAAAACTGGTGCATGAGTTAATGTGTTGTTTGAGTTGATTCCAAAAGTTGTAAGTCCCACCCCCACTTCAAGTGTCGTTTGAGTCTCATGCCTTCCTTTTCTTTTTAACCTTATCCAAAGCCAAGTTACAACCAAAGAAAGACCTTCAGATTAATCTTTGAGAATGTTAAGGCTAAACATGCAATGAATATGATGATGCATTTTGGGTACTGCTTGTCTTCCTCAGCGTAAGAAATTAGGAGAGAAATAAAAATGAGAGAGTCTTGTTGGTGAAAACCCTCGCGGGCACCATAAGGCGATGGTCAGTTGAGAAAAAATAAAAAATGAGAGAGTCTTGTTGGTCAAAACCCTCATGGGCACCATAAGGCGGTGGTCAGTTGAGAGAAAATAAAAAAATGAGAGAGTTTTATTGGTGAAAACCTTCACAGGCACCGTAAGGCGATGGTGAGTTGAGAGAAATAAAAATGAAAGAGTCTTATTGGTGAAAACCCCCATGGGCACCATGAGGCGATGACGAGTTTGAGAGAAAAGTGAAAAGAAAAGAGGTTATTGGCAAAAATCTTTCAAGATGTCGTCAATTGAATGAGATGTATGAGTCCAATGGGTTCTAAGAAGCAACTCAGCGGAAAGGGCATGAACTCAACAACAAAAGGTTGAAGTTTGGGTAGAAAGATCAGACAGCTTAATCCAAAATGCATGTCATACTCATTGGAGTTGGTTGCCGCATTTAGATAAGTTTTTTTTAAATAAGGGACATTGCCTTTTTCTTTCGTTTGCATATTTTTGTCTTTCTATATCATTTTTTGAAATAAAAATCACCATTATTTCTTTACATTATGAGTCAAGTCTGTGTCAGAACAAGTGAGAAAGGATTTCAAAACTTGCTACCAGTCTTTCCCATTGTATGAGAAAAAGCCAAGGACCAGTACATGAAAGAAATATGATTATAATTCAACACAAAGAAGAGGAGGTTGATCAACCGATAGGCTTCTAGATTCGTGGGAGTATTCAGATTTGAAAAGGGTGCATCTCAGAGGTATGGTAAAATGGAAATTCATTGTTTGAGCCAGAACTCATTTCCCTTAATCTGGATCTGGGTCAATGACGCGACAAGACAGGGGCAAGTGTCAGCGATCTAAAACAAAGATGAAAAGAACAATTGTTGGAGCAGATGCCTGGGAAGCCAAGTGTTGGAATCCACCACTAAGTTTTTAACTGACAAATTTTCTTTGTTGAAACAGGGGCAAATTCGCTTCACTTGTTTCAGTTACCATTGGAAAAGCACAACCATGAGATTTTACTTTTTGTTCAGGACCCTCCTGAAAAATGGGATTTTACTGTCTGTTCAAGACCCTCTTGGAAAATGGGATTTTACTTTCTGTTCAGCACCCTCCTGGAAAATGGGATTTTACTTTCTGTTCAGGACCCTCCTGAAAAATGAGATTTTACTTTCTATTCAGGACCCTTCTGAAAAATGGGATTTTACTTTCTGTTCAAGACTCTCCTGGAAAATGGGATTTTACAAATGGAATTTACTTTCTGTTCAGGACCCTCCTGAAAAATGGAAATTTACTTTCTTCTCAGGACCCTCCTAAAAAATGGGACTTTACTTTCTGTTCAGGACCCTCCTGGAAAATGGGAATTTACCTTATGTTCGGGACCCTCCTAGAAAATGGGAATTTACTTTCTGCTCAGGACCCTCCTGGAAAATGGGATTCTACTTTCTGTTCAGGATCCTCCTAAAAAATGGGATTCTACTTTTTGTTCAAGACCCTCCTGAAAAATGGGATTTTACTTTCTGTTCAGGACCCTCCTGAAAAATGGGATTTCACTTTCTGTTCAGGACCCTCCTGAAAAAAAGGATTTTACTTACTGTTCAGGACCCTCCTAAAAAATGGGATTTCTCTTTTTGTTCAGGACCCTCCTGAAAAATGGGACTTTACTTTCTGTTCAGGACCCTCCTGAAAAATGGGAATTTACTTTCTACCCAGGACCCTCCTGGAAAAATGGGACTTTACTTTCTGTTCAGGACCTTTCTGGAAAATGGGAATTTACCTTATGTTCGGGACCCTCCTGAAAAATGGGAATTTACTTTCTGCTCAGGACCCTCCAGGAAAATGGGACTTTACTTTTTGTTCAGGACCCTCCTGAAAAATGGGATTTTACTTTCTGTTCAGGACTCTCCTGAAAAATGGCATTTTACTTTCTGTTCAGTACCCTCCTGAAAAATGGGATTTCACTTTTTGTTTAGGACCCTCCTGAAAAATGGTATTTTACTTTCTGTTCAGGACCCTCCTGAAAAATGGGATTTCTCTTTTTGTTCAGGACCCTCCTAAAAAATGGGATTTTACTTTCTGTTCAAGACCCTCCTGAAAAATGAGACTTTACTTTCTTTTCAGGACCCGCCCAAAAATGGAACTTTACTTACTGTTCAGGACCCTCCTGAAAAATGGGACTTTACTTTCTGTTCAGGACCCTCCTGAAAAATGGGATATTACTTTCTAATCAGGTCCATCCTGAAAAATGGAATTTTACTTTCTGTTCAGGACCCTCCTGAAAAATGGAATTTTACTTTCTGTTCAGGACCCTCCCGAAAAATGGGATTTTACTTTTTGTTCAGAACCCTCCTGGAAAATGGGACCACACTTTCAAAAAATGAAATACTGCTTTACTATAATCTTTGTTTGGGATAATTTTTGTTCTAGTTTTAATTCTGGTTTCAGGAGTCTGCCTGAAGAACAGGGTGATGAAATTACAAGTCAGGAATCTGTCAGAGAAACAGGATGAAGAAGATGAAAGTCAAGCAATAAGGTTGAAGCAATTGAAAGTCAAACAACAAGTTGATGAAATTGCAAGTCAGGAGCCCGCCTGAAGAATAGGGTGATAAAACTTGAATCAAGAGTCAAGGAAATCTGCGTAGATAGGATTTTGTAATTTTATTTATGTTTTAAATTATAATTTTCATTTTTGATGTAATAACAGAGCCACGGACCGGAACCTCGATGGAACCTCACTCGACTCTCCAACTTGGTATAGTCCATCTCCTTTCAATCCTTTGAGATACCTGTCACTTGATTCCCTCATAAATTGGGTAGGTAGGGTGTCCTAAGTCAAGACTCGGTTGCCTTTCTTTCTCCTTTCTGTTTCTTCATTTGAATAATGGTCGAGACAAAATTCTGTCTTGTTGTCTACTTCTTTGTCTGAAAATACTTCGTATTTACATTCAAAGAGGGCATGATGTAGACACATAATTTTATCTCGTTAATAATATTTCTCATTCTGATATCACACAATTTAACCCCATTTTTATAATATTTCCACAAGAAAAACAAATAAACAACCACCTCATCTTTTTACTTATTTATTTATTCATTTTTGCCTTTATCCAAATAACAAATCATAACAAATTTTGTCTTATTTTCAATACCCTAACAACCCACCCAAGAAAAAATGGACACCTAACCTCTACCCCTCCAATTAAAAAATAACACCTCACCCACTATCCCACCCCCTACCTACAGGACCCCCTCCCCCTCTCCTTTTCTTGTCCACAAAGAAATACACTAGAAGGAACCTACTAGGAAATTTCCCTATAGGAACACTCCACTCACGTGAGGAACACCTCATAATACACTACCTAGGGACTTCACCATATATAGAGAGAATTCACTGTAAAGAAGATTTATTCTTTGGGAGGGGACTTCTTCTTGAGGAAAAAGGGCCATAGAGAGAAAGAAAAATGAGACACTCCATTCTTTTGCTTCTTGTTCTTCGTCGAATACATTGATATATATACACACACTAACAACACCCATTAGGTAAACACGCACACACCCATCTCAAAAATTGTTGAAACCTTTTTTTTTCTTCGATACTTGGACGTAATTTGGTCGGTGTCCACTGTTTGGTCGTCTTTGTCGTCGTCGGCTCATCGGAGCTCAGTTTTAAGCAGTGTAGCTCTCTCTCTCTTGGATTACTAGGGTGCTTCGAATTGGTTTATCTTTAGGATTGGTAGTCGATATCGAGTTTTGGAGGTCGTTCGAAGTCAATTCGTGTTTTCTGTTAACCGTGAATCAATAGCGGGTTTTCTTTTATTTATACACTGATTTGGATTGCTCGTTGTTGGGGTTTACTTGCTTGAGGATCTCGGTTTTTGGACTTCTTTATTATCTACCAGAACGCTCCATTGAGGTCCAATCCTAATCTTCCCCTCTTTTATTTCATTATTCATTGTATTTGGTGCATCTAATTGAATATTTGTGTGATTATTGGATCTCTGTTGATGGAGAACGATTGTTCGTGTTGATTATTTTGATTATGAATTATGTGATGAAGGGATCTTGTTTGAAAATTAAACTTGTTGATTTGGGGGTCGGGATCGAAAATTGATTATCGAAAATTAAAGGTTGTTTATTTTGATTCATTACTGAATATTATTGAATTGGATAGTATCCTGATTAGGCCATTGAATGAATAGGAAAAAGTAGGTTCGGATAGGCAAATATTTAGGAATAAGTGTTTCCTCGATGAATTATTGAATGCTTGAAATGCGTGTTGAAAGGTTTGGTTTTATTGGTTTTGGATCAAAATGTATCATTTGGCTGGGGAAAGCCTCGAGATATTTGTGTTTGTTCACCGGGAAATGCCCCGACATACTATGTTGGCGGAAGACGTTCGCGAGGAAGGCCCGAGGCATCGAGTAGAGCATGGAAGCATGGTTTAGGATTAGTATAGGTTAGAATAGGATTTATATTTTTGCATTTTTTACTTTGGATTGTATGATTTGGACTGGAATAATTTTGGATTTTTTTGTTTTGTTCGTTTTGATCGATTGTTTTATGTGTTTTGCGTGGTTCATACACTTGTAATGTCAAATTAGCCGATACGCTTCACCAAGCGACCTTGGTCAAACCACGGGACCAAGGGATGCCTAACACCTTCCCCTCGATCAACAGAATTCCTTAGTCAGAATCTCTGTTCGCGAATCAGTTATAGAGTCAAAACTGTTTTGAAAAAGGATTTTCAAAGGTGACTTGGCACACCCGATTTATGTCATTTGGCGACTCTGAATAAAAAAAATGTAAATAATCCTTTTTTGAAACAAATTTTCATTTTTCGTCGCTTTGATAATAAAAACCCTTTTGAAACTAAAACAAATCTTTTCTTTTGAAGTTAAAAAAGGTGTAACAAATATAAGGATGTTGAAACTGTTAGATATCACCTTATTCATGATGGATTTGTTAAGGACTATTTTTTTTGGAAACATCAAGGGGAAACAGATGTGATAGGTGATATTTCTTTCGATAATGATTTGATCAATGGCGCTCAACTTGAATTAGGATATGATAATCCATATCGATTAATGATTTTGGATGTTGCTGGTCCCAACTTTAACCATGTTTCGAGTTGGCAACCTTACAAAAATAATGAATCCGGGCCATCTTATCCGTATGAACCTTCAATTGAGGAGGAACATGAAACTTCAATGGAGGAGGAGCCTAATTTAGAGTACCAAAAAATTTATGAATTGTTGCACTCTGCTGATGCAAAATTGTATGCTGGTTCTTCCCTCTCTCAACTTGCAGTAATCTCTCGAATGTTAAATATTAAGATGAAAAATACTATGTCACAGAGGGGTTTTAACCAAATGATGCAATTGTTTAAAGAGGCTTTACCGGAAGATAACCTACTAGTTGATAGTTATTATCAGACTAAGACGCTAGTGCGTAGCTTAGGTTTACCGGTTGAAAAGATTGATTGTTGTTAATCGGGATGTATGTTGTATTGGAAAGACCATGAACATCTTACCTCTTGTAAATTTTATGGAAAAGAGAGGTATAAACGTCGAGTTGGCTCTCGTAAGAGGAAATTGATCCCTTACAAAAGGATGTATTATTTTCCTTTGATTCCTAGATTGAATAGATTATATGCATCCCATGCTACAACAGCTGACATGACATGGCATCATGAACATATAAAAGAGGATGGAGTAATGCATCCTCCATCAGACTCTGAAGCTTGGAAGAACTTCAATGAAAGTCATCCTTTTTTTGCCGATGAACCAAGAAATGTTAGGTTGGGGTGATGTACTAATGGTTTCCAACCATTCAGTCAAACTGGGAGAAAATATTCTTCATGGCCAGTAATTGTCACTCCATACAACTTACCTCCAGGGATGTGCATGAAAGAGGCTTATATGTTCTTAACTGTCATTGTTCCTGGGCCAAACAATCCCAAACATAAAATTGATGTTTATCTGCAGCCTCTAATAAAGGAATTGACCTTGTTGTGGGAGACAGGTGTAGAAGCATTTGATATCTCCAAAAAACAAAATTTTCAATTGAGGGCAGCTTTGATGTGGACAATCAAGTGACTTTCCAGAATATTCTATGTTATCGGGATGGAGTACTGCAGGTAAGTTTGCTTGTCCTTATTGTATGGAGGAAACACATTCTTTTAGATTACAACATGGTCGGAAAACATCATGGTTTGACTGTCACAGACTGTTCCTTGACCAACATCATCTATTTAGGAGAGATCATAAAAATTTTCTTAAAGGCTGAACTGTCAAAAGATCACCACCACCCTACAGAACCGGAAAAGATATATTGAATCAAATTTGTGATTTGGGGATAAGAAAAGTAACAGAGTTAGATGCAGAAGAAGTTAATCAACGAATATGTAGTTCTTGTGGATGGAAAAAACAGCCAAGCATCTTTTGGGATTTACCTTATTGGAGTTCTAACATGATTCGACATAACCTCGATGTCATGCATATTGAGAAGAACTTCTTTGATAATGTATTTAATACAGTCCTTAATATTGATAAGAAAACGAAAGACAATCCACAAGCTCGTCTAGATGTGGTCAAGTACTGTGATCGACCTCAGTTGGCAAAGGATGCTTCTGGAAAATATCCCAAAGCTATATATACCATTGACAAAGAAGCAAGCACTATCTTGTTCAATTGGGTGAAAGGCTTAAAATTTCCAGATGGGTATGTTTCAAATTTGGGTAGATGTCTAGACAAAACTGCAAAAAGGTTATTTGGCATGAAAATTCATGATTGTCATGTGTTCATGCAATGATTTATGCCTATTGATTTTCGTGAACTACTTCCAAGTAATGTATGGCAGGCACTTACAGAATTGAGCTTATTCTTTAAAGATCTTACATCGACTACTCTCCGAATGGATGACATAGAGAGATTACAGGGAGATATTCTACAAATCTTGTGCAAGTTAGAATGTATATTTACTCCTGGGTTTTTTTACTTAATGGAACATCTGCCTGTGCACCTTCCATATGAAGCAAAGATTGTTGGACCTGTACAATATCGATGGATGTATCCTTTTGAAAGGTAATGCAAAAATTCAAGTTGAACTTGTGACAATTATTTTATTATTAAGTTTTCACATATGATGATTTATCCATTTTTCTATTTAGGTATCTTGGAAGTCTTAAAAGAATGATTGGAAATAAAGCAAGCGTTGAGGGTTCTATATGTGAAGTTTACTTGATGACAGAGTCAACACTATTGTTTTCTCATTATTTGAACCACGTCATGACACACAATCATAATGTGGATCAAAATGATGATGGTGGTATTGTGGAAGATGTTGAAGGAAATTTATCAATATTCACCCATCCCGGTCGATTATGGGGAGAATAAAAAAAGAGGAATCTTACTCTTCAAGAAATCAAGGCTGCCCAAACTTACATTTTGCTAAATTGTGATGAGGTTGAGCCATATGTGAGGTAACAAAGTTAGTTGCATCAACTTAATTTTATAAGCATATTCATATATCAAGACTTGAAATTAATTTTTTTTTTCCTTTAAATGAAGTATGTTTGTGCAACGTTTGCAGGAAGAATTTCTAAATGTTTGTCAAGATCAAATAAATGAGAGCCTTGAAGCAAATTTCTCTATATGGTTCAAGAAATATGTAAGGCTTCAAAAATTAATATCTTTTATATAGTTATGCACTTAAATTGACTTCTGAAATTGAACTAAATTTTATAATCTTCTAAATAGGTCCGGCTCAATAATATTGAGAATAAATTCCTATGTAGTCTTGCTCGTGGATCATTGATAGGCGCTACATGTCATTCAGTGTATTTTGTTAATGGATACAAGTTTCATATGGATTTTCATGGTAGCACAAGATCAACAATGAACAGTGGAGTTTGTATTTCAGATCAAAATTTTGGTGATTTCTATGGGCGGATAAAAGAGATTATAGAAGTGGAATACCGTAAAGCACCTTTAAAGCAAACTTACTATTCAAATATGAATGGTTTGACCCAACTATGGATGTTGGTGTTAAAAATCATAATCAGTATAAATTGGTTGATATTAACCATTGTCGTCGATATAAAAAATATGAACCTTTAATTCTGGCAATGCAAGCAACTCAAGTGTGTTATGTGTCTTATCCTAGCAAAAAAAAAAGACAAGGATGATTGGGCAGCTGTATTAAAGATCAAACCTCGAAATGTTGTTGAATTACCTGATGATGAAATTGAGGCAGCAGCAGAACTAAATATTCCATTTCAAGTTGAAGAAGTTCAAGTCTATGAGTTAGACATGAATGTTGCCATGGATGAAAGCATACACTTACATGATCCAAATGGTGGTTTAATTGAAATGGATGAACTCATTGATGGTGGTTTATTGCAAGATCATCATGAGATATAAGAGGATGATATAGAAGAAGAGTATGAAACTGAGGAAGATTAAGAGAAAGGTTTTGAAGAAGACACAAATACTGATTAGTGCTTGATAAAAAACATGCTATTGTATCAAAATTTTATTTTGGGAGCAGTCATTTTGTCGAACTAGCATCATTTTCTTTGTCTCTACTCGTTGTTTACTCAAAACTTGTTGCTTCAAATGGTTTTATTCTCTGCTTGTCAATTTTTGACTCTTTCATTTCTCATCCATGTTTTTAAGCTACAACTATGCTTTTACATTTTCTGATACCTTATCTACATATTGTTGTTTGGTTCTCTTGGTAATATTCAGTTTGTATATTATCTCCACTTAACTAATACAGTTTTTTTATAGGTATGGCTAGTGGTAGAAGTAGAGGTCGCGGAAGCACAGGGCGTGGAGGTAAGTCTGCATTTAGGAGTAATAATGATGTTACTGTAAACATACCTACTGTTCCCACTCCTACTATTGTTAGTCCTCAAGTTGATGGCATAGGTGGTCAAAATGATATAAATCAAGTTCAACCATTGATTCCTCACATTACATCAACGGTTCAAACTTCTAGTGATGGTAGCAACCATACAACACCTTAATCATCTCCCGCTGCTCCAAATCAGATCAACACAACAGCTATAGGTACATCTACTTTAAGGAACCAAATAGGTGAGGGTCTTAACCAATCTACTTCATCCTTGAAAATGGATTAATATAATCAACTTGTGGTCTACTTTCTGTGTGTATATATATATGTATATGTTTTATTTTTTTCTGGTTGATGATCTATTGTTGGTTCTTGATTTGAGAGTTCTTGTGGACAGAATTATAATAGGAGTATTTTGTAGCATTTTGGTGGTTCTGTTGGTAGTTCTTGATCTATTGGTGGCTCTTGTTGTGAGTATTTTGGTGATTCTGTTGGTGGTTTTTTTTTTGTTGGTGGTTTTTGTTCTGTTGTTGGTTCTTGATTTGAGAGAAGTTTTTGTGGGAAGAATTACAATGGGAGTATTTTGTAGCATTTTGGTGGTTCTTTTGGTGGTTCTTGTTGTGAGTATTTTGGTGGTTCTTATTATGTTAGTGGTTCTTGATCTGTTGTTGATTCTTACTGTGAGTATTCTAGTGTTACATGGGAATCTAGAATAACAGTGAGGTATGTTGTTGTGACTTCTTGTGCAAAATTTGCATCTTATTTCCACTTTAACAAGTACAATTCTTTTTAATAGATATGACTCAGGGTAGAGGTACAGGTCGAGGAAGCATAGGGCATGCGAGGAAGTCAGCAACTAGGAGTAATATTCATATTCTTACTACAAACATGCCTACTATTTCCACTCCTACAGTTGTGCCTCAAACAGCTGGTGGCATAGGTGCTCCAACTTCTAATCATGGTAGTACGTCTCCTACTACTCCAAATCAGAGCTACCCAACAGCTGTAGGTACATCTTCACAAACCAACCAAGTAGGTGAGGACGTATCTCGTAGCAACACAAATTAAGAAGATAATTCCAGTAGGAGCCATGTGAGGACCCTTATTACTATAACTTTTGTAGGGTTAGTCTATTTTTTGTCTATTATTATGATTATATATTATTTTTTTATAATAGAGCTCTAAATCATGTCGTCACATTGATACAGATTGCAACCTTCTAAATCATACTCCAATAGCATACACGAGTCTTTCAAAAGTGAGCTTGATCACAATGGATTCAATTGAAAAGGTGTCTCATGTGATATAAAAGATGGCTATTTTGGGGAATTCAAGGTATACATCTTCATCATAATTGAGTTTTTAAAGTGTATTCACTTTTATAAATACATTATTAATGTGTTATTTTGGAAATTTATTTCAGAAATACTTCTATTAGGATTCTTCCATTAGTGATGCTGCAGTAAAGAAATAGTGGCAAAGTAAGGTAGCAACTGTGTATAGAAATTTCATTTCTAAAATCAAAGAGAAAGGGATTAGGAAAGATTTTATACCTGAAGATGTCTGGGAAAGCTGGAAACGACGTTGGGAAGATCCAAAGTGTGTTGAAAAGTCAAAAATAAATGCGTAGAATCATCGTGGCGGCAAAGAAGTCACTGCTGAAACTCACACGGGAGGATCTATCTCAATTAGAGAGTACCGAAAGACACTTGTAAGTATATATTTCAAGTATTAAACTGTAATTTGTTGTGAGACTGTCTAAACTTAGTTCAAGGTTATATTGTTGTTGCGTTTCTGCGTATAAATATAATTTAGGTTCTAAATTTCTATTTGCGTGTGTTAATATGTGTGTGAATCTGTGTATGTGTGCGTCTATTTATTTTGGGGTTGGTGGTGGTTTCTTGTTGCAAACCAAGTGCGTGAATGGTTAATTGTGATTGTAGGGGGACTATATTGTATTGAATTTTTCTTTTTTGAAAGAGACTACTATGTTGTATTGTTGCATTGTTCTAACCTTCAGTGACTATATTGTAGTTTCTGCTTCCTGTCTATTACTTCTTATGAATATGTGGTTATTGTACATATTCTACTTTTTTACTTTAAAATAGTCCAAAAAAAGTGATCACTCTTTACTGTTTCTGTCTCCGTGTAGTATTTTGTATACTGTGTTTTGTTGTTGTTTTGTAACCTGAATTCTGAAGTGTAAACTGTGCTTATATGTCGCAGAGTGGTGTATTACTTAGGACTCTTATATTTACATATTCTTTAAGATGTATTGGGTAGAATTAAGACCTTATATACTTTTAGTAGTACACTTTTACAAATAGGATCGAGGAGACATCCATAGAATGGCTGAATAAGCATTCTCAAGGGTCAGTTCATGATGTTTCTTTTGGTTCCCCTAATACGATCTCTGCTTCTCGAATGAAGGCATTAGTTTTAGGCATGGAAGATAGTGAAAAAACATTCGCTTGGGTCGTTAGGCCTCCTTTTTGGTTTTAACCATAGACATCGTGATGAGCTCATTTCTGATCAATGGCTGAAAATGGGTATCAAGTAAGAATTAAAAAAAGAAATGGAGGATTGCTAGTCCCTAAATTGGCACCTCAGTTGGAAAATTTATGTCATAGTTCCATAGGGGCATTTTCATCATAGCATTTTTACTCATAGGGGCAAGGTCTCTGTACATCCCACCCTCCCCGGACCCTACTTTTGGGATATCATTGGGTATATTATTGTTTTTTCCGTAGTCAAATAGGGACATTTTTAAGCCATGAATGATTTTGTATCTGAACTTTTATCTTACAGAATTGCAGCAACATATCTTAGCTAGTTGTTGATTTTGTAACCGCAGGTAAGTCTATGCATATTATTTCTCCTATATGTTTTATTTTGTTAGATATCACTGAATGAGTAGTGATCTACTTGCTCCCCATATGTATTTTATCAAATAGTCCCCAAGGATCAGGGATGGAGCTAAAGGAGAGATTTATTCAAACTCTGTTAGTTGGGAAATTACATTATGTATATAACCAAATGTTCATTAACATATTTTCTCAGTGATTTTGTTGAAATGAAATACAACAATCTTTTTCCAGTGATTGCTTAGTATGAAATATGAAATTGGCTAACATAGTTCGGACCACGCGAATAATAATATTTACCTGATGACCAACTAGGTTCCAATTGAATTATGGTTTTAGAAACATTTCTGGCTTACATAAAATGTTTCAGCGGTTTCGTTGTAGTACAATGCTCAACAATTCTTTTTTACAGGCTGCTGAAATGGGTCGAGATCCGACACCAAGTGAGTTACATTTGCTTGTTCACACACATGGTCATGATGGAAAATCTTTCGTTGATGAACGTTCCTGAATCGTCCATGTAAGACTAAATCTTAATGTAGTAGTTTACTTAATTCTTATTTTTTTTAGTTTAAAGTAGTTTTTGGTATCTAATCCTTTGTAAGTACAATCCGTTATAATTTCACTTCCACTATTACAGGAAAGATTTGAAGAAATACTGCGAGAAAAAACATTATCAGAATCTGTTATTGATCAAATTGAAGCATATTACCAAGCTGCCGGAGGAGAAAAGAAGCGAAGAGTATTTGGTCTTGGATCTAAATCCCAAGGCTACTACGGGCAAACTCTTTGTGTTTCTTGTGGAAAGACTTCATCTTCGGCTTCACATGAATCGGTACCAGCTGCAGATTCAGAATTGGATGCATTTGTGAAGCGATTGATTTCCGCACTTAAAAATCAATTTATTCCTATTGTCATTGAGGAGGTACAGAAGTTTGTTTCTTCACCATCAGTTGTCACACCTCCGGCTACTACTTTGGATGATCTTGATTCCTTAGATGATGATTGCAATGATCTTGATCAGTTGTGATACTTTTGACGATCAGTGCATTGGTTTTTTATGGTCTATTTTGTTGAAACGTTTAAAATTGTGCAACAATAAATTACACTTGATGGATGTAGGTATTGAGGATGTTTTGGACATACTAATGTTTTTACATGTTGCTATGTTTGCTATTGAGGATGTTTAAATTTTTCTATCTATATATGTGAGTTCTTTTATATGAATGTTGGATATTATAAGAAGATTTTGCTATCTATGTATATGTGACTTTTTTTATATGAATGTTGGGTATTTTAAGAATTTTATAATATGCTTTTAATATTCAAAATACAAATAAAAAAGACATTGGAGGAAAAGTAATGATGACAGATTTAGCGACAAATTTAATCATTGCCTAAGAAAAAATATTTGCAACGGATTGAGGAACATAATTTTTTATCACAAAAATTGGGGACTAAATAATAAAAAATTTAGCTACGGACTAGCAATGAAATATTTGGTCACGAAATAATCAAAACGCCGAAATACAGCATGAAATTAGTAACGACATTTATAAATATAACAACGAATATATTCGTTGCTAAAAAAATGGCAACGGATATATGTCGTCTCTATGATGTTGCAAATCTGGCAACAAATTTTATTTTTTCCGTTGCTAAATCATTAGCAACGCGCAATATAGCCACGACACATATTCCGTCGCTGATCCATTACTAAATTGCTTTACCGACGGATATATGTTGATTAGCAACGTTATCGGTCTGTTTCTAAACGCGGTTTTTTTGTAGTGTTATTTTTAATACACAAAATCAAATTTACGTAAGAAATTAAAAAATCTCAAAATAACTAATACAAACATTATGAATATCAATACTAATACACCATCTATCTAGACATTGATTTTACTTTGTTTAGATTAGAAATTTTCTAGACAATGATTACAAAAAAATTAAATCTATTGAACAAAATAGGCATTATCAGATATCTCGAGAACTTTTATTATTTACTAGTTTAGCCGCACGTGCCTCACACGTATAACATATAATTATTTAAAATTAGAAAATTTTATCTATTACGAAGGTTTTTAATGAAGTGCAAAAAGTTCAAAACATATATTTTATTGAAAACACATATATATTTTACCATCAGAAGTTTCAGGTGGTTAATAGATTTAATATATTGTAGATGTTGATTTATAGACTTTTTAAATCTTCTTAAAATCAAATTTAGTTGATTTAAAATTCTTATACTAATGAAAGAAATATTATTTGTTATTAATTTTGATGACTTCTAATAAGGAAAGGTTTTAACATAAATATACTTAATTAATTTTTGATTAATTTTTTACTATTAAATTTACATCGATTTGCATGACTAAGTGGATAACTCGACATGGAAGTTACTACAAAATCATGTACCATGAAAAGAAATTCAATATTTAGTTACCATTAGAATTCAATATTTTATCTTCATTCATGAATCCTTTATTGATACTTATTCAATTCAAAGTACTTATTCAATTCAAAAATATTTGTAATCTCATGATTCAATTCTATTTGCAATTATGTAGAACAAAGATGAAAAAACTACATGTCTTAGCAAATATAAGCTCCTAATTATCTTATTTAGACTAATTTTAGTTAGTTACAATCCAAAGCTCTCTTGCCAGTTAAATACAATTTATAGCATCTCTTCTCTGTCCCTCTCTCAAAATCTTGCTCGCCTCTCTTCCTCATATCCATCTCTCTCGCTGCCTCCCTTCACCCATCTCTCCCTTTCGTTCACTCTCAGTTTTCTTATTCTTTATCTCTTTTTATTTCTTTCAAAAAACTTTAGTTTACTTTAGCAAATCATAATTGAAGTGTGCTAAATTATAGAAAGAGTGTGTGGCCATGACTGGCAAATAGTAAATTGCCTAGATTTTTGTAATTAATTTTTTTTCGTAAACTACTAGGTAATTCTAAAATTTAGGAATTTCAAATCAATTGAGATTTTATTTGATGAAAAGAAAATTCTTTCCTTATTTGAACTAAATAGCACAACTATTAAGTATCTTATATGTTGATTACAACGAAGGTTTTCTTTTTTAGGGTTTAAGTTTTGATTTTGTAGTGAAATCTACTTTGTTTTAATCCATTGTTACAACCAAGTTATTTGATCGGTTCTATTAAAATTTTAACTCTGATTTAACTGTTTTCTCTCGTAATTTTTCTATCAACTACAACGATGAGAAGTTATCACCCCATCAAATCTGACAAAGGGAAAATTATTGGGGTCTCAAGTTTAAAAATAGGCACTCAAAAAAACTTAAAGAAACAACAAAAAAGAAACTATTTAAGAAAATTATAAGCAAACGATTTTTCTTGAACAGTTTTAACCATGACCTAAAATACAAGTGGCAGAAAATTTATTCTATGAAACAACCTTACATGATTAATTATAGGAATCAATATAATTGCACGAGCAAAGAGAAAGATTACATATACATGGGATGGATGTAAGGTGCCGTTTGGTTTGCGGTTTGGATGTGAATAATCTGGGGATAAAATAATAATCCTGGGATAAAAATTTGTTTCACTTGTTTGGTTGTCAATATTTGGGATAACTTATCCCGGGACTAATAATTAGTCCCGAGATAAGTTATCCATAGATATGGTGGGATTATTATCCCATGTTAAGTTATCCTTGGGATAAAATTATATATATATATATATATATATATGTATGTATGTATGTATATATGTATGTATGTATGTATGTATGTATGTGTTACTTTATTTTTTTTAATAAAATATAAGGTATTTTATAAAATTGTGGACAAGTTACTAAAGTATGTTGACATTCGCTTTCTAACTTAATACATGCTTAATTATTAAATAAAAAAATATTTTTATATTTAGCTAAAAATATTTGAAAATTTAATTATTTTTTTTTAAATATAATTTGACTCTCCAAATATTAATGATACTAAATAATAAAAAATGAGAGTAATTCTTTTTCACATTTTTTGATGATGAATTTTTTTAATAAAAAATGAGATTATCAATATTTTATGGAATTTAGAACAAAATAAGTAATTTACAAGAAATATTAGAGATTCATACACATTTAAAAAATGTTTTATTTATGAATATATTATACGTTAAATTTATTTGAATAATTATTATGTTTATTTATATATTTTAATTTCTCTAAAAAATAATAAAAATGTCGACTTCATTGTTGAATTACATATTTTAAATTAAATATTTTTTTAATCACTTAAAAATTGATATTTTATATGTCAATTAAAATGAATTTTAATATTCTATATTATATGAGTGATATGTATTTAAATGAAGTGACATAAACAACAAATCATCGTTTACTTTAATAAACTTAAGTTGAAATTTTTTATTTCAAACTAAATAAGATGTAGTAAGATTTTTTTTAAACACACACGGCATAATCATGGGAAGGCACACGCAAAAAAATTAAAGCTAAATAAGATGAAAGTTTTATTTTAAAATACACACTATATAATTATGGAAATGGTCACACACACAAAAAAATTAAGCTAAATAAGATAAAAGTTTTATTTTTAAGAATAAATATTTAAAGCTTGAAAAGAAATATATATATATATATATAAGTTAAATAAGATGGAGGGCATTTTGGTAATCAATTAATTTATTCCTAGAAATTATACCATGCATATTACTTTGAATACAACAAACCAAACACTCAATAAAAAATAATCCCAGCATAACTAATCCCAGTATAACTTATCCCATCACAACTTATCCCATCATAACTAATCCCGATATAACTTGTTTTCAAATCAAACGACCCCTCCAAAATAAAGCTTACACAAAGGCAAATAATGCAAGATTGGACCTAAGAAAGCGTGTAAACAGAAGGCAAACTACATCAGTATCAGGATGTTCATCGAAACAAAACATAAATTGTTAATTTTACTTACCTTTTTCTTCATGTTATGTGGCTACAAAGTAAAGCAAACATAATCAGAATTGAAGAGAAAATATACTAATAATTTAATCAATATAAAACAAATATCAGGTAAAATAAATTTATAGTGGAAGAAGTCAAAATTTCGCATCAAAAATCCCACAAGAAAAACTTGAGAATTATTTTTTCTTGTGTTGCTTTCACTTTTTAAGTAAAAAAAAACCTTCTTATCTTTATACATTGTTGTAATTGACTCTTTTTTTTTACACTTTTCATGTAGAAATATGTTATTTTTTACCATCTATTTGAGTACTTAAAATTTATTAATTCTCCTAATATCTCTTATTATATATTTTAGAAGTCAATATTATAAAAATAATGATATAATAATTAAAAAAAAAAAGATGAAAGACAATTTTTAAGAAAACTTTTAACGAAAGTCCAAAAATCCAAAGAGTTTTTAAACCTATTTTATAGAATTTTAGTGGGACCTTTTTTTCAGTTAATGCCTTCTTTTTTTTTTTTAGAAAAAACCTTAATTAGATTTTTGCTTTACCAGAAATTTAAGACAAAACAAAACCTTTTTTTATGTCAACTGGCCTTTTTTTCTTTTGGAAAAAGGTCACGAACAACAAAACACCAAATAAATATTCCCATAAATTTAGGAACTTATCTTACCATATTTATAGATTTTTTAATACTCTTTATTAATTATCATATATTTTATTACTCCCTTTTCATTTACAAAATAAAACCAACCAAAATTTATTTTTCATATATTTTTTCTCTTACCATATAATTTAGGACTCCTTAATCTTTTAAGATCATAATTAATTTTATAAAGTTAATTAAATAATAATTTAAGAAAATTGATGAAAAGATGATTTCGTCAAAAGAAAAGATTTTTAATGAAGAGTAAAAAATTCAATTCACTTTTTTAAGGGTCTTCACATTTTTAATATATTATAGATATAAATTATAGATTATAAATTATGGAAGTATAGTAGCTTCAATCAAATCTATGTATTACATAGTTTCAACTATAGCACTATCAATTATTGCTTGTATAATTATCCTTTCAAGAGTGATCTTTCTAAAATAATTGATATAAATGTGTGATTGTTATGGAGGAAAATATTTTTTAAAGTTTTAATATTTATAAGTGAATATGGTCAAGATTTATAAAAGATACTGTTCAGAAAAAAAAATTCATAAGTGATCACCCTCATTGATTCTGTCGTCTTCATCCTTCAACACACTTCATTTTCATGAATTGTGACCCTTATTCCCGTAGGCCACCGTAGCCCCCAATCCCCCTCACCTACCCCCACTCCACCGCTTTATATTGTCTAGACTATATATGAATGGGTGAAAATCATTTTCCCCCTTAATTTTACTTTAAAAATCAAATTCTCTCCTCAACTTTAAACAATAAGCATTTTCTCCCCTTTTTTCTACTTTTCTTTTTTAAATACCTATTTTACCCTTACACTATTAATCTTTATTTTTCTTCACCTTTTTAAAATTATTATATTTTTTATTTTTAATGTATATAGTAATTTTTTGTAAATAAAAAGAAAAATATTTTCTAGACAAAAAAGTGAGAAACATATATTAAGTATATAAGTTAGTGACGGTCTAAATAAAATAAATGACCATGATATGAAAATTTATTTATTAATAATAATTAAAACTGTAATATCTATTTATACTAGTGAAAATAACAAATAAAATAATTTTATACTCATATTCAAATTCATGCACTATAATAACATATAAAAAAAATGGAGATATATTTTATACCTAATTAATTCATAATTTTACTCATATTATAAATATATACTCCATCTATTCACTTTTACTTGTCACTATTTTGCTTTTTGAGGTCAACCTGCATGAACTTTGACCAATATTTTAAGATGTATAATTTAATATTTAAATTTAAAATTTAGATGATCAAAAAATATATGAAAAATGCTATAAATTGCAATCCTTCTTCATATTAATAAAATGAAAAAATTTATAAAATTTATCTTAAAATATTTATCAAAATTTATACAGATTGACCTGAAAAAACAAAAAGTGACAAGTAAAAAATAACAAAGGGAGTATATTGAAACTCATGTGCATATATATATATATATAAGTCCTTTAGTTTTCTTAAGTTCTTTAAGTTTCTTAGTTTCTAAAGTTTGTAAGTTACTTCAAAAAAAAAAAAAAAAGTGTGTGAAAAGAGTGAAAAGTTTTCTTAGTTCTTCATTTTCGATAGCTGTCAAGTTTTCAGGGGACTCCCGAAAGGGAAACCTCACTTCTTCCTTAAGACATGTAAGTAATAGTTACATAGATCTTTGTATTTTTCTTCCAAGTTTTGTAAATTATGTTTGAATTAATCAAGTTCATATTTTATTTCAGTTGTGTTTTTTATAAGATGTGGATCGTCGGCGGTTTACCGCCAGCTTTTCGATCTTGTAAAGTTCATTACTTATTAGTATATATTTAATTATGAGTAGATGTGTACATATTTAATTATTAGTAGATTTGTCTTTCATATTATAAGATTTGGATCGCCGGCGGTTCACCGCCAGTTTTCTGATCTAATAAAATTAGTAAATTACTCATAAACATACCCCCAGTATATGGTTATTCTCTCAGTGCTTTAAGCAATAACGATTAGGGGTGGGCATTCGGTTTGTTCGGTTTGATTATTGAATATCGGTTCGGTTTTTCGATTTTCGGATTGACGGAAATGAAAACCATAACCAAACCAAAATTATTTTGGTTTGGTTCAATTTTTACAAATTCGGTTCAGTTATTTCAAATTTTATTTCGATTTTAAAGATTAAAGTAGTGAGCATTTAAAATTGATGATTTTTCTAGAAAAATAATCTTTTTTTTCAAACCTATTTTTCATTCCCAAATATAATTAATTCAACACGCATGAAATAGCCATAAATATCGACCTCGCTGAGTCATCGCCATTGGCGTGATGGCAGTGGCCGCACTCGGCAGCGACTACCGACGGCAGTGACGAACTGAGCAAATGAACTGAGCAAACGACTGTCGTTGGCGTTATTGAAATTTCAAATGAATTGACGAACTGAGGATGGTTGAGCATCGTTGCAGCCTTCACGTTAATGTTAGGGTCTAAAGCAAAGCAGTATATTAGGATTTAGGGTTACTAAATGATTATAATTTATATATTTATATGTTATATCAGATTATATTATATTTTTAGTATGTTTACATATACATTAAATTATATATATATTATAATATATTATTTATATACTTTCGATTTATCCGAATTCTTTTTTTGTAAATCCAAAAACCAAATCGTTTAACCAAATTTCTAAAATTTGAAACCGAAACCAATCCGAAAAACCAAAAAATCAAACCAAAATTAAATTTCGATTCGATTTTTTGGGTTTTTCGTTTAAACCAAAATATGCCCAGCCCTAATAATGATGGATTAATCTGTAAATTCCTAGGGATTTGAAAAGTCAGCAAAAGATTAAAAAAAGACTGTTGTTATTCTCCCGGGGTGTGATTAAAGAAGATATTGCTAAAATACTTAAAACTAAAGAGAAAGAGATGAACAATGTATAATAAAAAAAAATCAAAAATAAAAAATATAAAAAAACAAAAAATGCAAAAATATTTTATTTTGGGGAGAAAACATACTTTGATCTTTATGACTTGGACACTTACACTGGACTAAGGACAACGAAGAAGGGAGTACTGAGTAGGATTTTACATCATATAAAACACATCTGCATTAACTCTGTTTGATTTTCTCATATCCACTAACCTGTTTTAATTATTTATTTATTTACTTTGCTTATAACATATACTTAGACTTGCTTATTAATTATTTACTTTGTTTATATAACTACCTAATATTATTATCTATACGTCCTGTCTTTATTATTATATTGTTAGCTATTATCCATTTATTATATATTATTATCTGTTATATCTACCTATCTATATTAAATCTGTCTATTATTATTATTATTATTATTATTATCTGTCTATATAACCTATCTATTATATTATATCTATTTGTCTATATATTTGGTATCATTATTATTATCTGTCTATATTACCTATCTATTATATTATATCATTTTGTCTATATATATATTATATTATTTTGTCTATATTTGGTATCAAAGCCCTAAGATTCTAGGAGACTTTATTATATATGGTATCAAGAACTCAGAAAAGAAAGCCTAGACCCTATGAACGTTTAATAATATTAGATTCAGAATATTATTGGTCTCAGAAAAATTTAAAGGAACAACTTAAAAATTTATATAACGTCTTACTGTAACATAAGCAATTAAGTATTAAATTATTTGAACTTTTTCCAGAATCTAGAGAAGAAGTTTGGACTGAACTACAAGAAGTAGATAATAGATTAAGAGAAGTTAGAGAACAAATATCTTATATTAACCACGAGCTTTGGATAGATAAGATTTTGAGAGATATGTATCCTTTTTATTTAGCTTAATGAATACACCGCATAAAAATACAAAAACATTAAAAGAAATAAAAAATAATTTGTATAGTTTATACATAGAATATAAAAGACTTAATATTACAAAAGAAGACCATATAATCTTAGATAAACTAATTACTACAATATCTGAATTAGAATATCATTTAATAAAATATCTTAAAACTAGAAATAATAATAAATGAAAAGACATCCTTTTGCTAATAATATACGATATAGATATTGGTTTTTAAACGAAGAAATAAAACAAAGGGCAAAGAAAGAAGAACTAGAAATATTTTTAAGTATTTATCTAGATTTATTAACATATATAGACACTTCACAATCAGAATTATTCAAAGAATATATAAGTGAAATAAGTTGGGAATTACAGGGAATTTGAATTGACATATCTAATCACAATAAAAGAATAAGTTATTATAAGAGACGCTGTGACAAAGAAACTATTTCTTTAGGGTAAAAATACATGAAAATGCATCCTTTTGCGAGACAAATACAAAGAGAATATAATCAATTATATAAAGAAACGACATTTTAAGAATAGAACAAAGACTAATAAATCAAACAGAAATAATAGAAACTACAGAATTACTAGAAGCAATCATTATTTCAGACTTTATAAATTTAGTAAATTGCATAAATCATATAAGTTTGTTAAAGTGTAGATTGGAAAGTATTAGATATTGTAGACTATAGAAATTTTAGAATACAAACATCTAGAAAACAGTGTAGTAACAATACACCCTTGTTAGGATAAAAAATAGTAGTGTAAAAATAGATAATTTAAAGAAGCTAGAATATTTAGATCTAAAAATCCCAGTTGAAAAGAAATACAGACGTTTTAAAGATAATTCTCTTATTAGATATAATTTTAACAACGGAGAACATACTTTACATGGAGAGAATACACAATTAAATACTATTACAGATTTTATCATAAATCTAGGAGAAAAGACTCAACAAGAAAATACAAATAAATTTAAAACTCTAGAAATATTAGAAGACCTGCAAAAAAAATAAAAGAATTTGTTAAGTAAAATAGAATTAAATTTTGATTTCCTAAAGAACCAACAAAATTCAAAGTTTTAATTAATAAAGACAAGGGTAACCTAGAAAACCCTGAAAGAAAGCTAGTATTACAAGAAGTACAAAAAGAAATTAACCAAATAAGACATATAATACTCTCATGAATGATATACTACAAGATAAACTTTATCTAGCAATATTACAAAAAGCTGCACAAATTCAGCCAAATCCCGAAGGATTATCAGATCATCAACCCCAAGAAAAAACAGATTCTTTAATCATAAAATAAAATAATATTATAATTTTATTACTATTAGAACCTGATAAAAACTTAAAAGAAGAAAAAAAAGAGACAGTCAAGATAAAACTATAGCCAAAATAATAGAGCAGAAATAACCCCTCAAAAAGAATTAAAAGATGCTAAAATAACTAAATCAAAATCATGAACTTTTTTTCAGCATCCCAAGTAGATCAAGACCAAGTTTTACCCTAGAAATATTAACAATAAACATGTTATCAAGAATCATAAATAGACCCAAAATGAATTCAAAACAACAGCTAGAAGAATTAGTAGACGTAGGCAAAGATATACAACTTTTTCAACAAAACAAATTGAAATTATTAAGTGCTAAGACTTTATACAATGAAGGAATCTTTTCAAGGGCACAATTATATAAACATTACAGAGAAGAACAATTATGCGTAATTAGAAATGATAGTGTTAGTGTAAATTTAATAAGTCTAGAATCCTTAAGACAAATTGAAAAATCAAACATGAGCCTCATGCATATGAGACTCATAGTAGTAGGTTTAAAAGGCCTAACTAGAAAAAATTTAGGAACTAAGGTATTAGTTACAATATATGATAATAGATGGTTGGACTTGAGAAGATCCATAATAGGAATAACAGAAGTAGATATGTCAACAAATGGAGGACTTTTTTATTGTAGTCCAGATTATATGATAAATTCTCTGGAAATTGGAAAATATATAAAGATAGGAATTCAGACTAAAGTATATGAAGAAATGAGTAATGATAATAATTTACTAATATGTGTAGGATTTATAGGAAAACTTGCCACTAATAGTAGTATAAAATTTAATCTAAAGATAGATGATGATGTAAGTTTAATGGGAAATAAAGGTATTAAATTAATGAAACCCCTAAAGATAAATTCAAAAGACTATGCATGACTAGAATGAAATTTAGAAAAATTTACCAAAAAAGAAATACTAGAACCAACCGATCATTTAATATACATAAACAATAAAGGAGAAGCTTCAGTAAGATTCACAAATTACCAATACATAAATAAAAAAGAAACTGATGTAGAGATTGAAGAATGTGAGAACACTAATTTCATGAATATAGAAATACTAGAAGAAGGTTTTGAAGTAAATAAGGCCATAATAAAAGCAGAAGTCCTATGCGAAATAAATAGCAATAGCGTATTTAAATGCACAGATTGTAAATTAGGAAACTTAAAACTTGAAGAAATGAAAGAACATTTTATAAAATGTGAATTAAGAACAGATAATTATGGTTATACACGTAAAAGGAACAAAAAGGTGAAAACTCAGAATCGATATATAGTGTAGACGAAAGTATAAAAGAATTTATGGAGAGTGCAGCAAGCACTGTAAGTCCTTTTCAGAGAACAACCGGTACGCAAAGAGTACCAGTAACAACAGGAAATTTACCAGTAACAACAGGAAATTTACCAAGATATAGAGTATTCAGAACAAACCCAGACATTCAAGCAGAACAAGACATAAAACCTAAAGGGAGAAGAATGCCAATAGAAGAACCTATTAGATTACAAGAAGGTGGTAATAAAGGAAAAATTCTAAATTTATCAGTTCATGACCCTCAGGCATGGAATAATGTAATAGACATATGGAAAAATATAGTTGTATCAGACTACATACAACATATGCAGGGTAATCAAGAACCAGATGCAGAAATTATGTATAGATATTTAGAAATATTTCTAGGAGAAAGTACTAAAGCACTTTGGGAAGCTTATAAGATAATATTCCCACAAGACTTTCAAGAATTAGTAGAAATAGGCTCAAATCCATACAATTTTGTAAACAAAGTACATACTCTACTAACAAGAAATGATCCCAATAGTGGATTAGTAGTCCTCAAATCCATACAATTTTGTAAACAAAGTACATACTCTACTAACAAGAAATGATCCCAATAGTGGATTAGTAGTATTGCAGCAAAAAGCCCTAATAAATTTAGAACAACTAAGTATTAATCATTGGTCAAGAATTAAAAATTTCTAAATGATTACTTTTATTATTGTACAATTAGTGGGAACTCATTTGATCAAACTCTAGGAGCTAGATTATTAAATAAATTACCAAGGGCTCTAGGAAGAGAGATAGAAGAAAAATGGTCCAAGAGAGAAGGAGTAATACAAAACTCAAACAACCCATGGTCAATAGGACAAAAATACAACATGTAATGGATGTATTACAAGAAAAATGTACAAATATACAGATACAAAAGCAATTGAAAAGAAGTAATACAGATTTTTGTAAAAGCATATATACTAAACAACATTATGACCCAGATATAAAAAGAAGAAATATAGAAAGACATAGAAAAGACTCTCCCTAAGAAAAAATATTATTTAAGAAGATCAACTGCAAAGAAGCCATAACTAGATAAGGATAAACATGTAAGAAAATATAATACCAGTAGAACCTACAAAAATAAATTAGAATATTTTACCTGCGGCAGCATAGAGCACTTAGCAAATACTTATCCAAAAAGAATCAATAATGGATATAGAAATGCACAATTAATAGAAGATGTAAATGAAAATTTAATAAATACAGATGAATATATGTCAGATAATGAAAGTATATACTCTATTAGAAGTATGGAAGCCTTTGAAGAAGAAATAAATAAATCTGATTCTTCACATTCTGGAGAAGAGGAATTTATAAATGAAATAGGATTAGAAAAGACAAATATTATGATTTAGTAAATTTGATAGAAGAATGTGAACATGAATTTGAGGAAGGAAAAGGATTAGACAGTAATCAGTGTTGTTTTTGTAAGTGATTTCCAAGTAAAAATAAAAAGGAAAAATGTAGGAAATGTTACAAGGAAGGATGCATAAAATGTATAGAGAAAGCATCAGAAATCTTAGAAACTCCAAAATCAACCCGTAATTTAAATAAATTTTACAACAAAGAAGCAATAACAAGAACAACAGAAGACAAATTATTAGAATTAGAAGAAAGACTAAGAAAATTAGAGATAAGAGTGTACAGTAAAGAGATAATTAGAGAAGAAGATTTAGTAGAGGTAGAATTATTAAATACATTGGTTGAAAATAAAGTTAAAAAATCAATGAATTTACCATTTGAAGGAATGGTATGTGTTGGACAATAAAATTTTCGAGGCCGAAAATAAATAATCGAGACAAGAAAAATATATTGCAACAATCAATTTATTGATTTCAATGTGAGTGTTACAATCTCTATGAATCCTCTGATTCGCCTTTTCAAATATAAATTCAAGGGCTTAAAGCTTGATCTTGAATTTGAACTTGATTTGATGGACTTAAGGGACTTGATCTTGACTTGTGCTTGAATTCAAGGGCTTTTGAGCTTGTTCTTGAATATTGTGTTCTTTTGAGCTTGTTCTTGAATATTGTGTTCTTGATCTTGAATCTTGATGACTTGATTTGAATGCTTGAGCTTTTTAGAGAAATTGCGGTGTTTGATCCACGAGCTTTATCTTGCTACTTGTTAGAGTTCTTAGGGTTCCTTTTTTGAATTATGAGACCCCTATTTATAGTTGTAGGAAAGGAAGAGTCATGATGAATATGAACTTCCTTTGACCAATTAGATTTAAGTGATGTGACGCCTTTTTATGGGTTTTTATTTCATGGGCCTACTGCATCATTTTGATATGTGGCATGGTCCTATTGGCTCCTTCACTTGACTTGGCATACCACGTCATTTGACACGTGGTGCTTATTTAGGCCTCTAGAATATGACAATATCTTGGGCTTAGTAAAATGGGTTCATCATTTGTAGCCCAAATTAATGGACTAACCCAATAAATATTAGGCCTTATTTAAATTCATACCTATTTGGACTTAAATAATTAATTCAACTATATTAATCCGCAATATTTATTTGAGACTAATATATTTTAAATTTAATATTATCCAAATTTTGTACGGATTTAAATTTAATAAAATTTTATTACTTACAAAGTGCCTCTACTTCAAGACTTGTCGAATATTTGTTTGAAGGACTGGGCTGGAAGTATAAAAATAATATATACTCACATGCATAGATACACGGATCAGTGCATATTAGATGAAAAAAATGATTTGAACTTTGGAATCAAATATTCCCTGGACACCTTGTAAAATTTATTATCATTATTATTAAAAAAAAATTACTTACATGTGGATGCATGGAATAAAGGGTTTGACCTTTTTTGGTTGCCTATATATTTTCCATATTGGGAAAGTCCAATCATCATTATGTTTCCTGGCCATCACATACTTAATATGCAAAGTCCAATTATTCCTTTTCATTAATCACTGCCGGTGATTAATTTTATCTTTTAAACCATGCAAATAACATAACTTCAACAAGGTTTAGGATTTTATTCTGCGTATCACCGCCTCAATAGGTCGTGTTTGAGAAGGAGAAAAACTGCCAGCCACATCTCGACCCCTATAAATACCCAATTCTTTTTATTGTTTGCAGCACATTTTGTACAGTTCTTGGCAGCAGATTCGAGCTTCAACACGAGGTATTTTCTTCCTCTTTTCTTTTTTCTCTTTTCTTTCATTTTTTTTAGGGTTGAAGCAAATAGCAATATGCAATCAATCGGCTTAGGGTACGAGAGTTTAACTTCACCTCCGTACACTCTAAGATCAACCAATTGGGCTTTAAGATGGTGGCTATGTAACAATCGGCTTAGGATGCGAGAGTTTAACTTCGCCTCCATACACTCTAAGACCGACCAATTTGACTTCAAGATGGTGGCTTTGCAACAATCGGCTTAGGGTGTGAGGGTTTAACTTTGCTTCCATACACTCTAAGACCGACCAATTTGACTTCAAGATGCTGACTTTGCAATAATCGGCTTAGGGTGCGAGAGTTTAACTTCACCTCCGTACATTCTAAGACCGACCAATTTTACTTCAAGATGCTGACTTTGCAACAATCGGCTTAGGGTGCGAGAGTTTAACTTCGCCTTCGTACACTCTAAGACCGACCAATTTGACATCAAGATGCTGACTTTGCAACAATTGGCTTAGGGTGAGAGAGTTTAACTTCGCCTCCGTACACTCTAAGACCGACCAATTTGACTTCAAGATGCTGACTTTGCAACAATCGGCTTAGGGTGCGAGAGTTTAACTTCGCCTCCGTACACTCTAAGACCGACCAATTTGACATCAAGACGGTCCCTTTACATAACAAATCCATCAGAATGCCAGCTTAAGGTGCAAAGGGACAAATCTTTTCCACCTTAAGGCATGAAAATTTTTATATCATTTTAAGGATAAACACGTAAGAGGCCAGCTTAAGGTGCAAAGGGAAAAATTTTGTCCACCTTAAGGCATGGAAATTTTGAGATCCTTTTAAGGATAAACCCGCGAGAGGCCAGCTTAAGGTGCAAAGGGAAAAATCTTGTCCACCTTAAGGCATGGAAATTTTTATATCCTTTTAAGGATAAACACATAAGAGGCCAGCTTAAGGTGCAAAGGGACAAATCTTGTCCACCTTAAGGTATGGAAATTTCTATATTGTTTTAAGGATAAACACGTAAGAGGCCAGTTTAAGGTGCAAAGGGACAAATTTTGTCCACCTTAAGGCATGAAAATTTTGAGATCCTTTTAAGGATAAACCCGCGAGAGGCCAGCTTAAGGTGTAAAGGGACAAATCTTGTCCACCTTAAGGCATGGAAATTTTTATATCCTTTTAAGGATAAACACGTAAGAGGCCAGCTTAAGGTGCAAAGGGACAAATTTTGTCCTCCTTAAGGCATGGAAATTTTGAGATCCTTTTAAGAATAAACCCGCGAGAGGCCAGCTTAAGGTGCAAAGGGACAAATCTTGTCCACCTTAAGGCATGGAAATTTTTATATCCTTTTAAGGATAAACACGTAAGAGGACAGCTTAAAGTGTAAAGGGACAAAACTTGTCCACCTTAAGGAATGGAAATTTTTTATATCCTTTTAAGGATAAACACGTAAGAGTCCAGCTTAAGGTGCAAAGGGACAAATCTTGTCCACCTTAAGGCATGGAAATTTTTATATCCTTTTAAGGATAAACACGTAAGAGGACAGCTTAAGGTGCAAAGGGATAAATTTTGTCCACCTTAAGGCATGAAACTTTTGATATCCTTGTAAGGATAAACCCACGAGAGGTCAACTTAAGGTGCAAAGGGAGAAATTTTATCCACCTTAAGGCATGGAACTTTTGAGATACTTTTAAGGATAAACCCGCGAGAGTCCCGCTTAAGGTGAAAACGAACATATCTTGTCCACCTTAAGGCATGTAAATTTTGAGATCCTTCTAGTTATAGGCTTGGAGAACTTTGGCATTCCAAATCCAATTGAAGGAACTCTCTTTCTTTTCGATGGGTTGCCCCCATTGAGTCACAAATATTTAGAGTAAGTTCAAAATTTAATTTGAATAGTTTCATACTTGGTATCCATATGGTAGGTACTGCAGGAATATTTTAATTTTTACACTCATGCAACTGAACTCAGAATAAAATTTCAAGCGCCTACGTACCTCAGTAAAGAGGATCAAGTCACAACGTAGTTCTAGGTGAGTGTTTTTTTTTCTTTTTTTTGTCCTAAATTTTTCCTAGGCCACCTCTTTCGAGGTTTTCAACCTAGCGGACTTTCATTTTTTTTTAGCCAGACACAGTTTATACTCTTGCGAGCCAGGAGTGGACATGCAGTTTATACTCGTGCCTTAAGGAGTGTACATGCAGTTTATACTCGGGCCTTAAGGAGTGTACATGCAGTTTATACTCGTGCCTTAAGGAGTGTACATGCAATTTATAATCATGCCTTAAGGACTATACATGCAGTTTATACTCGTGTCTTAAGGAGTGTACATGCAGTTTATACTCGTGCCTTAAGGAGTGTTTTCTTCCTTCAAGGATAGTACTTCTTTAAGAACTTGGCATTGATGGGGCCAACCCTCACACCATCTGTATCGACAAGCTTGTAAGAACCACTTGAATATACCTCTTGTACGACATATGGTCCATCCCACTTCGAGGTGAATTTGCCCCCAAACTTATGAAAAGTGATAATGGGCCTTCTTACTGCAAGGACTTGATCTCCAACTTAGAAGCACCTCAAGCGAACCTTTTGTTAAAAGAATGAGATAGCCGGGCTTGATAGCATTCAAGATTTATTCAAGCCTCCAGCCTCTTCTCATCAAGAGCTTCTAACTCCGCAAGATGCAACTTAGCATTTTCTTCATCGGTGAGCCTTCTTGAATAGCCAGTCTCAAAGAAGGTATTTGACGCTCAAGTGGAAAGATTGCTTCAACTCCAAAAACAAGTGAATATGGGGTTGTTTGCGTCGGTGTACGGTAAGTTGTCCTATACGCCCACAAAGCTTTTTCCATTCGCTCATGCCAGTCTCGTTTGGATTTGGAGACAACTTTCTTCAATAAGTTGCACAATGTTTTATTGAAGGATTCAGCTAGACCGTTGGCGGCAACATGGTACATAGAAGACTTCTGCCGCTTGAAGCCAAAGAGATCACAAATTTTATTCATCAGCTTGTTATCAAAAGGATTTTCATTGTCAGTTATTATGTAATGAGTAATTCCAAAGCGGTAGATGATGTTCACTTGGATGAAGTTTGCAACATTTTCCTTCTTTACTTCCTTGAGAGCAACAGCTTCAGCCCATTTTAAGAAGTAATCTGTCGCGTCCAAGATGTATAAGTGTCCACCAGAAGATTTTGGTAGTGGACCAACAACATCCATTCCCCAAGTATTTAATGACCAAGATGCGACAGTTGGGTATAGTACCTTTGGAGGTTGATGTATGAAATTTGCATGGAATTGTCAAGCTTTGCATCTTCTAGGATAGTCCAAGCAATCTTTCACCATCGTTGGCCAATAATATCCCATCCTTTTAATGTGAAAATGAAGCTTCGGTCCAGACTGATGTGATCCACAAACTCTCGAGTGCACTTCTTGCAAATCTTGAATTGCTTCTTCCCCTCCTAAACACCGTAAGAGTACTCCTTCAAATGATCTTCTGTACAGTGTGTCTTTGTAGTAAAGGAAGTGAGGTGCACGATGATAAATGTCAGTCTTTCTCTTTGGATCTTCTGGAAGTATCCCATAACATAAGTAATCAATGATAGGTTGTCGCCAATCTTCTTTTACAGCTTCAGACAAGGAAACGAGGTATTCAACCTTGTTTTCCACATCCTCATCTGATGGCGGTACTACCTATTCTTGGCGGACAGTAACTTGGGTCTGATTTGGAAGAGTTAGCTTTGAGGCCAGAGTAGCTAGGGCATCAACTTGCTTATTTTCTCTCCTTGGCACATGTGGGAGGGTTACTCCTCCAATCCACACCATCAACTTCTGTGCATAATCATGGTATGGTCGTAGCTCAGGCTTTCAGACTTCATAGCTTCCCAAAAGTTGTTTGATCACCAATTGGGAGTCACTAAAGACTTGTAATTCTAGTTGTTTCATGTCCACTGCCATCTCAAGTCCAAGTATTAAAGCTTTATATTCAACAACATTATTAGAGCAACGATTCGTTAGGGTAAAAGAGTATGGGATGACCTCTTCTTGTGGAGTGACGAATACCACCCCGGCACCAGATCCATCTCGATGTGCGACACCATCAAAGTACATCTTCCATGGGGGTCTAGATTCAATGACCATTGCATCTTCATTAGGAAGTTCGTCGCTCCCAATCATCAGGTACTGGGTGGTCAGCCAGTGTTTGTCCCTTTACAGCCTTTTGGGGAATGTACACAATCTCAAGCTGCTGAAATTGAAGGTACCATCTTGCAAGTCGATCACTAAAGACTGATTTTGACATTACTAACTTGATGGGATTTGACCTAGACACAAGACGGACAACATGAGCTTGAAAGTAGTGTTTCATCTTTTGAATTGAGAAGGCCAATGTTAAACATAACTATAAATTGGAGAATACTTTATCTCATTCGGCGTCATCATTCTGCTTAAATAGTAAAGAGAGTTTTCTTTGCCTTCACTATTTTCTTAAGCCAATAGTTCTCCAACTGACCTCTCTTGTGCCGCGATGTAGAGTATCAATGGTTTCCCAGGTATGGGTTCCGTAAGAACTGGTGGCTTCATCAAATATGATTTGATACTCTCAAAGGCATTACTATAAGCTTGGTCCCATTCGAAGAGGTGTCCTTCTTCATGAGACGACTAAATGGTTGATATTTTCCGACAAGGTTTGAGATGAACCTCCTTAAATATGCTAGCCTTCATTGAAGGCTTTTCAACTCATGAATATTTCGAGGCTCAGGCATCTTCAAAATTGTATCGACCTTGTATTGATCAATTTTAATTCCTTGGTGTCGCACAATGAAGCCCAGAAACTTTCCAGAAGTAACTCCAAAGGAACACTTTAATGGATTCATCCTAAGTTGATATCTTCGAAGTAACTCGAATACCATTCTTAGGTCTTTTAAGTGGTCGTTTTATTTTTTTAACTTTACCACTAGATCATCCACATAGCATTCAATATTTTTATGGAGCAGTCCATCAAAGATGTTCTGCATAGCCATTTGATAAGTGGCGCCAGCATTCTCTAAACCAAAAGGCATCACCTTATAACAATAAATATATTTGGACATACGAAATGCAGTGAGCTCTTCATCTTTTGGTGCCATACGGATTTGGTTGTAGCCGGATAAACCATCCATGAAAGACATTGCCTCATAACCAGTGGTGGCATCAATCATCAACTCTGGTATAGGAATTGGAAAATCATTCTTAGGGCATGCGTTGTTGAGATCTCGAAAGTCGACACAAACTTGAATTTGGCCATTCTTCTTCCGTACTGGAACAATACTTGAAATCCACATGGGATATTTGACTTCACGAATAAATCCATCTTCAATGAGTTTATTAACTTTATTTTCGATCAGTGGAACCAACTTTGGCCTAAAGCGTCTTTGGGCTTGCTTAACAGGACGGGCACCATTCTTGACTGCCAACTGATGGACCGCTACTTTTAGATCTAAGCCAGTCATTTCCTTATAGCTCCAGGCGAAGTCATCCATATGTTCTTTGAGTATGTCCATAAAAGCGATTTCCTCCTCTACTTCTAGAAATATACTCAGGTAAGTTGGTCTTGGTTTTTCATCGATTCCAAGATTAACTTCCTTCAAAGGATCTATTGTGGCCTTTAATCCTTATTTAAGTTGTGATGGATTATCTCCAGCATCTTCCTCCTCTTGAGGATCATCGTCGTTGATGGATATATGGTGACACCAGAAAGTGTCTTCTATCTCTTTATCAATCTTCATTTGAGATAAGGCATCATTCTCATTTTGGATCGTAACATGATATGAGGAGCCAACACTTTCTTCCTCTTCCTCACATTCCTTGGTATAAATCACAGTATGAGATTTAGCTTGTAACACCTCGTTGCATGAAACCACCAGTTCTGTCTGTCGCCTCATTCTGGAAGGGATCAAACTTTAAATCCTTCTGGATTTTAAATGAAGAGTGCAGCATCATGCTTTGATGATTTCTTTGACGCTTGTTGTTTTTATTCTTATTTGTGGGACTCAACCTTTCGAACACAGAAGTTCTTGCAGTTGGTTCTCCAAGTCGATCAAAGACAGAGGGCTTTTATTAGCGGCAGTAGATTCTTCTTCCACGGTGATGTAATTACTGACTGCCCTTCTTATGGAGATGCGAATTGAAGGTCGTTGCGCGTATCCCAGTCCTTCACATGCTTGCCTAGTGTTACCCTCCGACGGAAGTTTGTCCAACCTTGATGGATCATTAGGATTGTATCCATCCTTTACAAATAGCTTGTATGTATTTGGATCAAAGCCCTCTTTTGTATGCTTCGTGGGGAGTGCCATATTTTGTGGTAGATTTTGAGCCACAGATTCCCCAAGTGGCCTTGAGGATGGATTTATTGCGTCAATCTTCCTGATAGGTAAAGTTATCCCCTTTAGCACATTATCTTGGGCATCAGGTGAGTGATCTTTCTCTTTCTTTACCTTTGGCACGTAGCGAAGAACAGGAGCTGCCTTCTTTTTTGTAGGAGCGAAGCTTTCTTTATTTGAAGTGAAGAAGGGTTTCCTGTTATCAAATTTTTTAATAGACACCGTGACCTTCTTAGATACAAGATCGTCACACTTGATCTTAGTGACATCTTCAATCCTTTTCTCATCTAAAACATGATTCTTTAAGTAGAATTTTGCATCGGTAAAATATGACTCAGCTTCAGTGAATGGCTTATCATCGGCGACTATTGTTTTTTTCACTCCGTTTTTGAGGTACTTTAAGCATTGATAGTAAGAGGACGAGATAATTTTGTTCCCGTGCACCCAAGGCCTACCAAGCAATACATTGTATGAAGTTTTGGCATCGATCACATGCATCAATGGGTTTGATTGAAAATCATCCATACTAATCCCCAACTTGATACATCCCATGGTCCTCTGGCCTCCTTGGTTGAAGACTTGGATCATTATACGGCTTTCGTCCAGTTTGCCAGTAGCGATGCCAAGCTCCTTCATCGTACGATAGGCAGGATATTGACTCCAGATCCCTCATCTATCAAGATTCTATTGATCTTATTTCCTAGAATTTAACCCACCATGTATAAGGGACGGTTATGTAGGGTCTCACCAAGCAGTATATCGTTATTTGTGAATGTGATTTTAGTATCACACACATGTACCTCTTCGCCAGGAGTTTCAGTCAGCCTTTCAAAAGATGAAGGAACTTCCACGAGTAGATTCTCACCCTTTGCCCCCTCTTTGGCGGTATTAAAACAAGATGCCTCAAGGTTGACTTGGGCAGTCATTTCGTGGAACCAACTCGGTAAAAATTCCTCTAAAGTCACCGAACGACGAGGTTTCTGATGGTGAAGCTCTGTCACCCCTGTCTTCTTTGAAAGTTCAACCAACTTCTGTTTACTTAGTTTCTTCACCATTGTCCTTTCGGTTGGCTGCTTGTATATCTCCTTTCACAGACTCATCTTTTTGCGTCTGCGTTTGGTCACCAGAGTCCAACCTTCATCAACTGAAGACCATTCAGGCTCTAATATATTCTCATATTGCTCTTTGACACAAATTTGAACCGCATTGAGCGAGCCAAAAGTGAGAGATTTTATGAGAACTGGTTGTCTCATCGTCGAAGAATATTTTCTTCTCTTTTGCTAGTTGCATGACTTTATCTTTAAAGACAAAGCATTTCTCCAGAGGGTGACTTATAAGCCTATGATATTTGCAATAATTAGGATCATTGGTCCTTCCAGCTTCGTTGGGATGCTTCATCTCTGGGATTTCAATGAGCTTATGCTCAAGGAGTTCATCGAAAATCTCAGCAACATCAGATTTAAGGAAGGGATATTCCTTTTCTTGCATCTCCTTTAAAGTTTTCTGATTTGGACGTGCTCCAAAAGTCGTCTTCACACTTTGCTTCTTGCTTACCTTTGTGGTGACCTTCACAGGAGACACATTAACATTCATGGACTCCTTGTTTTTATTTTTTGGAAGAAACTTGCCCCATTTTTTGGGTTCCTACTTTTCCTTTTCCCTTCGAGGGTCATGAATAGGCGCTCCTTCCTTTCCAGCAGAAGACATGCTCAACTCCATGTCGTGAGCACGAGTAGCTAACTCTTCAAAGGATTTTGGTTTAATTCCTTGTAAGATGTAAATAAGCCCCCAGTGTATTCCTTGGACGCACATCTCTATCGCAGAAGCTTCCCTGAGCCTATCTTTCCAGTTTAAACTCGTATTTCTCCATCTATTGATGAAGTCGATGACTAGCTCATCCTTTCTTTGCCGAGTATTTGTGAGCTCTATCATGCTCATTGTACGCCTTGTGCTATAAAACTAATTTAGGAACTCGTGCTCTAATTTTTCCCAACTATCGATGGAGTTAGGTTCGAGGTCTGTATACCAACCAAAGGCATTTCCCTTTGGGGAATGAACAAACTGCTTGACAAGATAGTCACCGTAAGCTCCAGCATTATTACATGTCTCAATGACATGTTGCTTTGGGTTCCCTTTTCCCTCAAATTATTGAAATTTGGGGGGTTGATAGCCGGCAGGCATTTTGAGGCTATCAATACCTTGTCGTGTAAGGCTTGGCATAAGCAAGGGAAGACTTAGAGACAACATCATACTTGTCTTTGAGGGTCCCTTCAATGAATTCCCTCAATTGCCCAATCGGGATCATTCCCTCGGAAGAAACTTGCACCTCTTTAGTCGGTGGTGTTTGTTTCATAGGATTTTCTATCTCATGAACCTCTGGAGCTTTTCCTGGTGCATGACTAGATTCTCCGTCTATTAGTCCTTCAACCCTATCTACTATCTTATCAATCCTAGCCTCTTGAGTCAGAACATAGTTAGTCAGGCCTTGAATTGTCTTTATTAGATTCGTAAGATGCTCCTCCATAGATGAGGCATCAGTTGCCATTGCTTGCATGATCACCAGAGATGTTGGAGAGTAACATGGATTATCACATAAGTTGATCTTTGAAGGGCTCAACTTATGCGGTGTAAGTGGAGATAACACATTTATTGAACGACCATCGCTCTTTGCGCCAGAGTATTTAGAACCGGAATGCTCAAGTAGAGCTAGAGTCTTTTTAAGCGATTCTGCGACACTGCTTCCTCCTTCCGAAGCACTTGTATTGGACTTCGCTCCTTTCGAGGTTGAAGATAAAAAAACTGGAGTTGGCACGGACGACAATGGATGTGTTTGTTGTCCTAGCAAGCCTGCCTTGCCCCTTGTGACAGCTCCTAAACTTTTGAAAGTAACACCAAGAATGTTTTCCACATCAGCAGAGAACTTTGAGTCAGCAGCCTTAGAAGCAGTTGATTGAGAGTTGACCTTCTTGGAAGTCATTTTAGTGTTCTTGAACTTTGAAGTATGAAAAGTTGAGATGAGAGGTAGAGATTGTCCCACTGAGCTTCCAGAATTTGTTGGACAATAAAATTATCGAGGCCGGAAATAAATAATCGAGACAAGAAAAATATATTGCAACAATCAATTTATTGATTTCAATGCGAGTGTTACAATCTCTATGAATCCTCTGATTCGCCTTTTCAAATATAAATTCAAGGGCTTAAAGGTTGATCTTGAATTTGAACTTGATTTGATGGACTTAAGGGACTTGATCTTGACTTGTGCTTGAATTCAAGGGTTTTTGAGCTTGTTCTTGAATATTGCGGTCTTGATCTTGAATCTTGATGAACTTGATTTGAATGCTTGAGTTTTTTAGAGAAATTGCGGTGTTTGATCCACGACCTTTCTCTTGCTACTTGTTAGAGTTCTTGGGGTTCCTTTTCTGAATTATGAGACCCTTATTTATAGTTGTAGGAAAGGAAGAGTCATGATGAATATGAACTTCTTTTGACCAGTTAGATTTAAGTGATGTGGTGCCTTTTTATGGGTTTTTATTTCATGGGCTTGCTGCATCATTTTGATAGGTGACATGGTCCTATTGGCTCCTTCACTTGACTTGGCATGCCACGTGATGCTTATTTAGTCCTCTAGAATGTGACAATATCTTGGGCTTAGTAAAATGAGCTCATCATTTGTAGCCCAAATTAATGGACTAACCCAATAAATATTAGGCCTTATTTAAATCCTTACCTATTTGGACTTAAATAATTAATTCAATTATATTAATCCGCAATATTTATTTGGGACTAATATATTTTAAATTTAATATTATCCGAATTTTGTACGGATTTAAATTTAATAAAATTTTATTGCTTACAGTATGTAATGAAGAAAAAAAATTAATACAGTCAAGGTTTTAGCAAGAATAAAAATTCAAGACTATGAGTTTGAGACTTTAGCTATAGTTGATTCAGGATGTACAAAGAGCATTTTAAATAGTAGAATTTTCCCAGCAAACTTATTAAAAAATTGTCAAAACCTCAAGAATCCATGCAAATGGACGGAACATATAATACCTATACAGACTATATACCAAAAGCAAAGATAAGTTTTATTAATACTTGTGAAAAATTCTACGAACCATCGTATATACTCAATGAAATATTAGTTAGAGATTTAAACATAAAAACAGACTTTGTGTTAGGATTAGACTTTATGGTACAAAATAATGGAGGATGTCTGTTACGAAAAATTGGATAATATTCGCTAGTAATATCACTCACTCACCAGTGCAGACATAACCCCTGCTAACTAAATATCGTTTTCTTGAAAATAAGACAGAAGAAAGAATCAAAAACTCAAAAGATCAATTAAAACCAGAAACAACTCTAAAATGTGATAAAGGAGAAAATTATACATGTAATGATGGTAAAAAGGCAACAATGTATGAAGAATTACAAGATTTATTAGTAGTTGAAGAAATAGAAAAAGACTATACTTTAATAGAAATGGATACAGAACTATACAATTTTAAGAAGGGTATACATCAGATAGGAGTAATAAAAGATCAAAAAGACTTAGAAAAAATAATACAAATCCTAGATAAGCTAGATAATCGGAGAAAAACTCCTGCAACATTGGGACTCCAATCAAATTACCTGCAAATTAGAAATAATTAATCCAGAATATACTATAAAAACAACATCTATAGAGGCTACAAATGTAGACCTTAAAGACTTTGAAATACAAATAAAAGAGCTATTAGAATTAGGAATAATTAGAAGATCCATATCAAGACATAGATCAGCAGCTTTCATAGTAAGAAACATAGTGAAATAGTAAGAGAAAATCTAGAATGATAATAAATTACAAAAGACTAAATGATAATACTGTAATGGATGGGTATAAGTTACCAGACAAAACAGAATTAATAAATAGAATACAAGGAAGAAAAGTATTTAGTAAATTTGATTATAAATCTGGATATTGGCATATTAAAATGCATGAAGATAGTATAGAATGGACAGCTTTCACATGTCCAGAAGGACATTTTGAATTGATGGTCATGCCGTTCGGATTAAAAACGGCTCCTCCAATTTTTTCAAAGAAAAATGAATAGTATTTTTAGAGACTATAAAAATTTTGTATTAGTATATGTAGATGATATTTTAGTCTTTAGTAATAATATGAGAGAACATTTAAGACATTTACAACAAATTTTTAAATTATTTGTAGATAATGGAATAATAATAAGTAGAAAGAAAATGAAATTATGTAAAAATAGTATTAATTTTTTAGGAGTAGTTATTGGAAATGGTAGAATAAAATTACAACCACACATAGCTAAAAAAGTCTTAGAAATGCCAAATAAATTAGACAAGACTAAAGATTTACAAAAAAAATTAGGACTTTTAAATTATGCTAGAGCTTTTATTAAAGACTTAGGTAAAGTAGCAGGACCGTTATATTCTAAAACAGGATCAACAAGCCAAAAAACCTTTAATACTGAAGACATAAAATTAGTCCAACAACTTAAAAGCATGACACAAGACATCCCAGACTTAACGTTACCATTAGAAATGAATTATTTAGTAGTTGAGACAGACGGTAGCCTTCAAGGATAGGGAGCAGTATTAAAAGCAAAGCCTAACAAATATAGTGATAAAAAGGATGAGAAAATTTGTACCTATTCAAGTGGAAAATATAAAGAAAAGGGTAAGTTAAATAGCATAGATGCAGAAACACTAGCAGTAATATACGGCTTAAATAGTTTCAAACTTTACATATTAAATAAATCAGAAATACTAGTAAGAACAGACTGCGAGGCCATAGAAAAATTCTATCAGAAAATAAAAGAGAAAAATAGTAGTAAAAGTAGGTGGTTAAATTTCCTAGATGCCACTTCAATTTATAATATTGTTCTAGAACATATTAAAGGTAAAGATAATAACATAGCAGATCGGCTAAGTAGACTAATAAAAGAAGACAACTAACAATTTTTGTTTCAGTATGTATACAGGCAAAGAAAAAGGAAAGGCGGAAACCTCCCCCTATCAAGACTACTTAAACAAATTACTAAGCAACACTCGTTACAGGCCACTAACAATGTTGGAACATCCGAAATGAGAAAGACTGATCTTCGGACCTCAAAATCTAGCCAGTTATGAGCCATCCAATCTGACTTTCAAATTGAAACCAAATGTAAGGGTGGACAAACGACAAATTTGCCTGATCGACAACTTATGGATCTCCTACAATAAGACACCAAAAGACATTAGATACTTTATTTCAGTCTTGAATGCTTTAAGTTATTATTTTACTGAGAAAAATAGCACTAACAAATTTAAACTTTATGTTGTTCTTAGGGGAAAGAGACAGGGAGTATTTCAGACATGGACAGAGGTAATGGATTCTGTAAAAAACTATACAACCCCTCTATATAAAGGCTTTGATGATTTAACAGAGGCTTTAGATTACGCCTGTATAAATTTAGGGCTAAATTATTTTATTACCTCAGCTTTAAGACCAGAAACACAAAAAATTCCTCAATATAATATTAAAAAAGACACAGACAAAATTATATTTTGTGATCATTGTTCCTCTATGACTAAAGCTTTTAGAAGACTAAATCACGCCAATGAGGTTTTAAGACAAGATAATGAAAACCTTGTAAATGAAAAGGGACAAATGTTAGAACATATAAATATTTTACAAGACCGTATAAAAATTCTTCATTTTGAACTTTCACAACAGACTCAGTCAATTTATGAGACTCAAAAAAATCTAAAGAATTCTCGATCTTCTTCAAAAATGGAAAAATCCATTGTATCGGGTAAAGATACAGCTAGTCCAGCTCAAACGGTAGCTGGTAAAGACTAATCAAATCCGTTAATGGGTGTGCATTCCCCAACGAATGTAGAAATACCTACTGTATCGGGTAATGAAACAGCTAGTCCAGCTCAAATGGTAGCTGGTAAAGACTTATCAAATCCGTTGATGGCTGACACTTTGCCAAAAAATGTAGGGAGAATACTCCCAGCCAGTTTCAAGAACACAGGTACTCAGACCACAGACGAAAGAAGTCCTTCTCAGACTAAGAAAATTTTCTTAAGAAAAAAAAATGAAAAAGGAAATATAGAAAAAATGGTAGTAGACTCTATAAAAAAACTGTTAGCAGAACAACTGCCTAAAGAAATAGCAATGAATCCAGAACCGCTAGAGCCAAGACCCAGAATTTTCTTAATTCCAAGAGAAGAGACAAGATCACCCAGAATAGGAACAAGACTTGAATTATCAGACGGAGACAGTGACGAGTATGAACGAGAATACAACTCAGTCATGGATCAATTTGCCCAAGACCCAAATGCAGACGATATTTCAGGAATGGAGTTTGATTCAGAAGCTTTACACAATTTGGATACGTAAGCAATTACGATATCTACAAAAGACAAAATAACAGACGTATGCAATATCAGATAAATAAATGGACGGAGGAGAATTAAAGAAAGACATTAGCCGCCGGTCCCACCCAAGTTGATAAAGTCTTGCTAAAGTCTTTAGAAAGGATTTAAAGTCCACAAAAAAGTTAAGATTTGAAGTCCAAGGATGCCTATAAATACCCCCTTTATGGAAGACTTAAACATGTATCAAAGAGAAAAAAAAAGCAAGAAAAATCAAGAGTGAGAAAGTCCTTTAGTTTTCTTAAGTTCTGTAAGTTTCTTAGTTTCTAAAGTTTGTAAGTTACTTCAAAAAAAAAAAGAGTGTGTGAAAAGTGTGAAAAGTTTTCTTAGTTCTTCATTTCCGGTAGCTGTCAAGTTTTCAAGGGACTCCCGAAAGGGAAACCTCACTTCTTCCTTAAGACATGTAAGTAGTAGTTACATAGATCTTTGTATTTTTCTCCCAAGTTTTGTAAATTATGTTTGAATTAATCAAGTTCATATTTTATTTCAATTGTATTTTTTATAAGATCTGGATAGCCGGCAGTTTACCGCCAGTTTTTCGATCTTGTAAAGTTCATTACTTATTAGTATAAATTTAATTATGAATAGATGTGTACATATTTAATTATTAGTAGATTTGTCTTTAATATTATAAGATCTGGATCGCCGGCGATTCACCGCCAGTTTTCTGGTCTTATAAAATTAGTAAATTACTTATAAACATACCCCCAGTATATGGTTATTCTCTTAGTGTTTTAAGCAATAATGATGGATTAATCTGTAAATTCCTAGGGATTTGAAAAGTCTGTAAAGGATTAAAAAATGACTGTTGTTATTCTCCCGGGGTGTGATTAAAGAAGATATTGCTAAAATACCTAAAACTAAAGAGAAAGAGATGAACAGGGTATAATAAAAAAAATCAAAAATCAAAAATATAAAAAATCAAAAAATGCAAAAATATTTTATTTTTGGGAGAAAATATACTTTGATCTTTATGACTTGGACACTTACACTGGACTAAGGACAACGAAGGAGGGAGTACTGAGTAGGATTTTACATCATATAGAACACATCTGTTTATATATATATGGTTCTACCAGTGTTATATTTTCTTACATGTTTATATATATATATATATATATATATATATATATATATATATATATATTACACACGCACCCACTTAATGCATGTAAAATAAGAGATAAGGTACAAGGTACTCCTAAACTATATCTAAATTTGCTATGACACACTTAAACTTTAAGGGGGGCCTATTGCCACCTAAACTCATTTTTGATGATCTGGTTGTCAAGTATCAGAATATTTTTGTACTCTTTTTAGGGGAGACGAAAAGACTTGTGCGTTATCTCAATAAAATAACAATCATAAAAAATAACATTAGCTTTTGTGACAAGTTCGTTAAAAAGGTTAAACTAAAAAATTTAAATAAAAATATATAAATGCTTGACTAAAATAAATAATGTATACTATAAGAAGATATTGCTAATTTCATGGTTAAAATAGACATTGTCTAGGTAAAACGGCAGAGAATGCTTATTATTCAAAGTAGAGGGGGAGTTTGATTTTTAAAGTAAACTTGAGGAGGTAAAATGATTTTCACCCATATATAAATGTATAAATAACATATATACTAACCTTTTAAAATTAATTACACTCTCTCCCACTTTTTTAATTACTTTACTCTCTCTCCCTATTAATATGCATAACATAGACGACACATACATAGCATTCTGTGTATATGTGGGATTTTTGTAATATGTTTAGGGAGTTGGGATTTTTTGTAATATTGAAAACATAAGTTGTGTATTTGTGTAAGTTTTAGTATATAAATAGCATAAATTCTTTTGACCAAAAAAATTTGACCCAAATTTGACCACAGTGATAAGAAAATTCATTTACACTATAAACTAGTTTCTTTTTGGATATTTTTGCTCCTTTCATCATAAATTTAAAATTCTATCATTACTTATTTATTACTATTTCCCAATACATTGAAAATTATCCCAATACATGGGAATGGACAATTTATATATTCTATTTTTAATTATTTAATTTCTTAATTGACAGTTACATAATTAAATAATTATCAAATGTAGTAGGAATAATATTTAATTAAGAAAACAAAAATTAATAAGTACAAATTTATTTATTACTTAGGTGTTAGTTATACTTTTTATTACGTTTGAAATAGTTTAATATTATTTCAACTTTTAATTATGTATAGTTTATACTTTGCACATTTTTTTTAGAAAATTTAATAAATTGTTTTAATTATTTTATCACGCTAGTTGGATTTTATAAAAAAAAATTACATGAATATGAAAACTAATCTATGAATGTAGAGTTTTAATAATAACAGATTTTGGCATGCTTAAAATTTGTTAGTTTATATTCTTCTATGGATAGATATATTAATAAAATAAGTCGTAGTTAAATGTGAAAATTTATTTTGCTAAATAATTTAACCACAATATTTTTTTTCGATAACATTCGTAAAAGTAGATGTGGCTAAAATTTATTTACAAATTTTACATGATCCATGACTAAGAATTTATACTTTTTGCTAGGAAATTTTATTGTGTTGTAAATAGTAGTAATAAAAAAATATTTATTTTACAAAAAATATATGTATAGTAAGTGATTTTATCCATGACAAATAATTTGTATCTATCAACATATGCGTAGCGAGAATTTGTAAGATTTTCTTCAGATTAAGTATATTTATTAATAAAATAATTAGATATAACAATCTATTTATTCAAATTATATTTGAAACTTACAAATAAGATCCTGTAAAATTTGAATTGAATCGAATGATAATCACCTCTAATTAAGTTAATCAAAGTTAATATAATTATTTGTTTTTTAAAATTATGTTTGAAACTTACAAGCTATAAAATTGAATCACATAATTGATAACACTAATTATACTAGATCAATAAAAATATATTTTTGATGAAACAAGTCTAAAGTAAAATTTAGTAAAGTTAATTTGTTTAAATTTATTATTATTATTTAATAACAAACAACTAAATTTAATCACTTATTTATTTATATATAAATTATTGTACAAATACACTTCTGTGATAACTATGTTCAATTATTAATCCTTGACTCAATTAATTATAACTACATTTGTAATAATTATTAATTAATTTAATTTAACAGTAAATTTGTAATGACACATTTCATCTTTATGAAAATATTCATAATAAATTCATGAAATTCATTCCTCGATATTAACTTGGGTCCAAAATAGCAAATATTTTACTTGTTATGTCACCTCGAATTTTTTGGCGAAGATTTTAGCTTTCGGATGTGTCTCGATAGACTCAAGCTTGATGAATTTAATTATTCATGAGTTTTAATATCAATACTTTAGTTTTAAAGTTCTTTTAGGATGAATTAAGGTAGTATAATTACCCTAACATATAGTTAGGTTTATAACTTTCTTTTCGATACAGTTTCGATATGGGTTTCTATTAGGGCTAATTTCAAATGACCATATCTCCTTTAATATAAGGAGTTACGGTCTCACTACCTACCAAATCAAAGATCTTTGAGTCCTCTTTCTAACGCAATAAATCGTTCCTCAATTTGAATCCAGAGTAAAAAGTTATGACTGTCTTATTGAGCACTGTCAAGGCTGAAACGGGATTTCGCTGTACCAAAAATTTTGGTTGTATTTAAATCAGCTTCAGCCATTTTTGAGGTTGAAAAATTCCAAATTTCATTCCCCAACCCTAGAGAGGTGATTTACCAAGGCTTAAGGTGAAATTCCTTCGTTGAGGTAAGTTTTTTCATTATTTTCTTCGTCTTTTAATCCTTTAACATCTTAGGACCTTTAATGGTGAAATTCTTTTGGAAAATACTCATGGGTGTTTTTAATACGACCTAGAGATGATTCTAAACTATAAATTAAAGATTCCTAACATGAAATTATAAACTAGATTATGAATTTTGATGGTTAGGAACCTTGAATTCCGTAAAGATGCGACCTTTAGCATAAAAATTCCATTAATGGAGATGGGTTAAGCTTAAGAGAGCTAATTAATGGCTAACTAACATTGGGGAATGATATAGACGACCTTAAATTAAGGATAGAACTAGTGAGTTTAAATTCTCAAGATATTTGTTTGAAGAGTAATTGTTTAATTACTCTTATTATTGCTTGATTTTAGATGGAAGATTATTCCAACATGAAGGAAAAGAAATAACATTCTTATTGCTTCATTCAAAAGCTTGACGTTCAGGTAGGCTAGGTTTAATAAGTAGAAGATTGTGTTATTTTATATTTTCATAATTTAGAATTGATGGGAGAAAACATGTCTAGACCTTCGGGCATGGAGTTGAGGTGGATAAAGACACAAGTATTTAACTTTAATCCCAAAAACTATATTATTGATTAATTATGTGATATTTATGATATTATGAGTTATGTGCCCGAAAGGAGATTGTTGTAAATGTAGTATATGAACATGATATTTTTTTAGTTGTTCTAGTGATGAACCTAGTTGAGTTGTAATGGTATTAAGTTGTATGTATTGTGCAATAATATGAAGAGGAGAATTGTGCTAAGATCGAATATTGACGAGCATAGTAATATCTAAGAGATAGATGACTTGAATTAGTGTGATGATTGTATTATGTGGAAAGATGTAGAGGATAATGATACACATGAATGTGCTAGTTATAGGTGGTGATTTTAGAACCCAAGTTGCGGTATTTAAAAAGATAATGATATTTTTAATAATTAATGAGTAATTAAGGCTCCAATAGTGACTTGTATGCATAAGAATTAAATTGTGATTTATTTTATGATATTTTTGTTTTGATATTGATAAAAATACTATATCTATTGGATGCCCATGAGAGGCTAAATTGTTGATAACGATGGTTTATTGAATTGTGCCTATGAGTGACTTATTTGATAATGATAACACCTTAAAGTAATGCTATGAATACGTGTTGATTGGTATTCGAACATGCTTGAAATTTTTAATGCGTGTATAAATGATTATTGAAAATTTACTTGATGGAATTGTCTTATGACTTTAAGTGTGCTTGTAAACTTGGTACATTGTTGTATGATGTGAGGTTGTTTAAATTTAATATTGATAATACTTATTTATGGTGGATCGAGTACCACGTCGGTACGAATATGTATATGTTGGATCGGGTACCACGCCGGTACGAATATGTATATATTGGATCGAGTACCACGCCGGTACGGATATGTATGTCTTGGATCGGGTACCATGCTGGTACTGATATGTATATGTTGGATTGGGTACCACGTCAGTACGGATATGTATATGTTGGATCGGGTACCATGCCGGTACAGATATGTATATGTTAGATCGGGTACTACGCTGATACGGATATGTATATGTTAGATCGGGTACCACGCTGATACGGTTATGTATATGTTGGATCGGGTACCACGCCGGTACGGATATGTATATGTTGGATCGGGTACCACACCGGTACGGTACATGAACATAGATTGTTTCCTGCAGGTCATGACTATTTGGGAAAAAATAAGTCTCATAGCATGTGTGTACATATTTGTGTTGAGTCTGTGGATGTTTACAGTATGGTTGATACTCTTGATGGTTTTGTGGATTGTTTGTGAGCACTGTTTGATCTGTTATTGTTGTATTATTAATTCATTGGGTATTTGATTGTGTGATATGTATTTGAAAAAGTGAAACTTTGTACTTACCTATATGTGTTGGTTGACTTGCTTCATTTATACGTGTTTTGATGGTAGCTTACCAGAATGGCTAGCTATCATTCTTTAATATTATAATAGAGCATTTGGTTGTTAGCCCGAGAATTTAATGTGGGTTGTCTATGATTACGGATTTGTTCCTGTGAATATGAGTAATGAAAAAATAAGGTGAATAAAGAGAAATAGTGATGTATTAGCGTTGGATTGTGGTTGATTGTGTGAATTAATGAGGCTAGAGTATGTTGGTAGTGAATATAATATGGATGGAGTTGGAAGAGTAGTTGGATGATGTAAGTTATATAGGTAAAGTAATAATGTTATTACAACTTTAGTTGAATTATATTCCATTCAAGATGTCATGATTTATGTTCCTTAATTCTATTTTATGATTATATGGACTAACACGATTGGTCGATGATGCCTACCAGTACGTGTGGTTGTACTGACCCTACTCTTCTATATTCCTTCTTAAAGTGTAGACTGGATGCAGGTTAGTTGTAGTTACTAGATGGATGATGATATTCAGCACTAACTTCTACACTTTCTTCGTGACGGATGTTTGAGTCTTTGTATTATTTATTTTATTGTTAGTCTATGTTGTAGTAGATAACTCTTGTACATGTCTGACCAAGTCTTGGATAGTGAAGGACACTTGTAAGGAGTTTTTGAAAAAGTTTATTTATTAATATTTAATTTATCTTATTATATTTAATCCAGCATTTTCTTGAAAATAAAAGTCTTCCGCATATTTTTAGTTGGGTAATAAGGGTTCTCTTAGCTGCTTAGAATAGCGTAGGCGCCCGCACGGTCTAGTAGTTTGGATCGTGACAAAATTATACAAGCATTATTTTGATAAATGAGGTTCAAAACTTTTAATAAAATAACAACTGCCATAACACTGGATCAAGATGAAGCTTGAGTGAGATATGATAAAAATTTATTTATATTCGTTATAAATAGCAAATTGAAAGTAATTACATTATAATTACTTATTTGTTTTAATTATAGCTCAAATTTACTATTAAGACCTATTAAGATTGAATCAAATTACATTATAATCACTTATTTATCTAAACTATATTTCCAATGTACTACTAAATTTTGTAAGATCAAATCAAATGATTAACATATCTAATTATCTTAGATCGGTGGTGTTTGATTTTATAATATATATTGTCCAATCACTATATAGATATGATATAATATATCTGAAACGACCCTGCAATTTATTTTATAAATTTGTCCTGTTTCAACCCACCTCATAATTATTAGACATAATTTAGGATCTATCGGGATGGGTAGTGTCGATTCTCGAGGTGTTCGGAGGCGACTTAAGTCATTATTTTGGGTTCTTGATTGATAAAGTTAAGCACAATCATGGTCGATCTTTGATCGAGACGGCCTCAGATTAGTGTCGTAGTATTTTTAATAGGTCCGAAATGTATTTTTTATTAAATTTACATATTTGGGTTGTTGTCGTGGAACTTCGAATAATTTTTGAGGATCTATCTGAAGTTTTGAATTATTTTAGACTATTAATTAAATTAGCAGGTAATTAAAATAAATCCATAAACTCATAAACTATCCTATAACACATCCTGCATTAACTCCCTCAGGTCACAACAACACAGAAACGGGAGAGGGTTCATCCGAGAATTTAAGTTATAGGGAGTCCACATCTCGACGACAATTGAAAGTTTCAGGTGAGTGCTCCAATGATCACTGGTTCATACATCGTTATCATAAAATTGCTACAGCCGTATGATTTTAGATTTGGTACATATGGGAATTGAGAAACCCATAATGTAATATAATAATGTGAGGTTTAAGTTAGGCTAAGAAGCAGTAGTACTTAATTCTTGATTTCTTGCTTATGCTTGCGTAATTAGGTACGTTAATGGCCAACTATGATTTAATGTGGTCTTAAGGAGGTTAAGGATGGTTGATGACTAGATTACATTGATGGTGCTTAAGTCGTGTGAATTAGGCATGGCATCATTGTTCAGTTGTTTTCTTATTAATTTATAAGTACATTCTAGTTAAAACTTTATGGTGTATATATTTGTATCACTAGTCCACCGTGTATTTAATAATAATCTTGCATGTTATTATTTAAATTTTAACTATGGCCTTGAAATTAGTAATATAATTATTTATCAATTAACATTTCAATTTTTGAAGCTTCAGGGTAACTCTTTGACCAGATTTTTTTCTTTTGAAGTGAAAATTTTTATAGTAATATAAGTGTCATTAGATTCATACTCTTATGAGAATTATATATTTGAATAGATTTTGATCATTCTGAGACTTTACGAAAGGATAAGTTTGTTAATTGATGTTTGGGCTTTTCTTGAGGCAAGGTGAGACTTTTCTTAAATTCTTTTTTAAATTGCTTATTTGTTAGTTATGTGTAATGGGAGTAGTGGAAATTAGGGTCCCATATAAGTGATTATGACGAGCATCTATGCGAGTATCGGTGTTGTTTGAGGGAATAAAATAAGTTAATTATATGTTTTGAACCGTTTTTCCCTATTTTCTAGCCTGATAGACTGAATTGCTATGGTAGATAAATTATTGAAAAAACTAGTTAATGAGTACTCATACTTGATAAGTTGAGTTGACTTTGAAATTGATGTTTGATCTGACTTGAAACACAAAATATTTTGCTTGACTTTATTATTGATTTGGGATCGGAGTTGCACGTCTGCACAACATGCATTGCATTTCATTGGGATCGGAGTGCACTCCTGCACAGTATATTTATTGAGATCGGAGTGCACGCTTGCACAGTATATTTATTGGGATCGGAGTGCACTCCTGCACAATATAATTATTGGGATCAGAGTGTAATGACTCACCTAGTCGTTTGTGAAATTTTCTCTTTTTTCCTAGTTTAGCTCTCTCCGTAGTTTATGTACATGAATTATGACTTATGGTGAATGAGTAGTATCAGTTCTTGAGTTGTTCGGAAGTGACTTAAGTCATTAGTCGTGTTTCTGAATTTAAGAAAATTAAATTCGACCACAATCAATCTTCGATCAAGATGACCCCGAATTAGTGTTTTAGTGTTTTCAATAGATTCAGAATGTACTTTATAGTTAACTTACATATTTAATTTATTTTTATGGGATTCCGAATAAATTTTAAGGATTTGTTAAAAAATTTGGGATATTTTAGATAATTAATTTAATTAATGGTTTAATAGGTCAAAACTACAATTTTCTTACTATCAGATATTACGCGACTTTCAGTTAATAGGGTTTAACCCTTTTGAATGATAGCCAGAAATAAATAGGGGAGAAAATTGTTGCAACGTAAAGAGGCGAGAACGAATTGCAGGTGAGAATTCCCCTTTCTGTAATTGAAATACATATTTGTTGGTAATGTTAATAATTGTTAGTGGTTGAAAAAGTTGAATAGATTGAATAATAACGAGTAAGTGGCTGATGTTGGGGCTAGAAGGTACGCCAATCGTTAATGGTTGGACGTAGTTATGGCAATTAGAATGCCATTGGTTGGCAGAAAGACAAAACTCAATGAATTGGAAGTGGCGGTAACAGATGTTATGAACATATAAATTTCTATAAGCTTGTTATTAGTTTTCCTTAGGATTAATGGGTTACAATATAAGAATTTTGTCCTTTTCTATTTATTGTACAATAATGGCATAATCAGTGCCTTAGAATTATGAATAATACGAAGATTTGGTAATTAGGATTTGTTAATTCCAGTAGTTACGACCTTAATAGCCACTAATTACAGTTTAGTTTCTTTTATTATAGGAACTTTGGCTTTCGATCGAGAATCTTTAAAGTAAGAATTTATAAAAAGGGCGTTATTAAATTCGAACTCTCATGAGGATTATATAGTTGAACAGATTTTAAACGTTTCAAAAATTTGAGGAAGGGTAAGACACTTGTGGACTAGTGATATTCGGGTCCCTCAATTGAGGTAGGTTACAGTTTAATTGGAGTTTAGACTCGATTTAATTGTGTGTACACTCCTAAATTGGATACTTGTTGATTGGTATTCGGCCATGCTTGAAATTGTTGATATTTGGATTGTTGATGCGTCTATAAATGATTATTGAAAATTTACTTGATGGAATTGTCTTATAACTTTAAGTGTACTTGTAAACTTGGTACATCGTGTTGTATGCTGTGAGGTAGTGTAAATTTGATATTGATATTTCTTATTTATGGTGGATCGGGTACCACACCGATACAGATATGTATATGTTGGATCGGGTACCACGCCGGTACGAATAGGTTTATGTTAGATCGAGTACCACTCGCGGTACGGATATGTGTATGTTGGATCGGGTACCACGCCGATACGAATATGTATATGTTGGATCGGGTACCAAGCCGGTACAGATATGTATATATTGGATTGGGTACCGCGCTGGTACGAATATGTATATGATGGATTGTGTACCACGCCGATACGGATATGTATATGTTGGATCGGGTACTACGCCGGTACGGTACATGAACATAGATTGTTCCCTGCAGGTCATGACTATTTGGGCAGAAATAAGTCCCTTAGCATGTGTGTATATATTTGTGTTGATTTTGTGGACGTTTACAGTATGGTTGATACTCTTGATGGTTATGTGGCTTGTTTGTGAGCACTGTTTGACCTGTTATTGTTGTTTTGTTGATTCATTGAGTATTTGTAATGTGATGATGCCTGTCTACTTGTTATTTGATTTATGTTGTGTACATGTTATTAAGTTGAGTTGGCTTATGATGCCTACCAGTACATAGTGGTTTGTACTGATACTACCATGTACTCTTCTTTTGTAGAGTGCAGAAAGTTTTTCAGAGGATCAGACATGACCTCACCTTTAGAGTTTGATAGCAGATCTTGATCCAAGGGTGAGCACTCCGTCTCCAGGCTGCTACAAGTCATCTTATTTGTTATTGTCTATCTTTCAGGCAATGAAACATTCCTTATTTTCTTACTTTGGATCTCTTTAGACATGATCTTTGTTAGTAGTTCTTGTACGATGACTTTCGGGTCTTGGGAATTTCAGTAATTAGATTTTTGGTTTCCGCATTACTGATGATTAACTCCAGATTATTATTGTTAAGATAGTTTTAAGAAAATATCATTTTAATATTGACTAAGTGATTGGATACTGATTTGATTTAGATGGTTCTCCTACAGGAAGGTTAGTATGGGTGCCTCTCATGGTTATTTGGGTCGTGACAAAGTTGGTATCAGAGCCAGGTTTGTCGATCTAGTCGTATAAAAATATGTCTAGTAAAGTCTTGCAGAATGGTATGGAGGCGTCTGTACTTTTCTTTGAGAGGCTACAGGATAATAGAAAAATTTTAATTCTTCTTTCTTACGTGTTATTGCTTGATTTCAATTGGTATCTGGCGATTCTAATTGGTATCTGACTTTTTTTACCCTTTTCTCGCAGATGGTAAGAACATGAAAGAATGGGGGCAAGAGTTGAGGTTCATGAAGCAGCTGCTGAGGCAGCAGTTTGGGGAAGAGGCCAAGCAAGAGGAGGACGTGGCAGAGGAAGGAGAGCAGTGCCCACCAGGGGCAGAGATTAGGTTGCGAGGCTAACTAGATAGAGGCCAGTATCTCCTTCCCCACATGAGAATTTTCCTGAGGTAACATAGGATGGAGCTATGCTAGTGCAAAATGAATGAGTGTCAGTTCATGATGGGGTTGCACCAGATCAGAGAGGTGCAGCTCTGATTCAGATGTCTTCCACTGTGATTCAGCAGGTTTTGACTTTTTTAAGTGGTTGGGCAGGATCAGGGACTATGCATGCAACACCCACAGTCCAGCATGGGATGTAGCATGCTGCTGTTGTAGCCCCTCGTATGGAAGAAATATCAGGATCAGATATTTTTCTAAGACAAGTAGTAGGTCTGGTGATGGCTGGAGATAAGCATGAGTTGTTCTGTAAGTTTATCAAGATGAAGCCCCTTGTTGTTCACGAAACTGAGTCGGAGGATGCCTACAAGTTTATTGTTGACTATCATGAGAGGCTGCACAAGATGAGGGTTGTTGAGAGGAATGGTGTAGAACTGGTTACTTTCCAGTTTCAGGAGGATGCTAAGATGTTGTGGAGGACCTACGTTGAGTGTAGGGATGCAGCTTTACCTCCCTTGACTTGGACACAGTTTTACTCAGTTTTTCTAAAAAAGTACGTGCCTCGTACTTTGAGAGATAGAAAAAGGGATGAGTTTGCTTATCTTAAGTAGGGGAACATGTTAGGCCAAATTTCATTGTCTCAGTATGCATCTCACTTAATAAAAATTAAGGAGGAGAGGATCCGTCTTTTTGTGAAGGGGTTGAATATAGTTCTCCAGATTTCTGCTCTTCAGATAACATCTTCAGGTAGGTCCTTCCAGGAGATGGTTGATTTTGTCAAGAAGGTGGAGGCCGTAAGGCAAGAGAGTTATGCAAAGGAATCAGAAAAGAAGGCCCGCAGAGGAGGCAGTTTCAGTGGTTCTTAATCCAGGGGTCAGTGTTCACAGGGATACCCTGCCCGCCCTATTCAGTCAGCGATGTTGGTGTCTGTAGGTGGTCCGTCAGGAGCTTGCCAACTCTTTTCAGACTTAAGTGGTTACCTCGCTTCATCTTCATCAGCTCAGTGGCCTACATTGGACCGTATATGTTACGAGTACGGCGGAGTAGGTCACGTTAGGAAGTTTTGTCCTAATGTGAGGCAGTTTGGTCAGTCTAGCCAACAGCAGGCTCCTAGAGCTCTAGTTCCAATAGGTAAGGTAGGAGGGTGGTAGTAATGGTAGAGGTCATCCACAGGGTACTCTGGTGGTCATCAGGCAGGTAGGGGTGGTAATCAGCCCCATCGAGGTGGTTCTCAGCTTGGCAGAGGTGACATTCAGACTGGTGGTAGGGCCCATATATATGCCTTTCGAGGCAAGCCCAATGCAGAGACATCATACGTTGTTATTAAAGGTGTTATTCTTGTTTGTGACCAGATGGACAATGTATTATTTGATCCTGGCTCTACTTTTTCATACGTGTCTTCTAATTTTGCTGTGGAATTGGACGTGGTGTGTGATTTGTTTGACTTTTCGATTCATGTGTCTACTCCTATTGGTGATTCTTTTATTTTTGATAGAGTTTATCGTTCTTGTTCTGTTATGTTTATGGGATATCAAACTTGGGAAGATTTAGTGATTCTATACATGGTAGATTTTGATATAATTTTGGTATAAGTTGGTTGTCTCCGCATCATGCTATATTATATCATCATGCTAAGATAGTGATTGTGGCTATGTCGGGAATGGATAGACTTAAGTAAGAGGGTGATTATAGTCTTGCTCCAATGAAACTTATTTCCTTTCTGCGTGCAAAGAGGTTAATTGGAAGAGGTTGTTTGTTCCTTCGAGCACATCTTCGGGACACTTCCGCAGAGGTCCTATCTATTGAGTCAGTTTCTGTGGTATGTGAGTTCCAAGAGGTTTTTTCTGCAGATTTTCCTGGTATGTCGTCAGACTGTGATATTGATTTTTATATTGATCTAGAGCTAGGTACTCTCCCTATTTCTATTCCTCTCTATAGGATGACTCCGACTGAGTTGAGAGCTAAAGTCTCAGCTGCAAGATTTGTTGAGTAAGTGTTTTATCCGTCTGAATGCCTCTCCATACAGTGCTTCTGTCTTGTTTGTAAAGAAGAAGAATAGTAGTCTTCGTATGTATATAGAATACAGGCAGTTGAACAAAGTTATGATCCGTAATAAGTATCCTTTGCCCCATATCGATGATTTATTTGACCAGTTGCAGGGTGCATCCGTATTTTCTAAGATTGATTTAAGGTTCGGGTATCATCAGCTTAAGATTTGGCCTGACGATATTCCTAAGACCGTTTTCCAAATCAAGTATGGGCACTATGAGTTTTTTGTGATGTCTTTTTGGCTGACTAATGCCCCAGTTGCTTTTATAAGTTTGATGAATGGGATATTTAAACCCTACTTGGATTCTTTCGTGATTGTCTTTATTGATGATATTCCGGTTTACTCTAAGAGTAAAGAGGAGCATGAGAATTATTTAAGGATTGTTTTGGGTTTGTTGAAAGAGAAAAAACTTTATACAAAATTTTCTAAGTGTGAGTTCTGGTTGGCTTATGTATCCTTTTTGGGGCATGTGGTTTCGAAGGAAGGGGTGATGGTAGACACTCAAAACATTGAAGCGGTTAAGAATTGGGATAGGCCTACTTCAGTGATGGAGGTTCGTAGCTTTGTTGGCTTAGCAAGTTATTACCGCAGGTTCATGGAGGGGTTTGCTTTTATTACTACTCATATGACACGGTTGACTCAGAAGGATGTACCATTTATTTGGTCTGATGAGTGTAAGGAGAGCTTTCAAAAGCTCAAGAGCTTGTTGACTACTGCTACTATTCTTTCCTTACCGGTAAAGGGTAAGGATTATATTATTTATTGTGATGCCTCATGTTCTGGTTTAGGTGTTGTGTTGATGCAGGAAAGGAATGTTATTGCTTATGCTTTGAGGCAATTAAAACCCAATGAGAAGAATTATCCCACTCATGATTTAGAATTAGCTGATGTGGTTTTTATTCTAAAGATATAGAGGCATTACTTGTATGGGGATCATTGTGAAGTATTCACTGATCAACGCAATTTACAGTATGTGTTCACGCAGAGGGATTTGAATTTGAGACAACGTAGATGGATAGAGTTGCTCAAAGATTATGATATCACTATTATCTACCATTCGGGAAAAGCTAATGTGGTCGCTGATGCATTGAGCAGGAAATCAACAAGTATGGGTAGTTTGGCTTATTTGAATGCTAGCGGACATTCATTGGCTAGAGAGATTCAGACTCTAGCTAGTAAGTTTATTCGATTGAGGTGACTGAGAGAGTAGGAATTATAGCCAGCATCGAGGCAAGGTCCACATTTCTTGATCAAATCAAGGCTAAACAATTTGAGGATGCTAAGTTGAGCAAAATTCATGATAAGGTTTTGCAGGGTGAAGCCAAAGAGGCCATTCTTGATAGTGACGGTGTGTTGCGGATTAAGGGGCGAGTTTGTGTACCTTATGTTGATGATTTGATTTCTACTATTCTAGCTGAGGCTCATTGTTTGAAGTATTCTATACATCCTTGTGCAACCAAGATGTATCATGATTTGAGGCAGCATTACAGGTGGGGTCGGATGAAGCGTGGCATAGTTGATTCTATTTCTAAATGCCAGAGTTGCCAGCAGATAAAGTATGAGCATCAGAAGCCTGGTGGTACTCTTCAGAGGATGCACATTCCTGAATGAACATGGGAGAGGATAACTATGAATTTTGTTGTTGGTCTTCCCAAGACTTTGGGGAAGTATGATTCTATATGGGTTATTTGTGGAAAGGTTGACGAAGTCTGCACATTTCATTCTAGTTCAGGCGACTTATAATGCAGAAAAGTTGGCCAAGATTTATCTTAAGGAGATTGTTCGGTTGCATGAGGTCCCAGTTTCTAGTATCTCAGATAAGGGTACTCAATTTACATCTATCTTTTAGAAGAAGTTGCATGAGGAGTTGGGTACAAGGTTGGACCTTAGTACTTCTTTTCACCCTCAGATCGATAAGCAGTCCAAACGAACGATTATGGTGTGAGAGGATATGCTTCGTGCATGTGTGATGGATTTTAGAGGTCATTGGGATCAGTTTTTACCTTTGGTCGAGTTTGCATTCAATAACAGTTATCATTCGAGTATCGATATGGCATCGTTTGAGGCTTTGTATAGGAGAAGGTGTACATCTCCCATTGGGTGGTTTGATGCTTTTGAGGTGAGATCGTGGGGCACTGATCTGTTGAGAGACTCGTTAGAAAAGGTCAGGTTCATTTAAGAGAAACTTATATCGGCTCAAAGCAGAAAAAAAGAGTATGCGGATCAGAAAGTTAAAGATATGCATTTTATGGAGGGTGAGCAAGTGTTGCTCAAGGTTTCACCCATGAAGGGTGTCATACATTTTGGGAAGCGAGGTAAGATCAGTCCTAGATATATTGGACCGTTGGAGATTCTTCAGTGTGTGGGGCCGGTGGCCTATAGATTTGCATTACCTCTGAGTTTGTCGGGAGTGCACCCTGTGTTTCATGTATCTATGTTAAAGAAGTTTCATAGTGATGGTGACTACATAATTCATTGGGATTCGGTCTTGTTAGATGAAAATCTTTCTTATGAAGAGGAACCTAATGTTATTCTTGATAGAGATGTCCGTAAGTTGAGGACTAAGGAGATTGCGTCTATGAAGGTCCAGTGGAAGAACCGTCCTATTGAGGAGGCCACTTGGGAGACCGAAGAAGACATGCGTAACAAGTATCCACACCTTTTTGCTAATTCGGGTAATTTCCTGTTTCCCCTCCTTGTCATTTGTTGCCATTCGGGGACGAGCGGTTGTTTAATTGGTATCTGATGTAATGACTCACTCAGTTGTTTGTGAAATTTTCTCATTTTTCCTATTTTAGCTCTCTCCGTAGTTTATGTACATGAATTATGACTTACGGTGAATGAGCAGTATCGGTTCTTGAGTTGTTCGGAAGTGACTTAATTCATTAGTCGGGTTACTGAATTTAAGAAAATTAAATTCGACCGCGATCAATCTTCGATCAAGATTACCCTGAATTAGTGTTTTCAATAGATTCGGAATGTACATTATATTTAACTTACATATTTAATTTATTTTTATGGGATTCCGAATAAATTTTGAGGATTTATTAAAATGTTTGGAATATTTTAGATAATTCATTTAATTAGTGATTTAATGGGTCAAAACTACAATCTTCTTACTATCAGATATTACGTGACTTTCAGTTAATAAAGTTTAACCCTTTTGAATGATATCCAAAAATAAATAGGAGGTGGAAACCTGTTGCAACATAAAGAGGCGAGGAACGAGTTGCAGGTGAGAATTCCTCTTTTTGTAATTGAAATACATATCTTTTGGTAATGTTAATAATTGTTAGTGATTAAGAAAGTTGAATAGATTGAATAATAACGAGTAAGTGGACAATGTTGGGGCTAGAAGGTACGCCAATCGTTAATGGTTGGACATAGTTATGGCAATTAGAATGTCATTGGTTGGCAGAAAGACAAAACTCAATGAATTGGAAGTGGCGGTAATAGATGCTATGAACATATAAATTTTTGTAACCTTGTTATTAGTTTTCCTTGGGATTAATGGGTTACAATATAAGAATTTTGTCCTTTTCTATATATTGTACAACAATGGCATAATCAATGCCTTAGAATTATGAATAATGTGAAGATTTGGTAATTAGGGTTTGTTAATTCCAGTAGTTACGACCTTAATAGCCACTAATTACAGTTTAGTTTCTTTTATTATAGAAACTTTTACTTTCTATCGAGAATTTTAAAGTAAGAATTTATAAAAAGGGTGTTATTAAATTCGAACTCTCATGAGGATTATCTATTTGAACAGATTTTGAACATTTCGAAAATTTGAGGAAGGGAAAGACACTTGTGGACTAGTAATATTCGGGTTCCTCGGTTGAGGTAGGTTACAGTTTAATTGGAGTTTAGACTCGACATAATTGTGTGTACGCTCCTGAATTAGATACTTTTTGATTGATATTAGGACATGCTTGAAATTGTTGATGTTTGGATTGTTGATGCGTGTATAAATGATTATTGAAAATTTACTTGATGGAATTGTCTTATAACTGTAAGTGTACCTGTAAACTTGGTACATCGTGTTGTATGCTATAAGGTAGTGTAAATTTGATATTGATATTACTTATTTATCGTGGATCAGGTACCATGCCGGTACGGATATGTATATGTTGGATTGGGTACCACGCCGATATGGATATGTACATGTTGGATCGGGTACCACGCCGGTTCGGATAGGTATATGTTGGATCGGGTACTATGCCGGTACGGATATATTTATGTTGGATTGGGTATCATGTCGGTACGGATATATATATGTTGGATCGGGTACCACGCTGGTATGGATATGAATATGTTGGATTAGGTACCACGCCGGTATGGATATGTATATGATGGATCGGGTACCATGCTGGTACAGATATGTATATATTGGATCGGGTACCACGCCGGTACGGTACATTAACATAGATTGTTCCCTGCAGGTCATGACTATTTGGGCAGAAATAAGTTCCCTTAGCATGTGTGTACATATTTGTGTAGTTTTTGTGGACGTTTACAGTATGGTTGATACTCTTAATGGTTATGTGGCTTGTTTGTGAGCACTGTTTGACCTGTTATTGTTGTATTGTTTATTCATTGAGTATTTTGTTATGTGATGATGTTGATTTATGTTGTGCACATGTTATTAAGTTAAGTTGTCCTATGATACCTACCAGTACATAGTGGTTTGTACTGATACTACCCTGTACTCTTCTTTTGTTGAGCACAGAAAGTTTTCCAAAGGCTCAAATACGACCTCACCTTTAGAGTTTGATAGCAGATCTTGATCCAAGGGTGAGCACTCCATCTTCAGGCTGTCGCGGGTCATCTTATTTGTTATTGTCCATCTTTCGGGAAATGAAATATTCCTTATTTACTTATTTTGGATATCTCTTTAGACATGATCTTTATTAGTAGTTCTTGTACGATGACTTTCGGGTCTTGGAAATTTGAGTAAGTAGATTGTTTGGTTTCCGCATTACTGATGATTAACTTCAGATTATTATTGTTAAGATGGTTTTATGAAAATATCATTTTAATATTGACTAAGTGATTGGGTAATAGTTTGATTTAGATGATTCTCCCATAGAAAGGTTAGTATGGGTGCCACTCATGGCCATTTGGATCGTGACACGGAGTGCATGCCTGCACAGTACATGGACCTTGTGAGTTCCCCATGGGTCCTGACCTTAAAGTCATTTCTCGGTAGGTGTGTACACAACATATGCATTGTATTGCATTGCATTGCATTGCATTGATTCATTTGGTTTAGATTGGTTAAGGTGTATTTGTTGACCTTGTATTTATTGTATATGTGTTACTTGTTTCACTGGATTCAGAATTTCTTGGAGTGTATTATGATATTCTTATGAATGTTAAACTTGACTATTCAGTTAAATTAGGGTGGCCTTCCTGCAGATTGTGTGTTTGTTTTAGATGATTGACGTAGTGTCACTTGTCACCACTTTGAGTTAGGGTCGATTGACGATGCATACTAAGTACATGTGGTTTCGTACTCACCCTTGCTTTTTCTGCACATTACGTGCAAGTACAAATCCGACGACCTTCGGACATTGATTCCTGTGGTTTCTTTTTATGCTAGCATCATTGGAGATTCGAGGTAGCTACTATTGGCTTTAAATACTATTGAATATCTCCTTCAGCCTTATCTTTATGCATTTTTCGCATTTCGAGATACTCAAACTTTCTTTGATTCTGTCTTTAATGGCTTATATTAATGACTTCCGGACCTGGAATTATCTAAGATTTGAATTTACTAGTCTATTAATCTACTTATGAGATTATTCAGAATTGGTTACATTCTTATTTTCTTCCGCTTCTATGAGTTTGAGGAGTTCTTCTTGAAATTGGGTATTTGGCTTACCTATCACGAAGGATAGAATAGGTGTCATCACGGTCCCAAATTTGGGTCGTGACAATATCGCTATGAAATGTGACCTTTTATAGTTTTAGTGTTGCTACAATAAATTTTCACTCATTATAAAAAATAATTATTTAGTTACGAAATTCAATCAAAAATCATTTCGCCATGCCAAATAGGTACGAAACTTGAAGCAAAAATTTAATAATTGCCACAATTTTTTTAGAACTTGAATCAAATATATTTATTTAGTTATAATATTTTGCTTGATGTAATTTATTGTACGCAAAAAGTTAGTACTGTTGCAGTAATTTTATTATGTGAGAGACATGCCAAGTTATAGTTAGACGAGAGCATCTTTTTACTGACAAAAGGATAAGAGTAAATTTCACATGTCAAGCAATTAACGATTCATTTATATAATTTTTCTCTACCATTTTTACTCTTTCTATCTCTTCTTTTTAAAATTATTATGAAACTGGACCAATATTTTTTATGAGTAATTAATTCTAATTTTTATTTTCATAATTTTTAAAAAAATTACTTAAGATATGTGAAAATTGTGGAACTACACTAGACATGTTGTAGGTGAAAATTACAAGAATTGAAAATTAAATAACTGAAATCGAAGATAGATAAAATTTATGGGCAATCTCCTAACATTGAGCCTATCACATAAAAATTTGATTTCAATTATTTTTAACATAAAAGTTATTTGATTTTAAAAATTAACATACAATTTTTTTTTCTATTTTATGACATAAAAGTATCCTAGTTTTAAAATTTAGTACACAAAAATTATTTTATTTATTTTTTTCAAAAGAAGCTTATAAAATTTATCATGCAAATACATATATTAGTGCGAAAATAGTCAAATCATATTTTCTTTCAATATAAATAATATTAAATTAAAATTATTATAAAGAAATCAAACTAAGAAAGGTATGTATAATGTTGTATGCTCCCAACAAGTTATGTGTTACGAAGTAAAATATTAGAGATGTTTCTAATATCATCCCGAATGTAATAATTTTTTTTTGGACCACTGTCATATTTTTGATACGATATATCAAAATTCAGATGAAATTTACTTTTTAGTTAACTTGATCAAAGTTAAACGACTTTTAAGTGACAAAAAATTAAGAAAAATTTTACTTTTATGTTACAAAGTTTTTAACTTGAATGACTTTTAAGTAAAACAAATTAAAATAATAATAATAGTAAAAATTGAACAATAAATTTTATAATTTCCTACCCCTCCTCTCTCTATCTCCTTATGTTGGACCCCTCCTCCTATTTCTCACTATAAACTCAACACTGATTGGACTTGCAAGGGTAACCCAGGGAAAGGGGGCATTGGGGGAGTGGTTCGGGACTCTAGTGGAAACTGGGTAGGGGGGTTTTACCAAATTTTTCACCAAACTACTAACACTCATATGGAGCTTTTAGTCCTTCTCAAAGGTCTTTCTTTGGTTAAATTGCATAATTCATTGCATAATTGGTTTCCTGTTGAAATTGCCACTGACTCCCAACTTATTATTGATCTGTTACAGCATGGCCATCTACTATATAACTCAATTCTTCATGCTTGTAGGTCCCTGATTCGATTGCTGGGTGCGCCACCAGTTCGTCACAACTATAGAGAGCAAAATAGTGTTGCTGATGCTTTGGCCAAAGAGGGAGCCAATAGTAATCATTTCGCTAATCATGTGTTTTTGGAAGTACCACCACCTTTTGTAGCCCGTGAAATTTGGGCGGATAAGATAGGAACTTGCTACAACAGAAACGTTTCATCCTATGTAATTTCCTCTGGACTTAGTTCTCATGTTTTTGTACTTGAGCTAGACTAGGCTTGTGAACTTGTGTATCCTTCTTTAATTTTAATTATAATGCATCTTTCCCACCAAAAAAAATAAATAATTTTAAATATATATATATATATATATATAAAAGAGATCAATAGTCAATCCTATGTGGCATGCTTTAGAAGCCTCTAATTCTATTTATCTTTTTTCTCCTTTTTTTGTATTTTTTTTCTCCTCCATCCTGTTAATTTAGCTTTTATTAGATATTAAATAGTTTAATTATTTTTATTAAACTACCCATTAACACATATTAATGATTATATGCTCTTCAACTTCTACCATAAAAATTGATGGTCTTCCTTTTTACAAAGACAATAACGGAGGATAAAAATGCCACATTAAATCATATGCTTTTAATTGTAATAAACTAAACTCATTAAATATGGATGGAGTTATGGAGATAAAGAAAAAATGAGTTACGAGATTAATGTAATATATAAGTCTATATAGTTATTTGGCCATCACCTACTGCATCCATGAAAATCATCAACATCCAACAAAGAAGATTTCTTTAGGGAAAGAGAGAACAAAGCATAAAGATTCTTCAACGTGCTAATTCACAGTGAGTTCACAAAATGATTATCACATTTATAAAGCACTATTTGTGGTTTTCTAATGTTTTCAATATCTTTTTGTCTATAAACATTAAATTTCTGACGGCCAATGTAGTCGGAATGTGGTCGGAAATTAATGTATTTCTGACTACTTTCCAACTACATGATGGTAGTCGGAAAATAGCTTGTCGGAAAAACTTTTTCGACTATTGTAGTCTGAAATCTCCGACTACTTTAGTCGGAAAAGTAGTCGGATATTTAATAAATATTTACTTAATAATTATTAAATTTCTGACTACTGTAGTCGGATACTTAATAAATATTTATTTAATAATTATTAAATTTCCAACTACTGTAGTTGAAAATTTAATAAATATTTATTTAATAATTATAAATATTCCGACTACTGTAGTCGAAAATTTAATAAATAATTATTTAATAATTTTAATTATTCTGAATACTGTAGTCGAAAATTTAATAAATAATTATTTAATAATCTTAATTATTTCGACTACTGTAGTCAAAAATTTAATGAATAAATATTTAATAATTATAAATTTTTCGACTACTGTAGTCGGAAATTTAATAAATAATTATTTAATAATTATTATTATTTAATAAATAATTATTATATTGCATTCGCTTACACTGCTTTCAGATTATAAACGACATAACTAATGTATTTTTCACAATAGGATCAAACACGACAAAAATTTAGAAATACAACCACTTTAAATCATTCAAAACAAACATCAAATCAAATAGTTTAAACATCTAAATGTCACAACCAAAAACAAGAACAATAACTACAATCTAATTATCATCAAATTCATTATCTTCCTCGTCCTGAAATAATTGCGACATGTGCTTCTTAATCAACTCCTCCAATTTATCAAATTTAGCAAACTTAGCATCATTAGCTGCCCATTTTTGCGTCGATTCCACAATTTGCTTTTTCATCGCTTTCATTTTTTCCATTGTTTGCAAAGTAGATGAGGAATTGGGAAACAACGAAGGACTACTCGAGGATTGGAGATCCCCTGTCCCGTAGGTTCTACCATTCTTTGGACCACCTACCACAGTTGTCCACATATTATTTAGCTCTGCAGGTGATGGTTGGACCATGGTACCATCTTCTGAAGTAGGTTGGGTTTTTCGTCACTCTTCTATGCTTTTTTGAAATTCTTCCTGAAAGAAAAATTATTTGTCAGTACGTAAACAAGCAAAGTTGAGTAATAATAAAACAATGTATCTAAAAGTTATTATCTTACATATGCAATCCTAGCACGCGGTTCGACCTAATCTCCTCTTGTACCGTCCTTGTTTTTCTTTCTATGAGTCTCTTCGTAGACCTCAAGAAAAGGACACTTTTTTCCCCATTTTCATATTCCTGCAAAATTTTAGAAAAAAAGATAACGCAAGTATGAAGACAAGTCCGGGAAGCAACCCAGGATCCTATTGCTTTCCTTATCTTAAAGTGAAATAGAAACTTTCTCCTAAGTCATATACATACGTGTTTATTGGATATAACAGTTTGTATAAAGGATATATATATATATATATATATATATATGCTACCACCCATCGACAAGGAAAGTTTTTGTAACAAGACATGTTCTCTGATGAACTTACATTACCCTATATGTAGGAAACAAAGAGTGACTGTGTGTCTGCAGGAAACAAAGAGTGCTTAACAAACTCTGCACCTATAGTGGAAGCATTGATAGATGGTGCTAATCATGATTATGACAATGTTGTTAATGGTGCTGAACTAAGTCTAGATGATCCTACCAGTGGTGCTGATGGTGCTGAGTCAAGATTAGATGATCATAACAATATTGTATTGCTGAAACTCTTTTTCCCTTGAACTCATATTAGATGCGATAAAATAAGGTGATATAAAACCTTTCAGCTTTTGAACAATAACATACACAAGTTAGGCTTCAGAACAGTAACTAGTTACATTGTAGATGTTGTAAAAAACTTCTATATCTTAGACAGTTTAAGTAAATATATCCTCTCTAAATTTCTCTTCTTACTCGGTAACTACCACCTCAATATGTACATTTACTCATCTAAACAATTTCTAATTCCTAGTTGTCCATCTATGATATATTATCCCCCCAAATTTCAGTTATCACCTCGTTGAACAGTCATTAGTTACACGGTAGATGTTGCAAAAAACTTGTACATCTCTTAGACAGATTAGGTAAATCTATCTTCTCTAAATTTCTCTTCTTACTCTGTAACTACAACCTCAATATGTACATTTACTCCATTAAATAATTTCTAATTCCTAGTTGTCCATGTATGATAGATTATCCCCCCAGATTTTATCTATCACCTCTCCGGCTTGTACCTGAATTCCAGCCTATTGCATAATGGGATCCCTGCCAGTTTAGTTCAAGTGCAGTCCATAAACAAGTGTTGATTCAATTGCACTGCCTGTGTATCAAATAAGAAGCATTTAGTTGTCTCTCCTTGGTAAGCAGCCTGCCCTGAACAACCAGTAATACTATAAATGCATAGGTGGAGTTACTGCACTCCAAATGAGTTAGCAATCTCCAGCTCTCTTTCATTCCAAATAATGGCAAAGTAACCTCTTGTGATAGATTATATCCAAAGGTTACTAACAGGTTGGGGGTATTGATTTTGGAGAAATATTCACCCATGTAGTAAAGGCTACAATAATAAGATTATATTGTATATTGCAATCACTTTAAATTAGCCCATTCGTTAATTACATGTGAAGAATGCTTTTTGCATGGTGTTTTTGAAGAAGAGGTTTATTTCATTCAACAGCCATAGCGAAGATAAGATCTTTTGCACATACAGAACCCCAGTCCTCAGTAGAGGCTGAAGCAACAACAGTTGTTGCAGCATCAGCTACTAATGTAGTGAGCCCATTTACTGCAGCAACAGCAGCAGCTGCAGTTAAGGCAACTGTGACCTAGAACCATCTAACTAAACCACTAATTCTCCTCTTATTACTTTCTAAAACCATTAGGCAGTGTGATACAAGATCAAGTTCACAACAAAAGAAACAAGCAACAACAAGAGCAACAAGATGTCAACAACAATGCTAGTGAACCAAAATAGGCCACACACGGCTTCACTAGACTTCAAGATGAATAACAACAAGAAGATAACAACAATAGTGAATCGAAAGAGCCCCACACGGCTTCACTATGTCACGGTTTAAAACATTGAACTAAATCGAACAAATCAAAAATTTAAGCTAATATTACCAGTCTTCGTCATTGGGTAGCGAAACTCATCGAACCTCCTGTGTGCAATGAGCCACCCATTTGAGATGCTCTATTTGCCTTTGCCCGTTCCCTCCTTGACCTAAATTCAGGAGTATCCCATTTTTCCAAGAACTGAACCCACACATCAGCATTCAGCCAACCAGGTTTTTTCAAGTACCTCCGAGCCTCATATAAGTGTTCTTTGATCCGTAGAGCTGCTTTGAACTTGAAAATGCGTTGTATTTAATTTTCATGATAAGAATTCCATGCACACTTTGTCTGTAAAATAGTTTAATCTTAATTCATGAAATGAATTGATGGATACAAAGGTAAATTCATCATTGATAGCATACTGAAATGTTAATTTCTTTGATTTTGATTATACCACAAACTGGTTCCACATAAGAACTCTGACGTCAGTTTTAATCTCGTTTCAACTACCCCACGACTCCGTGTAAAATAGTTTAATTGCTTCTATAATCATATGTCCGCCGCTAAATGCGGGAATGAACCTGCAATAAAATTCTATTAAATTATCTTATCTTTCAAAAATTTTAAAAATTACAGAAAAACTTAAGGTTTACTTACCCATTACCATCATCAGGGGCGATAATTAGTCTGTCATTACCGTCATATTCTACTACCTCTTTAAATTTTAGAATCTGGAAAGTAGTTGTTGTAACATTAGACGTTGTAGCACTATCAATGGATGGCGATGTTAATGTGCTAGCACCTCCAATTCTTAATCCAGAAAGGCTAGGTGTGGATGATGTTGAAGGTACAGATGAAGAACTACTATGCAGACTATTGTGGGGAGAAGAGGGCTGGAACTGGTGGGGCGGTGGGGGCATGAAAAATGCATTTGGTAGTGAAATATTTGTCCTTGGAGGAGGAAGAATATTTGTAGTAGCTTGTTGAAGAGTTGTGGTAACAGGTGGTGGTGGTAGTGGTGGTGTATATTGACCTGCGGAAAGATTATCAGTTTCTTTCTTACCTTTCTTATGTCGTCCTTTACCAAGACATTTTGATGCCATTGATTATCTTTATTAAGCACCTGGAAAAAAAAACCACAATTTAAAACAATTAGTTGTATATAAGGACTGGTTATACATCGCAAGTTCAACCATTGACTCTTCACATAAAAAGATAACAAATTCAACTTTCTGATGTAGGTACCTTTAACAATCCATATTGCAGAACAAATGTGTTTATCATGTAATACACACTAGTAAAGGTAACTCCTTGCTTTGACTTCTCAACTTAAAAATGGCAGGTTTGGATCCCACTATAGTGATATATTACAAATACAGAAAAAGTCTAGCACAAATAATAGTTTCAAGTAAGTTATTTTCACCTTGTAAAGAAGGAGGAAGCAGTCTGATTCCATATGATGTAGATAGAAGAAACATACAGATGAGTGCAGTGTAATAAGAAAATGCAACAAGACAAGCAAATCATGTTGCATAGTTACTGGCACTACAAATGTTAACAAAGAAAAGACATTATATTGTCAAGAAAAATAGCAAAAAGATGTAATGTAACATCATTTGGGCTCAATAACTTGCAACACTTGCAATTCCAACAAGGACACCTAATTGTCCCTTCAATAAGGAAATCATTAAGTGTCATTGCTTTAGCAATAAATTCAGCTACCCCAGCTTTATATTCCTCCTTCAACCCCGCACGGTTAGGATAAAGTCTATTATATATCCATGTACGATCTTCATTTTTCATCTACACAAGAACGACAACAATAATAATAGAGAAGAGAAACAAAAACAAGAGAAACAAAACAATAACAGGGTTGTTTAGAGATGCTACTATGCAGTTGACACAAGCAGAAAACTAAGAGGTTCAATACAACATAGTAAAGTAGCCAACAACAATAGAATATTTTAATTAAAAGAATAATTTTTTTATCAGTGAAAGAAATCCAATCCATGTGATAGCTTCACAAACAAGATAAAAGATAGGCAAAAGGGGAGATGAGCAAATGAGGTACATAATTTAAAAGAAGAAAATAAAAAGAAAGCACATGTTGAAAACACTGAAGAGGTTTTACTATGACCACATCTATAAACTCTTGTACCACAAATGACACAACAATGAAGCCTAGGGTCTGCTCATCAATCAAAGGTACTAAAAATAGACCACGTAGAAAATGGAATAAATTTTTACCTCGAATCAGTGAAGATAGGGTTGTATATTAGTTGGTTCGGTTCAGTTTTGAAGTTTATCGGTTTGATATATTGATTATAGGTTTTTAATAAAGCTAAACCATTAAGAACCATTGAGATATCGGTTTATCGGTTATCAGTTTATCTGTTATTGATTGTTATCGGTTCGGTTATTGGGTTAAACCGTTAACATTCAAAATATTTTCCAAACATACAGTACTATGTTTAGATGTATTTATTCATCCCAAAATAACATGGCAACACAACAGCAAGCAGTAAAGAATATCAGATAAGGAACTTCACACGCAAAATAGTGTTTGTCATCAATTGTTGAAAAGTCTATTACGTAAATACATACAGTCAAGACCTTCAGGGATTTGAACAACAGTTTATTGTGCAAATTCCAGAAATTAGAAAATCAGTGCGCGAAATTCCAGAAAACAGAAAACAAAAAATCAGTGTGCGAATTCCATATCAACTTTTTTTATAGAAAATTGGACAGAAATTAAAAATGGAGAACAAGACTTCTAAGAATGACAACGAGGCTTACCAGTTGAGAGAAAAAGCAACAATCTTCTTTGGTCTCTACAGAATAACTAAAGAAAACATAAGCAAATTTATCTTAGAAATGAAAATCATAAATAGAAGCAAATCTGTCTTAGAAACAAATCACGCCTCGAGGAAGCTTCCAACTTAGAAATATTGTGGTCTCCGGCGTCGTTAAGACTCCACCAGGGTCGTCATTGTCGTCGCCATTACCACTCGACCAACGTCGTCGTCATTGTCGTTGTGGTCGCCCTAGCTTAGAGAGAGAGGAGGGTTAGAGAGTGAGAGAGAATTGGAAAAGTGGTTTAGAGAGAGACGGGTTATATCCTATATAATAACATTTTCGACTACTTCAGTCGGTCCCTATTTTAATAAAATTAATTATTTAACTTTTCCGACTAGAGTAGTCGGAAATATATATTTAATAATTTATTTAAATAGTTATTTAATTTTTGTATAAGGGTCTAATTATATATTTAATAATATATTTATTTAATTATTTATATTTTCGACTACAATAGTCAAAAATAAATATTTTATAATTTATTTAAATAGTTATTTAATTTTTGTATAAGGGTCTGATTATATATTAAATAATATATTTATTTAATTATTTTTATTTTCGACTACAATGGTCGAAATTGAATATTTAATAATTTATATAATTAATTATTTAATTTTCGTATAAGGAAATGATTATATATTTAGTAATATATTTATTTTATTATTTTTATTTCCGACTACAGTAGTCGGAATATACATTCCCCGCCAAACATTCTGAGAATATATTAGTAATTTACTTATTTATTTATTTATATTTCTGACTACAGTAGTCGAAAATACATATTTAATTAGTTATTTAAATATTTATTTAATTATTGTATAAGGGTCTAATTATATATTTAATAATATATTTATTTAATTATTTATATTTCCGACTACTGTAGTCGGAAATAAACATTTTATAATTTATTTAAGTAGTTATTTAATTTTTGTATAAGGATCTGATTATATTTTTAATAATATATTTATTTAATTATTTTTATTTTCGACTACAATAGTCGGAAAGGAATATTTAATAATTTATATATTAATTATTTAATTTCCGTATAAGGGCATGATTATATATTTAGTAATATAATTATTTTATTATTTTTATTTTTGACTACAGTAGTCAGAATATATATTTCCTGCAATTTTCCGCCAAACATTCTGACTGTTGTAGTCACAAATACTATCGAAATAATATTTTGTAAAAAATAATAATAAAAAAGTATATTTTCCGACTGAAGTAGTCAGAAATTTCCGACTACTTTTTTTAGTTGAAAATTTTCAGTCGAAAAATAGGAATTTTTTGGTAGTATATAATTATCTTATTTTCATATTATCTTGGTGTTTGTTTTCATAGTATGTTTTTTTCTTTTGTTATGTTTCCTCTTTGGTTTGTTGTTGTTTCAGGTGTATGTACTGCATATGAAAAGGTAAGTTTCTTTTGACATTATTGATAAATTAGATTAAATCTTAGCAGAGGAATAAGCCATAAAAAATATTATTTTTTTTGCATTTTGAATTTTCAAGCGTCAGTATGCAGTAATGATTCATATGATAGAGTTGACATTTGACTAGATTCTACAATGATTTGGGATCTCTACCTCCACGGAGTAGTGTCAAGGTAGGCACACTCTATCCTCCCAGACCCCATTTCTGGAATTTCAATGGGGATGTTGTTATATCTTTTGGTTTGAGTTTTTGTTGGTAGTTATGCAAATGATTAGGGATATCTCTTCATTTGTCGAAATTTGCTCTTTCCTTTTTTGAAACAGGACTGCTCCAAGAAAAATAAAGAAGAAGATCGAATATAAAGGATACAAATTAAATAACTACAACCACATAGGATGGGCTAAGAGCTTCATTTATATATATATATATATATATATATATATATATATATATATATATTGCAAAGTTCAATATTGTTATTAAAAATATCGCTTTTAATTAGATTTATAATTCCTGAATTTGATATGCTTTAACCTACAAAAATATTTTATTACATTCTATCGCAGAGGTACTTGTGCTCTAATTACTCAATTTAATTTGGTTAATATTAATCCATCATAGGTAGGGCAGAACCAGGTACATTGAGGGGTTCATCCAAATTTTCTAGATGAAAACTTATATTGTTTATACATAATTAAAATTATCTTTATATATATATATATATACAATATATGTTGTACCTTCTTTTACCTATTCGTGTATTTACTTCTTTATATTTTGAACCCGCTTAGTGAAATTTCTGATTTCATCACTAATCAAAAGGTATGGTGCTACTTGAACTATGAGAACCTTTTTCTCACGTTTTCCCCTTTAATGTTTAGTTCACACAAGTTTTGAGTTATCCAAAGTCTCTATGCTCTAAGGTAAGCTAATTTAATTATCCTAATTGCTTAGTAATCTCATAGTTAAAACTTTCAACTTATATAACACACTTGGCACAAGTGTGTTTCTGATTTGTACTTGCAATAGGAGAGTAGAGATGACCTTCAAGGTAAACATGAATGAAATATTACATGTAATCAAGAATATATTAGTGGTATTTTCACATTCATGAACGAACACAAATTATATTATTTATAAGCATTTTTTTTAAATATCAAAAAGGTATAATAAATTCATTTTTTTTTATAACCGTGCGAAGCGCGGACAAGTTGACTAATTCTATTATAAATTCAATATTCAAACCATGAACTGGTTTCTTTTAAATTTAATATTCACGCCATAATTAATGTGATGCCATTGAATATTCATACCATGAACTGTTTTTTTTTTTTTTGGACTTTCTTACCCCTCCCTTTCCAAATTTAAAATTCTCTTATTAATTTATTCATTAATTATGTTATATGCATAGGAAAATTCGTATGCGAGATTTGTCATAAATTACTTTGCTTAAATATTTTTGTTATTAATATGACCTTTAATTAAGCAATTTTATTACTTATTATGTTTAAGTAAATCTCATATATTTAAATATATTTTTAAATATAATTTGAAATATTATTTCAATAACAATATTAAAAATTTAAAATACTTTAGACATGATAAAGCAATTTCATTATAGAAATCATAAAAATTATATAGTTCATAGGCGTCAACCTTAGTTAACGACAATCAAGAGAGTCATGCATTGTTGTAACTTGTGGTCTACTTAGATCTGATAATTTGTAAATCATTACTTATATTTGTTATTAATATGACCTTTAAATGAGTATTTTTTATTACTTATGACATTTAAATAATTTTTTAAGTATAAAATATTTAAACAATAATAGTCAAAATTCAAAACACTTTAGCGATAGTAAATATTTATACATTAAAAGGTTATTAAAATCATATAGTTCACAAGCGTCGACCATAGTTAACATCCATCTAAGCGTGTCATGCATTAATATCGTAGTTTTATGCCCGTGTGTTACGCCAGTGTAATAACTTGCGAATCACTACTTATTTTTGTTATTAATATGACCTCTAATTAAGTAATTTTATTAATTATTGTGTAAAAATAAATTTATTCTATAATCTTAGATAATTTTCTATATAATTTGAGAATATTTCAATGGTCAAAATTCAAAATACTTTGGACATAATAGATATCGACACATTATAAAAATCGCAGAATTAACATAGTCCACAAGTGTCGGCCTAATTAACAACAACGCAATCATTGCTTATATTTCTCTTCTATTAGTTATTATGTTTAAATAAATTCAAACTACATAATTAAATAATTTTTAATATAATTTAAAAACATTTCAACAACGTTAGTGAAAACTCAAAATGCTTTGACATGATAGATGTTGACACGTGATAGAAATCATAAACTTTACCAAATTGTGTATTACTAAGTAATTAGTATAATTTTTAATTAGAAAAAATATTTATTTATACTATTACCAAAACTTGAAGTTTAGTTGCCTCCTTCAACACTATATTAAATGAAGAATAATGCTTAAAAATATAGATCCTAATTTTTTATCATACTTTATTTTACATACATTAAAAATGATGTTATTTAAAATAGTATCCAAAATAAAATGTCTATTTTTGAATATTTACTAATAATTAGATAATGAGTGATTTTTATATTTTTTTAAAAATATCCTCTTAACTAGTATTGCCGAAAGAACTGGATTTTTTTAGCCGTAGTTAAAATGGGGATATAACATTCTTGTTTGGAACTACATAATATAAAAAAAAATTAATTTGGTTTTCTAGTTATAGTTATAAAAGCCCCATTATCGGTTAATTTTTTATTTAAAATATCTATTCTCAAAAATTACATTGTATTTTATTTATTTTTTTGAAAAACATTTATTGTATATACAGTACACTAATCATTGATAATCTGGATATGATTTTATTTACTCAATTATTTAAAAAAATATATAATTATAAACTTTTGAATCCACGCTTAATTACTATTCTAATTTGTATTGCTAAGTAGCTAAGTATAATTTTAAGTAACTAATAGTATATTCTTTTATAGTTACTAGTTTCACGATACGTGCGTTGCACGTGAGTCTTATGAAATGTAGGTAAAATGTGCGTATATCGCCAAACAGTGTAGTTAGCACATTCCTTGTAATTAAAATTGTTGTGATCTATTTAATAAATATGACATGAAAGTATACATGAATGAATATAACAAAAAATATTTTGGTTTTTTTTTTCCTTGTTGATCATTAAGTCTTGTCATGTATTTTTCTGTGTGGAACACTGATTTGTAAGAGATACTTTAACCAGCGACCCTGTAAGTTTGCTTAACTGTCCCTTTCTATTACTTTCTCTGAAAATGTAGCCACACCGGAGCAAAGTAGTCACAAATAGAGAGACACAAACAGACAGACAACACACATATATATACTCACACATACAGACCTCATATATATGCTACAAGGGTTGCTGATTATAGCTAAAATATATCGTTGGCATACCAGAGATGCTCAACCACCCTAAAAAATCCCTTTTGTCACACCGATTACCTTATTTTTGAGCTAAAAGTTGATAGAGCACAGCATCTGATATAAGTTATTCCAAAAAGACTTAACATCATAAATGGGTATTTCAGTTCCCCAGAACTTGCCATCAAATGGTTGTCAAACACTTTAGGGCTCAGATTTTGTTGTTCTAACATGCAAAAAGAAAACGACGTTGCCATGGTTGTAGATACCGATTTACAGATGATGCCAAGTCAGATCTCCCTACCAAGATACTAGTCAAATTTTTTCAATGCACTGAAAATCATCATCAGAACCCATTTTTTCAGATCAATCAACATTCTCGTAAATGGCCAATGATATGGGGCTACCTTGTTGGGTCATTTCTGTTTGGTATTTTACAAGGACATAAAAGTAACTAATTACAAATATCAGTTGTAGCAATTACAAAGGCAGAAACTGGGATAAGCATACATACATATACATATATATATATATATATACACACACACACGAAAATCAGCATTTTTGTTTTGTTTTTTTCTTCTGAAAGGGTTGTTGGTTTTTCATCAATCGAGAAAAAATCGTGGAGATGGAAGAGAGGGGGCAACCACCCTTTTCAGAAAATCCTCTCTCTTTCGATGTGTTATTCTTCCTTATTGGGCTGAACTATGGTGAGGATTCTCCCATGTCCCTGATGGCTAAATTATCATCACAACCACTTTTGAAAAATAGGAACTTCCTCACAAGTAGGCGTTTGGACAATTCAAGCAATTTTTAACAATTGTCACATAAGATCAGAGTATGTTTGTAGTACATTTATAGAGGGTTGTTGGGTTGGTAGAGGAGAAACCATAGGCCAATCAGAGGGAGCAACCACCCTCCAAGAATTCTTTCTTTCTGTTGACCTCGTTCTTCGTGAGGGATATATTTGGCCATTTTCCATTCCTCATACTGGGTTGAATCTTCATTTTGCTATGTTTTTGCTGTGGCTTTGCCAGAAAAGCAGGAGCAAAGTAGTCACAGATAGAGAGACAGAAAGAGACATTAATATATGTACACACACAAGAACCTCATATATATGCTAAAGGGGTTGTCTATTAAAGATAAGAAACAAATCATAGGCATACCGGAGATGGCCAACCACCCTGAAAAATTCTATTTTTTCTCTGATTGTCTCATTTTGAGAGAACTTTTAGGGCTCAGATTTTCCGGTATATGAATATGCAAAGCAAAAGTGACACATGCCATGGCTGCAAGACACCAGTTTGCATATGGACGTTGGATTTTCTGCAATAAAGTAAATTATAACCCAGAAAGAAGAAGGCCATCATGACAGCCAATTTTTTCAAGTTTTTGCACGGTTTACCCCTATCTCGATGTGTCCTCAAATCAGATGGTCAAAAACATCCCCATTTTTCGGATCAATCAACATCAATAGAACACCTCATTTAGTCTCAGTACTCTTAAAATAGCAACTACCTTTGTATTTAGAGGAACATAAAAGTGATATTTATGAAAAACGGCTATGGCGGTATTACCAAAACAGAAAAAGAAAGAGAATGTATAGTCTTTTGCCCTTTTGAGCTGAATGGATGTTGATTAGAGTAACCAGAAATACATAAGCATACCGGAGATGGTCAACCACCCTGAAAATCCTCTTTTTCCTCCGATTACCTAAACTTTGAGCTGACAATTGATGGAAAAATTGGGTGTTCAAAAATACTACAAAACACAATAGGCAGTTATAGTATAAAACTTTTAGTGTTAAAACTTTGTTGTTCTACAAACATGCAGAGAGAAAGCGGCATTGTCATGACTGCAGATACACCGGGTAGAAAATGGATGCCTTATTGAGCCCCCCGCCATGATACAGATCTGATTTTCTCAACACAGTGAAGTAGATTATAACCCAACAAGAAGCAAATCTTCATCATTAAAACACCTCTTTAAGGTTCCGAACTCTTGAGAAAACAGCTACCTTCTTATGTCATTTCTACCATACGGAAGCACATACAGTAAAAGGGAAGAAGCATGTTAAAATATTTGATATTCTATGGCCAAACGTCACCATAATTCTTGATATTTTATTTTTTTCAAAGGGCTGTTGGAATTTTTATGAATGGAGACGAAATCATGGACATGGCAGAGGGGAGGAACAACCCTTTACAGAAAATCCATCTCTCTGATGTCTCATTCTTACTTTCTGTGCCAATCAATGGTGAAGATTCTGCCACAAGCATCATCATCACAACCTCATTAGACAGATGGAAACTTCTCCACAGGTAGGTGTTTGAACTTTTTCGAGCAACTTTCAACAAACAAACAGCAACAACAACCAACCCAGTGAAATCCCACAAACATAAGCAAAGAGGGATGTTTGGTCTAAGATTATTGAAAATAAGAAACAGTTGTAGACTTCTGAAGAGAGCTGTTGATCTTTTTATGGGTAAATCATAGACTGAACAGAGGGGGAAACCACCCTACAAGGATTCCTTTTTCTTTCTGTTAGCCTCATTCTCAATACTGGCCTGAACTTCGATTTTTCTGTAAGACACTTCTACTTATAGAAGACAATTTAACAGAGATCTCGTAAGTCCGTTTTAACTGTCCCTTTTCTATGTTGTTGCTTAATCTGAAAATTCAGCCACACAGCAGCAAAGTAGTCCCACATAGAGAGACAGAAACAAACATACAATATACACAGACACCTACACACATATGACAATGCATAAACAGACCCTCAATCATGCCTTCAACATGGCCTCGGCTAGTAAGTGAGCACTCCAAACTTTGAGAGTGCAAATCTCGACACCTAGACTTGGTCTAAACTGACACAAAAGGTACTTCAGGCTCATGTCCATAATTAAGCGTTACGTAAGTGTTATTGTTTCATTTAACTTCTGTCCAGTGAGCGTAAAGAAAATAGTAACTCTTATGTTCTATATTATATGATAAGAACAAAGGGAGAAACAGTAAGGATGATAATCCAGAAATGGCCTACTGATATGCGCTTCACCCAAAATCAAAAAAATGATCATAAAATGCATTGGCGATGTAATGTTAGTAAAGATTATGCCTAGGGGGAAGTTGACAGATGGTTAGTCTAATAGGTAAGTCTATCCGAAATAATAGCCAAAAACATAAGCAAACAAGCGTTCAATGTAATTTAACATAGTTTTCTAGAACAACTTCAACTTAAAAAAAAAAAATTGGCTGGTGGCAGATGTTGTTGTCAGATCCGAATGTATTAAAGCTGCCAAAGGGGTATATGAAGCACAATTGATATGGAATGGTGCCATTTATAGTAATGAAATTGAGGATAAGTAAATTTGGGTTTAACAGAGGATTGTGAACGGTGTGATATCTCCAACCTCTTACATAAGCGTGCAAACTATAACGGAGGTTCATGAACAGTGGTGCATCTACAACTTGGTTCAATAATGTAGTTGGTAGAAGTCAATTCAGTTTAACAGAGGATCGTGAAGGGCATGGAAACTACAACAAGTTACAATGGTCGTAATAAAGAATTTTAATACAAATCCGGACTTACAATTCATTTTTTTGGGAAGAAGATGTTGAGTAGAAAAGATGGTCGAAGTAGTTAAAATAGAACAGATGAATGTGAATTGATTTTCGCAGTTATAATTTAATTTTGATGCATGTATCTAATCGACCACAATCTATAACAGAGGATCAAGAATGCTGTGCATGGACAACCTGGTTCAATCTAATATGAAGAAAAATATTCTGTTTTACAAAGGATGTGAAGGGAAGGACATCAACAACATGCTAAAATAATCGAATTTAGGATACACATAAAATTCTTATTTGTCAAGTCATGGAAGCAGAGTAGATGAAGGGGAATTTACCTTATATCTTGAAAGTTGTTGCATTTGAGAACAGGCGTTTGCAAATTTGAAAGTATATAAGATGCACAACCTTTACGTTTCAAGTGGAGGTGGAGACTTTTCCAGATTTGTAAGTATATTAGATGAGAACCTAGTTCAATATAATGGGAAAATACTATTTAATTCTACAGATGTGAACCTGGTCCAATCTAATGGGAAGAACATTATTCAGTTTTATGGAGGATGTGAAGGGCTAGACATCGACAACATGTTAAAATAGTATAGATTATTAACATAAAGTTCAATTGTCTCCTTCAATATGAAAGTTATTTTAAGCGAAAAAATATTTTTTCAGAGGTACTCATTCGTATGTTCTTAACATAATTGGGTGGAGAGGTTATGTATACATTCAGAATATAATTTGTATTGGATAGTAATGAAAAATAATAGTATTAATTTGTATAAATGAAGTTACAAAAGTGTTTTTCACTAAAGAGCATAATTTTTTTTTAATTAACTAAACTATAATTTTTAAAAACTAAAAATTGTGTAAACAAATTTAAACGGGGACTGATATAAAATACTATAAAAGAGAGACATCAAAAGATTTTTTATTTTTTCTTAATTGCCAAAGAATTTTATTTTAGTAATTCAAGGAGTTTGGGAATCGGAAAAGGTTTGTTTTAATTTGGAGGGAAAAGTTTTGAGAAAACGATGCAAAATTTAATGCAAGGATATTATGAATTTTTTATACTAATATTTATGAACAAATTTGGGCTAAATTATTATGGCCATTTAGCACTACACTGTTCACTTCATCACATTAATTCCCACATCTTTTCATATGCCTTCAATTAAATAGCGTCTCTCGATTATAGTACTCGTAGCAGTATATATAATAGGCCACTTCTGTTTGTTAAAAACGTATTTAACTATCCATAATCTGAAGAACTGTTAAAGTATTAGTATTACGGATTCCATTGTAGGAAAAATATGGGAGTATCTGTGCCATCTTACTAACTCTATTCTTGCAAGGGCTACAGGAAAATTGTTTTGTCGATGCGCTACAGTGGCGTAAGGATTTTGTTTGTCAGGTGCTGGACGTGCTACAGAACAATGGGGGCAAATTGCTGGAGAAACTAAAGATTCCTGGTGGCAAAGTGGTGTTAAGGTAAACGAAATTTGGTGGCAAAGTGTTGCTTGCGCTGACGAATGTTGGTGGAGAAATTGTAGGGAAAATAGAGAGTACTGTTGGTGGTTGGTTCAATGATAAGCTTCCGAGTACTGAAGATAGAAATGAACTGCTTCAAATTGCTTCTCTTATCATAGAGTTGGTGCTGGCAAAAAGTGATGGAAGTACTTTTGATCGCATAGTGATATTGCTGAAGAAGCTCACTGTTAGTTTTGATAATTTGAAGAAGGAAAATGAAGTTGATATATTTGGTGGTTTGCTTTTATAATTACTCTAAAGATCAGTTAAAAATGCAAGTACTAATATAGCAAAGGTACTATCGATGTCTATGTTTAAAGTTCAGTTGAAATGCAAGTACAATATAGTAGACGTACTGTCAATGTCTATGTTTAAAGATCAGTAAGAATGCAACTGCTAATATAGTAGACGTACTGCCAATATCTATGTTTAAAGATCAGTAAGATTGCAACTGCTAATATATATAGCAGACGTACTATTGATATCTATGTTTAGATGTCATGGATTTGCTATTGTAGAACATGTATTTCAGTTTTTCATGATTCCGTCTCATTATGCTGCTGTCTCAACTTTACTATTTGTTAAGATTTTGATATGTTTTGAGTAGTGGCGGAGTTAGGATTTTTATTGAGGGAGTTTAGAAGTAAATATACGAATTAATCTAAGGTGGTTGAACATCTACTATATATGCATAAAAGATCATATTTTTAACCATGTAAAGTTAGTACAAAAATATTATAATTTTTTGTCGAAGGTATTTCGGATGAACCCCTTGGTGCAAAGGTGGTTCCGCCACTTATTTTGAGAGTTGATTAGACAAGATATGATGCAGTTGCAACTTAATGAAGACATGAACTTAGCAAGGAGGTGTGATGGACGTATACGAATTTTGAATAGAAGGTTAGGAGGTATTTAGGAGGATTGTCCTTGTTAGTAATAGTTTCTTGTTCGTAGTTTTTTGTTGATAGATGTTTTAGATAGATGATTTGTAGTATTATTTTGGTCTCTTTACTATTTGCTGTGTTATTTCCTATTGTATTTTTTTATTATTTTTTACCTTTATTATATCTTTTTCTAATCTTGGGTCTATCGGAAACAATGTAATTCTCTTTCTCATCTTTGAGGTAATGGTACGAATTGGGTACACTCTATCCTTTCTGGACTTCACTTTATGGAAATACACTGCATATGTTGTTGTTGTTTGGACTCGAAGTCTGTGTGGCTGCACCACCCTAACCTCTCCGGGCCCTGCAATTATGTTCTTTATTTTTGAGTTTGGATGGCTGTATTTTATTTTATTTTATTTTGATGAATTTATATCACTAGACGGAGAGTCTAGCAGCTTTTGTTAAAAAAAACAAAAACAAAGGTTCCCAATAGAGGTAAGTACATGTAAAGGGGACAAGGCATTACCTTATCAAATTTACTGAGATAACAAATATTTATTGATTAACAAGCATGAAGAAAAAATGAGCTAAGGAAAGTTAGATATTCTGTGATCATTATAGAATTTGTAATATTCTCTATGATGACATTATAAATGAGGATGCTCATGTAATACAATAATATGAAAGCGAAGAAGTTTGAGTTATCAACCTCAAACTTCCTTTTAACATATTTATGAATTTAAAAAAAAAAATAGTTTGGTGTCTACAGTAACTTGAAACATCATCTTGTCTTCTTCAAATCTGTCCAATATCCTTTGATAATTCTATCACTTTTTGGGTGTATTGGGTCTTTTTGAAACTTTTGACGATGTCATATCCTTTTATTTTGCCAGTCGCATTGATAGAGATGTAAGCGCTTAAGCTAATACTCCCTTCGTTTCGTAGAGATTTCACACACTAATTAAAAAATTAATAAATAGAAATATATTTACATATTTATTCTTGTATGTCTTTTAAAGTTCAATAATCAATATAATGATTAAACATTTAAATTTAATACATTACTTCATTCGATGCATTATGTTTAGAACATTAAGTATTTATAATTGAAACTAGTAATAAGAATTTAATTTTGATTTTGAGAACTGAAATTATTTATGCACCATTCAATAATTTTCAATTAAGGGTAAAATGAAAAAGAATTTAATGTCGCATGTTATTAACAAAATTTCGTTAAGCATTTTAATGGACCACACACATTTTCTTGCTTAATACACTTCCTTTGTGGCTACAAGTCCAGACGTAGTACTCCCTTCATTTTAAAATAATTGACTTTTTTTGACTTGATACTTTTTTAAAAAAGTATTTATTAAGGGTTTATTTTATCAAAGTAGCCTAATTAATTATGCTTTGAAAATATAAATTTGAGTAAATATACTTTGTTTAGTCACTTAATGTTGAGAGAAGTATTGGAAGAACATAATAAAATACTCTTGATTTCATCAAAAGAGACAACTAAATTGAAACAAATATTTTTAGAAAGAAGATCAATTAAAACAAAAGAGAGGGAGTACTAGTCAACCAACTACAAAGACAATAAATTACAATAGACAACACACATATTGACACACTACCGGGTCCTTTAGTAGAGTATGATTAAAAAAAAAAAATTAATGCATGCATTAGATTTATGCATTGTTAATATTTTGTTTGATATATTTTTTTCACCTTATGTATAATTAATATAAGTATTAGTTATATACTCTATTGTGTATTATGCTAAACATAACTAATACCATCATTTTTTGGGAAAAAAATCAAAATATACATCCTTAGATTGTATATTGCAAGTCATATCAATACTTGTTAGATTGCAACTAATAGCAATTTTTAAAATAAAAAAATAAAGAAAAAAATGTCATTTTAATAAAAAAAAGATTCCTAAAATAAAACAGTTTATTATTAATAGGTGGATATCTATCATACCTTAATATCTCTCTCCTCTTAATTTTTTTCTTTATTTTTTTCATAATTTGTTGTACAATTTCACAATTCTCTCACAAAATACAAAACTCTCTCTTCCTCTTTTCATTCTATTTTATTTTATATTTTTTTCATATATATTTCTTCAAAATCCTTCATAGATGATTTCATCTTTTTCCATAATATTCTTTCTTACTTTTTCTATTATTGAAAAATTAGATATATTACCATTTTTTTATAAATCTTGATTATTTTTTCTTTAGTTTGGAAGGTAATAGTGTTCATTTAACTTTAATTTAATACGAAAGTAAATGAGATAAAATCCTGTATGAAATGGATATATAAAATAGTATCAATTAAATTAAATATCATAATTCATAGATATTTCATATTAGTTTATATGTCTATCACATACACATTTCATACAATTGTGATATATAAGAAATTACTTTATAAACCAATTTCATTCAATTTATAATCTAAAATATATCTTCTTAACTGAATATCACAATCCATAAAGTTTGTAGATGATTTGACATTAAAAAAAAAAGTAAAACAATTTGTATATCTATACCATACATCTAAAAAATAAAATTAAGCATTTGTATATAAGCTGCTATTAAAGATAGAAAAGTTATTAAAAAAGAAATATATAACAATTCATTATTATCTAGATTTTATATATTAATCGTTCAAAAATTTCATTAAAATACCTACCTTCTTCTTTCTACAAAAATCATAAATCAAATTCTGAGTGAAACCCAATATTATTCAATTTTTTTTATCTAAATCGTCAAAATTTATTTATTAAAATATGAATTTACATATTTTAATTGCAACATTAAAAAAAATATCATCTAGATTTTTGACTTTTATTTCAATACCATTTTCATCCATTAAAAACATTAATAAGTATGCATCATTCTTCTATATCATTTTACATTTCAATTTTATAGATCAAAATTTAAAAATAAAAAAATATTTTATATATGATTTTGGTGTATAACATGATTTAAATTTGATTGAAAAATTAAATGAAATGTAATATATATATAAAATGTTTGGGTATAAACCTAGTTATTAAATAAATTTGCAGTATTTTTTATGATATTTTTATATGAATTACATACATTGAGACCCTGATAAAAAATGTCACTTAGTAAATGGGCCGAATATATAAAAATTTCAATATAATTTGTTATATTATTTTTTATTAACAGATTTTTTTTTGTATCAGTTTCATAATTAAGGTAGACGTATTACTATGAGAAAAAATCTTAAACCAATAAAATAGAGGCAGAAGAAAAATAATGAATAGATAAGAATATAAATTAATGCTACTTTTCAAAATGGAAAGAAATGTATAGTAATAAATGATTAGAGACTATAGAAAAGTGCAAATTAAATAAGTAATTTAGTTCATTTTTACTCCCTAAAAAAATGGTAATTTATGTGAGTGTGAAAGATAACACACAAATTTAGGAGATATTTTAATTGATATATATCCAATAAATAAATTTTTAAAAATAATTTCTTTAAAAAACTGCTACAATTTGTAATTAAAAATACAATTCAATAATTATCGAAAAGTATTGCTACAACTTGCAATAAATTATCTAATAAATACATAATAGATAATTTTCTCTCATTTTTTTATGTATTAGTAATACAAAGCTTTTAACACATGCATTAACTTCTTAAATGACTAATTTAACTCTTATTTTTTTTCTCAATTTCTATTTCGTTCTTGTTCCTCCTCTATACTCATTTCACTGGAACAATCTGAGAACTCAAAATTGTTGCAAAGTATCACATGAACTCTTACGTTCCGTTCTTGTTTCTCTTTTTTTCGGCAAAAAGTTTGTTTCGTTCTTGTTTTTCTTTTTTTTTTCGGTAAAAAGTTCACCGATTTCGTTGTTAGAATTTTGGTTTAGACGAAGTGAACATTAGGGTAGAATGCTAATTTTACATTTCACTAAAAAAAATTAAATTTTTTATGGAATGTTACCTCCTCTAGATAAGTGAAGATGAGTATTCATTTTTGGCACAAGATTGAAAAAGAGAGTGTAGAATGTTTAATAAAGAGTATTTTAATAAATTAACATTATTTGATAAAAATTATATTTTGTATTTTATTTTTTATACATCAAATCAAACAATGTGTAAGAAATATTATCTGTGCAAAATTCTCTCCTTTAAGCTCAAGTTCAAGGTAAGTCTACAATGGTGATATACAGTATTAATATAATATTGAAGAGAAGAAGGAGAGAAGATATTTTTATTTGGGGAATTTTCTCTGTGTATCTCCTCAAATGTGCAATCTGCGATACATATATAGACAATTGCAACCGACTCCACTAATTGATATGCCAGTTGTACTCCAACTGAACTAACTGCTAAGATACTATGCTAACTAACTAACTGAGCACAATTAGTAACTACTAATCAGTAATTAATATGGCTAATTACATGACTGCCATGTGCTTATCACATGACTGCCATGTGCTTATCACATGACTCAATACTCCCCCTCAAGCTAGAGGGTGAAGCACATTGAACACTCCCAGCTTGGTCATCAAATAAGAATGTTGAACTTTGTTTAACCCCTTGGTTTGTAAGTCTGCTTGTTGGTCTTCAGTGCCTACAATTGTTGTCTTGATAATTCCTTCCTTGATCTTATCTCGAATAAAGTGATAATCTATCTCGATATGTTTTGTTCTTTCATGAAATATAGGATTAGATGCAATCTGCATTGCAGCCTTACTGTCACTTAAGATTGTTACTGGTTTCATCACTTTCACTCCCAGCTCTTGAAACAATCCCAGCAACCATATAATCTCAGCCAATGCTGAAGCTATGCTCCTATACTCTGACTCTGCAGAATTTTTTGAGACTATCTGTTGTTTCTTTGATTTCCAAGACACTAGGGAACATCCAAATTTAATTATATACCCAGTCACAAATCTTCTAGTATTTGGGCATGCTACCTTGTCTGCATCACACCAATATGTAAGTTCCTGGCTAGGAGATGAGCTCATAAGAAAACTGTCACGATCCAAAATAGGATCATGACCCGTAAGGGGGTTAGGACTCCAAAGCAAGCCTTGTTAAAATTCTACAAAAAATTGGGCAGAATTTCCCCTGTTCTGGGGACTGGCAGAAAAATTTTCTATCTTAAATCAACAACCCCGCATCACAATCAATACATCAAAACACCAACACAATCCACCAAAAACCATCAACACCCATTCACCACAAAATAATAATACGAAATTCATCTCCAAACTATGAGGAGAAGTCAATAACTTCACCAAATCAAAGTAATAAAAGAATACTCAAATTCTACATAAGTGACTTTGGAGCGACTCTAAGATTTTCAAGAAAAAGGATCTAAAAATAAATAAACTATTGCCCACGCGAGCAAATGCGGGACTTACTAGTGTAGACATCTAATTTTATCCCTCACGAAGTTGAATTTTATATATTTTTAGCTCATCTTACCACGTATCCTCACCCATTCTACACTTTTCCCACAAAAAAGTAAATACAATAAATCCTAACAAATTAAATTCACAATTCCAAAATATTCCCTTATCATAACGAACCCATCCACCTCACCATCCCATACTCCCCTAGCACCTACCTACCCACGTGATCCCTCCCCAAAACGTTTTCTTCCACTTAAGAGAGAATAATATACACACAGCTGGACAGCTATACACACACAAATCGTTCTTCCATTTATATACAATACACATACATATTCTCGAGGGGCCCACGGGATACAAAAGACACTCACATATAGAGACCCACTTCATCATCTTCATCACAGACCTCGCGATACACTCAGCTCACCATTTTTTTTCTTTTCTCCATACGCACACTCACACACTCTACATACAAATACACAACACACACAATAATCTCACAATCACACTCCTCCATCACTCACACAGAAGCAACACCACACAGTAAAAAAACGCACACACACACATGATACACCCACTCGACGGAATACACACACCGAGAGAGAAATCGAGAGGGAGATTGAGACAGATCGGAAAAAGAGAGAGTGAAAATAAGGAGAGAGAGAGAGAGAGAGAGAGAACTGAGGGGGTAGACCGTTCCGGCGATTCGTCGCCGGGAAAACATCATCTCTGCTCCGAAAATTGATCTGAATTTTCTTCTTCTTTTTATTCCTTCTGGGCTCGTCGGAGTTCCATCAGCTCCGTCCTATTCCGGCGAAATCACTGAACCAGCCGCACTGCCAGTCCGGTTTTCTCCAAAGTCCGGCAAGCCATTTCCTTCCCGTCTCTGCCTGAGATCACCGGAGCTCCGATGAGTCGCGAAACATCGGAAGAAAACAGGGGGGTCGTCTTTGGAATTTTGGGATTCGAGTTCGAGCTTCGTCCGTGGATAATTGATTTCGAGGCTCCCATAGTCGTTGAAATCAGTTCAATTGGTCGAATAAAAATCCCAATTTAAGGTTCATCTCTTTATCTCATTCTTATCCTTAGTTAATTTTTATGGTTGTGTGTGGTTGATTGCTATCGTCTCGACTTTCTTTTATCTTATGCGTGATGCGAATGATGAATGTCGAATGATATTGATTGTGGATTGCTGAACTATTTCGTTGATTTGTTATGTTGGAACAATGGTTGAGAATGATTTGGGATGGGAATCGAAAGTTAATGAAGTAAATAGAATCGATTGTTTGATTTGAATTGGATATTAATGTTGATTGAATCCGAGTTAATTTTGATCCATTGGTGATGTTGAACGTGATAGAATCATGATAGGCCAAACCGGTAGGCAAATAGTATGTTCGGGTAGATAAATTTAGAACTTGTGGATTGTTGAATGTTGAAAATGTTTGTTGAATGTTGTTATTTTATGAATTTGATTCAAGTGTATTCATTTGACCGGGGAATGCCCCGAGATTTCGTGTACTTATTCATCGGGGAATGTCCCGACGTATCATGTACGTAAAGGATGTTCGTGCCGAAGGCTCGAGGCATCGGGTAAAGCATTGGAGCTTAGTCTAGGATTAGTTTAGAATAGAATAGGTTTACATTTCCCCATTTTTTTATTTTAGACTGTATAATTGGACTGGACACTACATTTTTGGGATTTGTTTTGTTTTGTTTTGTTTGTTTGATTGATTGTTTGTGTGTTTTTGTGTGGTTTATATATTCATGGTGTCAAATTAGTCGATATGCTCCACCAAGCGATCGTGGTAGAACCACGGGACCGAGGGGTGCCTAACACCTTCCCCTCTGTCAACAGAATTCCTTAGTTGGAATCTCTGTTCGCGGATCAGTTTTAAAGAGTCAAAGCCGTTTTGAAAAAAAATTTCCAAAGGTGACTTGGCACACCTGATTATGCCAAGTGGTGACTCTGAGTTTTAATGTAAATAATCCTTTTCGAAATAAATTTTCATTTTTGTCACTTTAATAATAAAATTCTTTCAAACTTAAAATCTAATCTTTTTGGTTAGAAAGAGTTCTGACAACCAGGAATATGCCACTCGAATCCTCTAGCTAACAAAATCCTCACCGTCACGTGCGTTCTCTGTAAAAATCATAGCGAGTAGTGAGATGCTAGCTCAGTGAGTAATAACACTTAACCATAACCGTTTTATTGGGACAAGTCATAAAACATCATGCAATAAATGCTCTTTCAGAAAACAACAACAATAAACAATATTATTCGCTTCATGTAAGCAAAATGAATCAACAGTTCAATAATAAACTCAATAAACATCATATCATATGAATTATTACATATTTGGGAGGTTTTCAAGAATGAATCATGTAATCAGTATGACAATCTACTTTAAGAATTGTCAATAACAGTGGACCCCTCATAAAGGAGTAAAATATCATATTAGTAGGTCCCCTACTCGAGGGAGATCAGTAACAGTATGCTAGTTCTACCTTCCCACTAGTGAGGGTTGTAACAGTAATCAGTGAATATAAGGTGCACCAGGTCTAACGATCCCACCGTTAGCTACGGAATTCAAATCAAGGTCTACTCTCATTTATACTTGTAAACAATAGATATTCATATGAAAACATTTTTCAGAATAAAATATAGCTTTAAAGTTCATATCAGATCATATTATATGTAAACTTGAATAAACTCATGTAAAAAATTATACTTATTTTCTCATGTAAGTGAAGAACTCTCATAACATAAGTGGTCATATCTCAAGTAACGATAAATATGTCTTATGAACATCTCAAATACTCAATTTCAGTATCATATCAAGTAAAAAAAACTTGTCCCACATATAATTTCAAAGCATTCAGTAATTCTTGTTTCATCAAAATCATGTATAAAATATGCTAAGTTAAGAAACATAAATCATGGGAAAGGTTACTACTCACAATACAATTGCCGGAATACCGAACTCGTCACCTCGAGCAATTAGCATGACTTCCTTCGATCAATCTATAATCACATCCTATCAATCTTGTGTCAATTCTCTTATTTAAGCAAAACTCATAACTAATTCAGGACACCCATCACTCCGACTTAATTTGAGTCTCGATTAGTCAAATTATACTTATCCATGCTCTTAGTAACTCAATTAGTCCACAATCCATCAATTTCAGCTTATTCTTCAAATTCTTTACCGAAAAATATAATTTCGTACCTAAAACAGATTAAAGTAACTTTACTGTTCATCATACTTTAATTTTTGGTATTCAATTCTAATATCCAAAGGAAATCTCAAGGACTTTGAAAACAAAATATAAGAATTAAATGACACCTTTCCTTCAAATTTGTCGAGTTAGTTATATATATATATATACTGTCGAGTAATCCTTCCACATTTACCAAGTGATCGTTGATATTACCAATAGTACTATACTGTTCAATTCATCACATTAATTCCCACATCTTTTTATTTGCCTTCAATTAAATAGCGTCTCTAGATTATACGTACTAATAGCAGTATACTACTTCCTCCGTTTTGTTTTAGTTGACTTTCTTTGTAATTCTAAAAATATTTGTTTCAATTTAGTTGTTTCTTCGATGAAATCAAGAGAATTTTAATATGTTCTTCCAATAATACTCTCAACATTAAATGACTAAATAAGTTGTATATATTCAAATTTATATTTTCAAAGCATAATTAATAAGACTAATTTGGTAAAATAGATCCCTAATAAATATTTTTCTGTGTGCTAGGGGCAACTATTAAGAAACGGAGTATATAATATGCCACTTCGGTTTGTCAAAAACATATTTAACTATCCATAATCAGAAGAACTGTTAAGTATTATAATGGATTTCATTGTAGGAAAAATATGGGAGTATCTGTGCCGTCTTACTATTAACTCTATTCTGCAGGGGCTACAGATGGTGAAGAATTGTTTTGTCGATGCGCTACAGTGGCTTAAGGATTTTGTTTGTCAAGTGCTGGACATGCTACAGAACAATGGTGGCAAATTGCTGGACAAACTAAAGGTTCTTGGTGGCAGAGTGGTGTTAAGGCAAACGAAATTTGGTGGCAAAGTGTTGCTTACGCTGATGAGTGTTGGTGGAGAAATTGTAGGGGCCCTAGAGAGTGTTGGTGGTTGGTTCAATGATAAGGTTCCGAGTACTGAAGCTACAACTGAATTGCTTCAGTTTGCTTTACTTAGCAGATGTACTATCGATAACTATGTTTAAATTTCAGTTAAAATGCAAGTATAATATAGTAGACTTACTATTGATATCTATGTTTAGAGATCAGTTAGAATGCAAGTACTGATATAGTAGACTTACTGTTGATATCTTTGTTTAAAGTTTAGTTAGAATGCAACTGCTAATATATATAGTAGATTTACTATTGATATCTATGTCTAAAGATCAGTTAGAATGCAACTGCTAATAATAATAATATAGTAGACTTACAATTGATATCTATGTTTAAAGTTTCGTTAGAATGCAACTGCTAATAATAATATATAGTAGACTTACAATTGATATCTATGTTTAAAGTTTCGTTAGAATGCAACTGCTAATAATAATAATAATAGACTTACTATTGATATCTATGTTTAAAGTTTAGTAAGAATGCAACTGCTACATTCACTGCTAATATAGTAGACTTACTATTGATATCTATGTTTAAAGTTTAGTAAGAATGCAACTGCTAATATAGTAGACTTACTATCAACATCTATGTTTAAAGTTTAGTTAGAATGCAACTGCAAATAATAGTAACAGATATACATGATGTATATAGGAAGGGACGGAGTACTTTCTTCGTTTACTTTTAGTAATCTGTGTACACACACACAAACACACACCTAATATAGCATAGCAGTATATATAAGCCACACAATTCTCATCAGATAAAAAGCAAAATATTATTATCCTCCCTTATTCCTTACTATTCATAATCTCAAAAAAGTAGTTGCTAGTATTACTATGATGTCTTCCACTGATGATGAAAGCAATTCCTTTATAGGACAGATTAAGGAGTATCTGGTCCGATTTAAGGATTTTGTTATGGAAGGGTTACGTAAAATGAAGGATTTTTTTGTCGAAGCATTACAACAGCTTAAGAACAGTTTTATGGATATGCTAGTGAAGCTGAAGAATGATGTTGTTGGCCAATGTGTACAATGTATAAAGAACATTGCATCCGAATTGCTGCAGGAGTTAAAGAATTTCTTTGGTGAAAATGAAATGGACAAAGTTGTAGTGCAAAATGAGGGTTTTGGCAAGAGATCTGAAACTATGTTTGCTCGGGTGCATTGTGCAGAGGGTTTAAACCATGTGTTGCAGGAAGCATTAAGCCACATTGTGACTGTGTTGGATGGAGTGATCAAGGTCAAGATAAATTGATCATCAAACATACATTATATCAACCATCGATCTCCAGCCTCTACTTGTTTATGTTGCTTTGCTTTCATGCTTTTCTCTACTCTTATTTTGAGTGAAACATCTAGTATCCGCTGAACTATTATCAAATTCGCTACGACACACTTCAACTTCATAGGGGTTCTATTACCTCTAGCTCTGAGCTAGATTTTAGCTTATTTTGTTAATCTTTTTAGCTGACATGTTGTCGATTTTTCTAGTATTTTTTTTTTTTTTAAATAGCAGCTTATATGATATACTACATTCCATCAACCAGCATAACAATACAAACCCAGCATAACGGTACAAATCCAACATAACAATACGAACCCAGCATAACAATACAAACATTTAAAATCAAGTTAGTTTCAAAATTTATCAAGATTTCAAATTCAAACTACAAAATATGCAAAAGTCTAAAAACTACTCATCATCCTCTTCGTCATCTGCATCCTCAGCCTCACACACAGGATCTGATTCTTCATCTGTGGTGTAATAATCATTTAGTGGGTCTAGACCATTTGCAGCCCGAACTGCATCACTAAGATAAGGAGGAAGAATCTCTGCAGATCGAATAAAAAAGTTGATCTGCTCCTGCATCATTCTGATTTGTGATGTTGTTTCCTCCTTCTGCTTCGCCCTCTCATTCTGTACAGCAGGCTCTTTAGTGAGTTGAGTAATCATATTTTTTAGTAAATCAATGGTTTCTCTATCAGCTGATAAGGAATAGGATGTATCACCGGACGAAGACCTAATATTCTGGCTAAAGCATTTTCTGTTGTACCCGTAGTATTGGCCTCTAACTGGAGAACCCACACTTTGTTTTCAGAACTCCTCCTCTACATCTTCAGGTATTGTTTCACCCTGACTTTCAGGAGGCTGAGTACTACGATACTCAATAATGAACTGCATATATTTGCCCTATATTCAAAGTAAGGCTAAAATTAATAGTAAAAAAATATTAAACTACTCATACTTGAATAATATCAACTTTGAAAAAAAGATTCATAAATACAAAATTTGATTCTTACATGTGTAGCTTTTGCACGAGGCTCAACCCAGAAATCTTCATCAGCTGAGTTTTTCTTCTTCTTTACATGAGTCTCCTCGAATATCTCATGTTGTTGTATCTTCCTACCCAATTTTTTTTCATGCATATGATAAAATTATTAATCTTCAAATAATTAAAAATTTAAATAGAAACAAACAATTAAAGCTGTAAAAGTTACATACCATTTTTTGTTCCACAGTAATCCGACTAATTGCTCCCGCAGTATGTAGAGAGACACCCTTGAATAATGCTCTAAATTTCTTTCCTTTTTCACTCAGCACTTGATATTCTTAGCTATTCCAATAACGAAGATAATCTTACCACATGGGTTCGGTTATAAAACTTGGTCGTACCCTGTTCGTTCTGGCATAATCCAACAGACCATTCATTCTGAGTCTCGCTCTTCTATAAAAATTCTTCCATATATCAAAGTCATATTTTGAATCCCACCAGAAATATTTCTACAACAAAAATAAAAGTTTAATATTCAATTTTTTGTTCTAAGAATGTGTTAAGTAGTCGATAAGTGAAAATTTTACCTGAAATTCTTTAAACATTTCATTTCTATGTAATTTTGGAACCTTTTGTCAACTGGTCCAATAGCCGCTGAAGTGCCGACAAATGCATTTAGTCATAATTTTTTCAACTCCATCATCGGGCTTAAACCTACAACACAAGATCAAATATTAATTTCATAGAGCATAATAATATAGTAAATGAAAAATGAATAATGTTGTTATATTTAGAAATCTTACCCTACTCCATATAGAACAATATAACGCCCCTGATTAGTATCTTTGTCTCCGGACTGCGGAACAAGTGCTGGTGCATGCATTGGTGTGGGTGGATCTAAAGCACCGGATGGTGTGCCTCCAAGATGAAGATCTATCAACCCAATAGATCCAGCAGAATCACTGTGAGAGCGTGAATGACTACTAGTAGACGATGGTAAATGATTGTATGTGCCAGCGATCGTCTGATAGTACTGTGAAGGCGGTGGCATGGCGATGGGAGCAGAATGAGTCGTTGTAGAGCCATGAAGTGGACTCACGTGCGTAGGAGCAGGAACTGAATAATGCAACGACCTAGAATAAGAGGGTCGTGCTGGCATGTCATCAAATCGATTCTCAGATATATGAATACCTGACGGTCGTCTATAAGGCGGAGGCTATTTTTTCTTTTTTGTCTTTGTAGGATCAATTTTTTGTTTACCTTTGCCACCTTTACCTCCCATCTAAATTATGTAAAGTTAACAAGTAGTTAGTCCTTACAAAATGAATATAAAAAAACACTTGTGGTAAAATATTCCAAGTAACTAATTTCAAGCTACTAATTCACATTTCAAATCACTAAATCAGTATTAAAACATCAGTGAAATAGTTACATAACCATAGCAAGTTTAGGCTTGCTCCAACAATATGAGATAAACAAGAATATTTCTATTACTACAAAATTATGAAAAAGTGACAACAACAATCTTACACAGTATATTACATATCAATCTTAAACAAGAAATATAAAGGTAGATAGTACAAAGCATAAAAACATCAATACATAACAAATACAACCTACACAAACTAATCCTCCTCTCCCGAAGTTTCTCCACTAAACCATTCATCCTCTTCGGAAGTTTTCTCATCTCCTACCCACTCAACCTCTTCTTCTGCAATATTAATTTCTTCAAATATATTTTTTTGGTGGTTCAAACTATCCACTAAATCAATGTCCACTAACTGGTGATCAATCTGCATTTCATTTTGATATGCAGTGTCCAACACATTCTCAACTTTCACCCGTCCTATAGACTTTGTTTTTATTACAGCCCACCAATCAGACCTGTCACTGTACAATGGATAAGGAGCATAATACACTTGTTTAGCATTTTGCGCGAGAACAAAAGGACACTAAACAAAATACGTCCTATTGTGCTTCACTTCATTGATGTTATACTCCTTATGTACTCTTGTGCCTCTTATTCTTTGATCAAACCACTTACATCGAAAGAGGATAATTTTTTTTATTGGGAAACCAGCATACTCCATTTCTAAAATCTTTTGTCTGATATCAAAATAATCAATATCATCATCACCCTTAACCCAAACACCATTATTGTTTGTTTTCCTTGTTTTGGAGTGTTCTTTGATGGAAAATTTAAATTCATTTACTGTGTAAGTGGACATTGTGCGAGCTTCAACAGGTCCCAAAGAAATATCTCTCAAGAACTGATCGTATGCGGCCACATTTGGTGAATGGTATACCTAAAAATATTATACACATACATACATACATACATATATATACTAGTTTCGTGAGGCCCGTGCTAAGCTCGGGCCCAACTCTGATATAAAAAATAATAATTTATGTTATATGACGTATTAAATATATTTTGTTGATAAGTTTTATAATTATTAAAGTTATTAATCACATAATTAGATAATTTTCTTAAAAAATAATTATTTGTGCGGAAGAAAGTATTATTGGAGAATTAGAATATATCAAAAGGCCACAAGTAATTCGGTATTTTATAAAATAACATCATGATATTTTAATAATGGCAATTCAATGATGATCAAAAATAGAAAATATTGATATTTTAATGAGTTTGTGGGTATGTAATTTCTCGGTTATAGATAGAAATAAATTTCTTTTGATATTTATTATTTTATTTTCACCTATAATTTCATGACAAGAGTATTTGCAAAATTTATTTTTTCAATCTAATACAATAAAATATTTCAATGACTTCAAGTTTATAAAACAATGGTAACAACCTTAATTTAGAAGATTTACATAAACTAACAGAATAGAGATCTATAAGAATATTAAATAATAATTAAATTAATAAATTATTTCATTCGGCCCATTTACTTGTCGTGTTTATTATTTACGTTCCCTTTAAAAAATATTTTACTCACCCTATTTTAATTATTAATTTATCTTTTCATGTCGGTTAAAAATAATAATAAAGTAATTATATTATTTATTATTGATTAAATTATCCTATTTATTAGATATTTTTTAAGGAATTGAACAATATTTACTATAAGGGTGTAGTTAGAAATTATTACTACTTTGATTTTATATGAAAGTTATTTTTGAATAATTTTTTTGAGAAAAAGCGATTATTATTAATTTAAAATGAAGGAAAATTTAATCAAAATATAATTTATTAAGTGATAAGAAGAGACCAAATACAAATACACAAGTGGGAATGACCTTACCTTAACAAAAAGAATAAGGGTAAAAATAAAATTATTTAACAAAAGAACACCATATGTACTCTCTTAATTCACTTAGCCAAGGAAGTAAAATACCTAAAATGCCTTTATGAGGACTACCAAAATTTGAGATTCTCCCTTATATATGATAGTAATATATATATATATATATATATATATTAGTACACTTATACACCTCATCTCTAAACCATATTGCAAAGGATGCATACACTTGATTTTCGTAAAATTGAGTCATAAATGAACTGAAGATCTAACATGTGAAACACAATTAGTTTTCTAAAGGGAATGAGTAAATAAATATGATATGTTAATATTTAATATCCTTACTTCAGAGAGGGCTCAACTTTCGCGCAATTCAGCAAGACCTACAAAGTTGTTGATTTGTGCTCCATGGTAGTGAGCCGACGAAATATGGTCTTTTAGCCTTACAATCAGATTGATTGAAAATTGATATCGATTGCAAATAAGGCTCATTCTCATCATCCTGATGACGATTCGGTCTGTTTCTTAAACAAGCAACTTTATCACCAAAGTAGTATGAACAAAATTGAGACGTTTCTCTTGCAATATATGCCTCAACTATAGAGCCATCCACCCTATATTTATTTTTGGGACCCCTTTTCAATTTTCCAATTGTCCTACATAATCTTAAGATTAAATGTTTACTATATAAAAATAGATAGGTATGAATTTAAATATATTGCAATTGCTTACCGTTCGCATAGATACATCTACCTAGTTTGAACTGGACCGCCTAATCGAGCTTCGTGGACAAGGTGAATGGAAAGATGTTCCATCACATCGAAGAACCCAGGCGAAAAAATCTTCTCCAACTTGTTGGTGATAACAACAATATTACTTTCCATTCGAGCCAGATTTTCTTGTTTTAATGTGGTGGCACATAAGTCCTTGAAGAACAAACTAATCTGTACTATCGGTTTTCATATGTTTTTAGGCAAACCAATAAAAGCAATTGGAAGTAATTGTTCCATAAAAATATGGCAATCATGGCTTTTCATTCCATGTAAGATTTCTTGTGTCATATCAACCCTCTTTCCCAGATTTGAGGCATATCCATTGGGCATCTTTAAACTTTGGACCCATTTACAAATCTTTCGCTTTTGGTCCAATTTGAATGTATAACTAGCCAATTATAATAAAATAGTTCTTCTTAATATGAATGACATCAATATTATTTCTAAGTAAATTATCTAGTCAATATTCTAACTCCCAAAATATATTTTGCTTAGTCCAATTATGTGAAACTCCATATCCATCAAGCCTATACAATGATTCCTCCAGCCATCAGAAGTACCTGCATTTCTCCAACCATCATAGATACCAGTATGATTAGTATTTCTCTTCCAAACATCATTATATCCTCTCCCACCATAGGGTCGTCAGGATTGAAAACTAGGTAGATATCCTATAAGTTTGTAGCATTCTTCTTTTGAGTGTCCTTTTATCCTACAATGATCACATTGCTCAGACTGTTTCCTTCCTCTGAATCCCTTACCTCGACCTACACTTGCTTGCATGGCCATTATTTTTTTCAACAGTTTTGGCTGCCAAATTGGTTGCAGCTACATGTTGACTTTCATCTTGAATAATCATAGCATACGTTTGCCCTAAAGTTGGTGCAATTGATTTCATTGGGATTTGTCTCCTAGCTTGATCATACAAGTTGTTGAGACCACTTTAAAACTGAAGTAACCTTTGTTGATTCAGATACTCGATGTAGTCTTTAGACTTTGTACATTCATAGCTTGGTGATGGGACTAATACATCATATTCATGCCATAACTCCTTCAATTTTGAAAAATAACTAGAGACAGAGCTTGTACCCTGCTGTAAGGTTGTAATTTCTTTGTGTAACTTCCATATGCAAACTCGATTAACCTTGTCAAAAATTTCTTTGAGATCTTCCCAAACAAGATGTGCATAGATGCGTAAACAATTCCACTGAGAAACTCCTCAGAAATCGTGTTCGTTATCTGTGAGAGAACAATGGCGTTGTAAGTTTCCCATTGCTCAAGCAACCCATCCTTATACAAATTTTTTGCACATGTGCCAGTGACGAAACCCAGCTTCCTCTTACCTAGCAGTGCGATGCGCATCGATCTGCTCCATAAGCCATAGTTTTCATATCCAGTGAGTTTAACTGAAATTAAAACTTAACTTGGTGTATCCGCAGGTCCCAAATAAAGTGGGTGAGTAGCATCAATTTTAGTTTCCGCCATTGATACCCTAAGAAATCAATAAGGTGAACAAAAATTGAAATTTGATCTTATCGATATCTACACAGATTAATAGCACTCAAAGCCCGACGATCTACGACTTCGATACCATGCTAAATTCTCTACTGTAAGCTCAAGATCAAGGCAAGTCTACAATGGTGACATACAATATTCATATAATATTGAAGAGAGGAAGGAGAAGAGAAGATATTTTGATTTGGGGAATTTTCTTTGTGTATCTCCTCGAATGTGCAATCTACAATACATATATAGACAATTATAACCGACTTCACTAATTGATGTGCCAGTTGTACTCCAGCTAAACTAACTGCTAAGACACTGTGCTAACTAACTAACTGAGCACAATTAGTAACTACTAATCAGCTAATCAATATGGCTAATTACATGACTGCCATGTGTTTATCACATGACTCAATAGTCTGCATAACTAATACCAGCATATCTAATACAAATATTATTAATGCAAGCATTATCAATACACTCTATTCTACATTATTTTTATACACTCTACCAAACGATCCCTACATATAACTGGGTAGGAAGATGAAAAGTAAATATAATGTAATTAATGATAAAGAATTTGTAATTAATGCTTAAATAGTACTCCCTTCAAATCTAAATACTTCCTCTATTTCGTATTAGTTGAATTCTATGGATTTGACACATCTATTAAGAAAATCAACAAATTGAATTGCATTTTATATATTTATCCTTGTATGTCTTTTAAATGCAATAATCAATGCAATGATTAGACATTGAAATTTTATACATATTCTTTATTCCATGCATTACGTATAGAACATTGAGTATTTATAATTGAAACTAGTAACAATTATTTAATTTTGATTTTGGGGATTCAGATCATTTATGCACCATTCAATAATTTTGAAAACAGTAAATGTATTTAGTGTTTCTATCAAGGGCAAAATGAGAAATATATGTATAAAACACTCTTAATTTTAGAACTTAGATAACTAAATTAAAACATATACTTTTAAAAAAGAAGATCAACTAATACAAAACGGAGAGAGTATTTAGTTGTGGAAAAAATGCAAGTACATGTTTGAATGTTTTTTTTGTGGAGTAATCCTTCCACACTTGGAAGTAAGTAGTGACCATTGATATCACCTAAATCGTAATTAGATCACATTAATTCCCACGTCTTTTTATGCTTCAATTTTCCAATCGACAACAAGGGAAGCTCAATGGACAGCCAACAACATTAAGTATATGCTCTCTGATTATGCAAGCATTTTATTAGTACTATAGTACTATATACAATAGGGGCTAAAAATTAACTATCCTCATTATACATTATCTGGAAAAACTTACTATAATGTGCTCCTCTGATGAAAAAAGTGCAAATAACACTTCCTTTTTAGGAAAGATTATGGAATATCTGGTTCGTATTAAGAATTTTGTGGTAGAAGGGATATGGACAATTAAGACTTGTTGTGTCCAAGCGTTGCAAGGGCTTAAGAACTGTTTTGTGCAAATGCTATCGACGCTGAAGAGTTGTGTTGTTCAATCATTACAGTGGCTTAAGAATTTTGCTTGTGAATTGTGGGACAAGTTAAAGAATTTCTTTTGTGTGGCAATGGAAGTGATTTTGGTGGCAAGCAAAATGAATATGGTTTGTTGGATGAGGTGCGTTGTGTAGATGTTATAAGCCAAATGTTCGTGGATGAGTTAAAAAAGTTGGTGTTTCTGCTGGATCGTGTGATTGAGGCCAAGTTTATAAATATGATGAAAGGTATTTAGGGAGGAAAAAGATTAGGGATGAGTAACCATTTCAGTTTTTTGTGTTAGGTTTTGTTACCTTTTTATGTCTAAAGGGTTAGCAGGCTCTAGTTGTTTATGTTATGCTTTGTGTTCAATTTATGGTCTTAAACCGTAACGTTTGTGCTGATCAATCGTCGAGCAAATTAAAAGGAAAATATAGTAACTGTGTTATTTGAGTCAATCTTATGTGTCCCTTTTTGAATTCTCCTCACGCTTTTCCATCACATTTTTCTCTTCAAAAACACTCGTCCCGTGGATTTTTATCCTTGTTCCTTTTATTTTGAACATTGAGATGGTTCATGCATAACATTCTTTTCTACACTATTTAGGCGACACATGCTACGGAGTTGTAGACTTGAGACATAGCACCAAAGAATTTTCTGCTACTTGTTTTGCTAGTTTGTTATTATATGTTCAATATATAGTCTTAAACATGTTGCTTTACTGTAGTTCCAAACATGATTGGCAACAAAGTACTTACAATGTTTTTTTTGTTTGTTTAAAAGGATCGGAAAAATTAGGTCATGTAGGTATAGGCATACTTATATGGCGTAATTAATGTTTAAAATAATAATTTGTAGTTTAAGTTTAGGTGAATTGCTAAGTCTGCACTTCTTTTGTAATTCATAATATTTTAGTGAATTTCAGGGTTTGAATATATTTCCTATCTAAAGTATTTGTATATTTAAGCTAATTTCGGAGATTATATACCGTATTAAACCTAGTTGTTGCTATGTTTTGTAGTTACACAAACATTTTATAGTGTGTACAAGAAAAACTACTTCCATCTACTTCCAAAATAACTAAACATTTTCCAAAGAAGAGTTGTGGTATGTGCATATTGATGGACATTGAATTAATCAACGACTACACAAATCACTGTCAACAAAGAAAATACAAGAGAGGTGTAATGCCTTGTATTCCATGTTAATGTTACAACTCGAAACCAAAATAAGTCTAGTCATAAATAAAATGATCAAAATAAGTCACCTATTTAATAAGTTATCAAAATAGTCTAAACGTAATAAATTATTATGTTTTTTACTTTTTTTTAATGGTCAACTAACATAGTTGACTTTTTATGAAACATAATAAATTATTACGTTTTATTATTTTTTTGATAAAACATAATAATTTTTTACGTTTTATAAAAAAAAATATAAAACATAATAAATTCTTACGATTTACATGAAAATTGAAATAAAAAAGTCGATATTTTGTCATATCAACACTAAAATATACCACACACACTTTCTTTTCTCTTTCCTCTTTACTCCCCCCCCCCCCCCCCCTCCTCACATTTTAGTACGAATAATTTATTTTTTTCTTTGTAATAATTTTTTTGCGTTTTATACAAAAATTCGAAAAATAAAAAAGAGAGAAGTATTAGTTACCTCATGAACTTGGCACTAACCTTATATTTTTTCTATATCAAAATATAACCACTTCTACCCTTAATTATCTGACTTAATAATTATACTTTTGAGTTTTCCTCTACTCTAAAATAGTAAAATGTTGAATTTTCGTCGATCAAATATGTTATTATCTAAAAGAATTATATTTTTTTTATGTGTTAAAGATATGAAATTATTATTTCTGATTAGTGTTTCGAGTAGGATTTTGAGGAGACTCACATGCACAAATACGTTTCTTATTATAATTAATGGAGTAAGAAATCACAATTTAATTTAGGGGTATAAAAAATTTGAACCGATAAAAATGTTACAAGTATTAATTTATCGTTATTGGGTAAATGGAGGTTGTCCGATGTTTAATTGGGTTAATAGAAAAAAAAAAAAAAGTCAAAACACATGACAAGTTGTCCGATGAATTAATGACACATGATTTTTAACCAAATAATTATAAAAGTACTTTGACTTCGTCTTCCCGCCCAATCCATTTTCTTCGAGCTTAACATTCATTAATGGAGGTTGAAATTTTCAAGGATGATAAACATGCCTCCTCATTCTATAATCCAGTTTAATATAGCTTTATGAATTTCAGTTTTGGCTAAAAAAATATGGAGGAAAAGGAGGGTTGTGTTCAATTAGAAAATTAATTAATAAAAGAAAATATGGGTATTGTTAACTTAAAAAGTTCAGTGTCTTTTTTTACTTTATTTACATAAAACTTGCAAAACGAATTTAGAAGCGCTAACTAAATCAAACTCAATCGATTAACTGAATGATTTATTGGTTAATTAATTAGGTTAGATTGACGTAAAAAAGATGTTCATTAATGGAGCTTGAATTTTTAGATAAATTTTTATTTTCTTCATATTTTAGATTATATTATTAGAACACTTTTTAGATTATATTGTTGGAAGTGATATGAAAAAAATTCAAAAAAATTATTCTTTTAGAGATAGAGGGGTTCTAGGAGTAACATTAAAGGTGTTTGAGCTTGAAAAAAAATGATAGAAAATAGTGGGATGAAAAAATGAAGAAAAAACTTAAATTAAATTAAAAATAGGCTAAAATAAGGTTGTCATGTGCCTAAAGTGAGACAATTTATGGCTATGTTAGGTGTTTAAAAAAAAATCATCTACTTAAAGTGGCAAAGTGAAAGATCGTGCCAAGTTAAGGTGTTTGTCGATTTATTTGGGTATTTTTTTAAGTTGTGTTTTTACTTATTAACATAAAGTCTCACACAAGTTGTAAATTGTACCAATATCTTTTTTGTTGGGAAAAGGGTCAAATATACCCTTTAACTTTTAAAAATAGGCTAGCTTTATCCTCCGTTAAATTTTATGATCATATATACCTCGTTGTTAACAAAGTTGTTATTCATACCCCTAAAATGAATGAAAAATCCAGAACAATTAAAATGACCCAATTTTAAAAAAAATCCATCAATTCTAGGCTAACCCGATCCAATCCGACCCTTGTAATTGAAAATCCAAATCAATTAAAATAAGAAACTGCACAAAGAGGGAAGAATCTGATAAACAGTAAAATCCAAGTGAATGTTGGAAAGAAGTCTTTGAAGAGGTAATGAAAGTACAAAATGATTTTGTCATGGATCGAACATTTTCTATCAGTTTGAACGTGTTTTTATACGCAATGACAACACAAAAAATTCTGTGCATAGTTAATAAAAAAATATCCCTAATTATTATAAATTTAAAATTTATAATAACCAGGGGTATTTTAGTAAAATTATCTGTTTTGATATAGTATCATACCAAACAAAAACACTGTTATTAAACAGCAGTGAATGATACCGTCAATCCAAATATTATATTGTACTATACTATACAGTACCATACCATATCATACCATACTTTACCGTACATTATGAAATCATGACAAACCATCATCCAAACAGAGTTTAAGTGACCTTTTCCTGCTTTAATGATTTCTTCTTCTCACCTTTTCCACGGGGGAGGATAGCTTTCCAAGCTCTTTTCACTAGAGAAGTGTTACCTCAAAGTTTTTCTCCTTCACTAGAACTGGAAAATAAGGGAAAGATCATTCTTGAAAAATTAAAGCAAAAGTCAGACGAGAAAATTCAATGTGAATCCTAGTTAAACCTTAATGATCGCAGTTCAAAGAAATCTTAAATGGTTAGGACGGGGAGGAGGGAGAAGACCAGCAAGAACAGGGTGCATTGGGTGTATATTTGTTTATGGGTCAGGTCGGGTTAGTCTAGGGTTGGTTTTTTTTTTTTTCAAAATTGGGTCATTTTAATTGATTTGGGTTTTTTTGTCCATTTTAGGGGTATGGACGATAACTTTATTAACAACGAAAATATATATGATCATAAAATTTAACGGAGCGTAAAACTAGCCAATTTTTAAAAATTAAAGGGTATATTTGACCCTATTCCCTTTTTTGTTTTGTTATTCACAAAATTTCGTCAAGCAATTTAATGGACCACACGCACATTCTTGCTTAATATACTTTCTTAGCGGCGAAGTATATTTTTTTTTTTTTTTGGTTCTAATTTATATGATTCTTTTTTTTTAATTAATTTAAAAAAGAATGATAAATTTTTACTTTTAGTAGTATTTTAGCTTTAAAATGTCTATTTTACTCCTAATTAATTACTTTCTCTGTTTCATTTTAGTTGTTTCAAGTTTTCTAATTTGATTTCTCATTTTACTTATTATTTTTCACTAATCAAGAAGAGATAAATTTTTTTCTCCATATTTTACCCTTTGCATTAATTACTTTTTCTTAAATTAAAATATAAACATCATTTAAAAGAGATATTATAACAAATTAATCATTTTTTTAATCAATCTGTCAAGTTAAATTCATACAAATAAAATAAATAAAGAAAATAATTTATAGCCACCCAAATACATTTATTTTAGATCACAAATTTTCAAAAAGGAAAAATTCTTTCATAAATTGCGTACTGAATTAACCTACCTCACATTAAATGAGACTGATGAAGTAATAGTCCACCAACTAGGGCAACAAGGACAATAAATTAGAATTCACAACACATATACCGGCACATATACATATGCTTGGGAAAGAAGAAAAGTAATATAATGTCATTTAATACTTATTTCATTTGTTTTTACTTGTTGTATTTTGACTTGTCATATTTATTAAAAAAATAATTATTGATATAATTATTTTATTATAACACTTATTAAATGATGTATATCTTGAAATTAATTTGGAATAAAAATAATTAATGTTAAGTATATAATAGGAAAAGGAAATTATTTTTTTCTTGATTTGTCAAAAATGACAAGTAAAAATAAAAAATTAAATTTAAAAAATAGTGACAAGTAAAAGCAAACGAAGAGTGTACTAAAAAATTAATAATTAATATTTTTTTTATAAACAATAATTAATGTGTTAATAGTACTACTTTTTTTTTTTTTTCTAAATGAGTGATTGTTTAGCTTTTCATTTTGTTTCTAAATAAGAGGTTGCTTTAAATAACCAAGAAGTCATTAATAATATTTTTTTCAAATTTTTATCCTTCTTTAAATAAATAAAAAAGTTTATAAAATAAAAAAACTACTAAAGAGTTGCATTCTTTTCAAGATACTAGTTTAGAATAGTCTCATCGTCATCAATAAAACTATATAAAAGAATTAAATATTATATCAATTTAAATGATATAGGTAAATATTGTAGGTAAAATCTTTATCACTTTTATATTTTGAAATATTAAATTTTCATATATTTGAAATAAGGAAGAATTTAATACTAAAATTTAGTTAATTTTTAAAATCCTAAATATTACTCCCTCCGTCGAACTTTATTAGTCCACTTTTCTATTTTGGGATGTCCAACAATAGTGCTCCATTTCAAAATACTTGATCTTCTGTAAACATATGGCTAGGTCCCTCAATTTAACTCGAACTTTCACTTTGACACCTAAAGCGGACGTTGTTCATTTTAAACACGTAAACCAACTACCAACTGTGTCATTTTGACACATTTCGACACCAACTCTGACGCTTGGATTGAACTCGTTTCCAACGTGAATTAAATGGCCAATTGATTTGTGCCAACTCATTTTAATCGCCACATCATTATATACGCTCACAATTTTATTTTATTTTTGTAAAAAGGGCCAAAACACATGAGAAGGTGTCCAATGAATTAATGCGTGATTTTTTTACTATATAATTACATAAATGCCCCCACAATATTTTTCACACGAAACCTTCTTTGAGCTTAATTAATCTCCATTAATGGAGGTTGAATTTTTCAAGAATGATAAATTCACCGGTGTTCTCCCACAACGTCATCCTCATTCTCTAAGGATAAGAAATGCGCATTAATAGCTTCACAATTTCAGACATACGACTAAGAAAAAATATAAAGAAGGAGGAGGTCAATGTTCAGTTAGAAAATTAATTAACGGAAGAAAACATGAATGTGATTGGGAGTTGCTTGGAAGAAAACATAATACTTTACAAGATGGGTGCTTGGAAGTGAATCTTCTCCGACCAAATTGTATTTTAATAATATTTTTTAAAAGTTAATTATCATATTGATACAATATTTTATTCTTCATTTTTGAATTAGAAACTCAATTTTAATATTTTTTTAATTTTCTCATACACATTTTTTTTTAGATAAAATATTGTTAGAAGTGATATGCAAAAAAACATTTTAAAAAATTATTATCTAAGAGATAGAGAGGATTTGAAAGTATCATTAAAAGAGTTTGAGCTTGAAAAAATGGTGGAAGAAAATGGAATGAAAAAAAGGGTAAGAAGATGATAAAATTAAATAAAAATGGACTAAAATAAGGTTGTCACACGTCAAAATTCAAGTGTAGAACACTTGCTTGCCATGTCAACGAAGGTGCCAAAATGACATAATTTATAGCTGATTTAAATGCTTAAAATAAAGGGGAAAGGACACCCACTGGCCATTTTGAAAACAAATGGTCAGCATATGGTAAGTTTCCCACATGGTGGCCAGTCGGCCAAAATAATACCCCGTAATAGCCATTGGGATATTTTGGTCTTTTTCTGCATATACAGTTTTTATACCAAATTGATACAATGCTTATACCATATTGATACAGTTTTTCAAAGGAGACAGAACCTATGCATGCATATACAATCTCTATACTAAATTGATACAACGTTGTAAATAGAGAAGGAGACGAAGCCTACATTCAAATGGCTAAAAGTAGGAATTACTTTAGTGACTAATTATAGGTAATTAGTTTTGGATGGCTATTATGGTGGAATTATTTTAGAATAGGGTGTTATTTTTGTCCTTTCTCGTAAAATAAATAACGTCCACTTTAAACGTAAAAATAAAAGATAGTGTGAAGTTGGAGATCCGTGGATGTGTGGGGAAAGTTAATAACAAGGAAGTAGCTCAATGTCATGCATATAAGCGGATGGCCCCAGCTTTTAATCCTTTCAGTTTCGCAAGGAGACTTTTGAAGGACCACGTAATCTCTCTACATGATGTATATTGTATATATACATAGGAAGGGACGGAGTATTTTCTTCGTTTACTTTTAGTAATCTGTACACACACACAAACACACACCTAATATAGCATAGCAGTATATATAAGCCACACAATTCTCATCAGATAAAAAGCAAAATATTATTATCCTCCCTTATTCCTTACTATTCATAATCTCAAAAAAGTAGTTGCTTGTATTACTATGATGTCTTCCACTGATGATGAAAGCAATTCCTTTATAGGACAGATTAAGGAGTATCTGGTCCGATTTAAGGATTTTGTTATGGAAGGGTTACGTAAAATGAAGGATTTTTTTGTCGAAGCATTACAACAGCTTAAGAACAGTTTTATGGATATGCTAGTGAAGCTGAAGAATGATGTTGTTGGCCAATGTGTACAATGTATAAAGAACATTGCATCCGAATTGCTGCAGGAGTTAAAGAATTTCTTTGGTGAAAATGAAATGGACAAAGTTGTAGTGCAAAATGAGGGTTTTGGCAAGAGATCTGAAACTATGTTTGCTCAGGTGCATTGTGCAGAGGGTTTAAACCATGTGTTGCAGGAAGCATTAAGCCACATTGTGACTGTGTTGGATGGAGTGATCAAGGTCAAGATAAATTGATCATCAAACATACATTATATTAACCATCGATCTCCAGCCTCTACTTGTTTATGTTGCTTTGCTTTCATGTTTTTCTCTACTCTTATTTTGAGTGAAACATCTAGTATCCGCTGAACTATTATCAAATTCGCTACGACACACTTCAACTTCATAGGGGTTCTATTACCTCTAGCTCTGAGCTAGATTTTAGCTTATTTTGTTAATCTTTTTAGCTGACATGACACGTTTAATGTTGGCCCCATTTTATGTAATAAAGATGTCACGTCAGCATAAAAAGGTGATAAAAATAAGCTAAAACTAAGTTCAAGAGGTAATAAAACCCTTGTGAAGTTGAAGTATGTCGTAGCAACTTGGCTATAGTTTCAGGGGTACTAAATGCTTATTACTTTTATTTTCTCTATTGTTGTGAAAAGAAACGTCTAGTTTCAGTTTTACTGAAAATCTTGGTAGGCGTTCATGAAAATCAAGTATAAATTGGAGTTGTAGTTGCAGTCCCAATTGTGTTTGCTCATGAATAAAAGTTGTTGTTGTGTTTCATCAAAAATAGAAGTTGAAGTTGTAATTGAATTTTTTTGAGTAATTTGAAGCAAAAACACAAGTTTTACTGCCTTTTTTTATTTCGAAATTCAACTCTAAAAAACAAAGAAAATCATGACCAAACGTCTATTTTATATCTTATTATGTTTAATCGTCTTGGTTATGGTATTTGTTTTCAATTTTCCACTGGTCCCTACCTTATTTTGCCGTCATTGTTGATTGTTCTAACTTCTAACTAGGGGTGTAGAAATTAAATCGTCAAGTAAAACTCAATTAACGATCCAAATCGACTTATGATTTGGGTTGGCGGTTTGGAGTTAGAAAAAAAATCTAGCTTTTGGTTTGAATTGATTGGTTGACATTAAAAAAAAATCGATCATTCTTGATTTGATTTGATATTTCTAAAAAAAAAAAAAAGTATTTGTTGTAAGAAAAATTTTGTTGCTTTCAAGAGAATTTCAAATCTGAAGTATCTTGTCCTTATTCATTTCACTCTACACAAGTATTATTTTAATCAAGTTTGCATTGAAAATAGTTAGACAATAAAATCGCACGCTCATGCCTTTTCTACTAGCTCCTGCCTTAAATGTAATTACATCTTCTGCCGCTCAATTTAAAAATTCATAGAATTTAGTCATTATAGTACAAACAAGGTATCTTTCGAACTTTCCCTGAAAAAAAATAAAATTTACAAAAAAGTGGATTGGGATTTATTTGGCGTGGGGTGGGGTGGGGTGGGGGGGAGCTGCATCTGAGAAGTGAGTTTTTGTTTGGGTAGATGGGGGTGGGGGAGGAGTTGCGTTGATGTTTGAAGAAGAAGAAAAGAGTAGTGGGAGGGATGTGGCCTAAAGACGAACAAAAAGTGAATTGGGGGTAGAGGGAACGAGTGGGGCGAGAGCGGCGGCGGAGGGAGGAGGGTGGGGGGGGGGTGCAGTTGGCTGATGTGGTGGTGGTGGATGGGGGAGGCTAAAAGAAGAAATGTTTAGGATTTTATTTTATTTTTTATTCTTTTTTGTAAATCGATTATTGATTTTTTAAACATTTCAATACTTTTAAATGCAAAATATTGCTTTCACATGCTTTAAAATGAGTGTAAATATGTATTTTTTCAACTCAGCAATATTAATGTCACATATGCTTGGTTAATGTTCAAAAGAGTTTAAAATATTATGTTTTATTAAGTTTAAGGATTTAGATGATAAATGGTTAAATAGATGTGTCCACTTTATAAAATCGGATAAATACAAGGTCCATCTTACTATTTCCCCCATTGTTAGATGTACTAAATTATCTTTATTAAAGTTATCTTAATGTGTACTTTTTTGTTGACTTTTTTCCTTAAGTGAGATTTAATAAGAATAAAATAGGAATTGTATAATTAAGTAACTGTCAAATAAGAAAAGATAACATTCCTTTTGAGAGGGACTAAAAAGTAAATGGTGTCAAATAAATTGGGATAGACATAGTAATACCTTTCTCTTATTATCTTTAGTATTAAATAACTAAATAAAACAATAATAACAAATTTAAAGTTAAAAAATACGAGTATCATTAATAAGATTAATTTAATAAAATACTTCTTTAATTAGTTTTCCTCAAAACTTTTAACAAATCAGCATTTATCAAGTAAAATAAAATAGAGAAATACTTCATACACGAAACTATTCTTTTTTTTTAATAACTTTCATAATGTTGTTGTTGCCTTTTCATTTGAACTCCCTAAAAAGACAACAGATTTTCGGAGAAAGAGTATGTGCACATTGCTTGACTTTGACTTCACAAATCACATTATCATTATGAAATCTGAAATTTTATCATGTTCTTTAAATATTATTTTTATTATTTAATAATTATTTTTAAAATTATTAGTCCAATTTACCTTTTTTAAAGCACAATTTAGTAAAATAACCTTCTAATATTTTTTTAAGAAGAATATTAAGTCATAAAACTAAATTCAAAAAGTAATTAGGTCATTAAATACTTTCCAAATGGAAACGTGTTGCATTCAGCTATTTAAATATTCTTTGGAAATTAAAACATTAGGAGTTCGGTTGGTATAAGTAGGAATATCTCACTCTTCATATGAGATATTAATTTTATCATTTTAGTATTTTCTTTGTTATTTTTTTTTGTTCGTTATTGACTTGATATACATCTTAAGAAATACTTCCTCCGTCTTAAATTATGTGTCGTCATTTTCTTTGTGGTTCGAGCAAAAAAGAATGTCGCATTTCCTTATTTGGTAAGTTTTTAAAGACACAATTACAATTTTATCCTTAGTGGTCCCACTTGATTTAAAATACTATTACTTCTTTTTTATTTATCTTTTTAATTAGAAGTGATCTCACTTGATTTTAAATACTATTACTCCTTTCTTTAAGAAGGGTAATTTTATAACTTTAACAAAGTCAATACTTATTTCTTAAATATCGTGTCTGGTCAAATGGCGACACATAATTTGGGAGGGAGGGAGTATATGATAAATAAAGGTAATTTTACTACTCCCTCCATTCCATTTTACTTTTCACAATTTGACTTGGCACATTGATTAAGAGATGATACCATACGGTATCTAAGAAGGCTCAAAACAGTCCACAAACACACATAAACAGTCCGCATGGACAAGATACCAAACGACAACAACAAACACAAACTAACTTAAGAGATAATGGATAAATAACTTGACATAGAGAGAACATGTAAGATAAGAACTAAAGAGTATATTAAACTCAAAAACCCCTACAAACATGTAAACTAATACCAAGTTCTTATGTTGAACCCAAGAGGAACTCGGTTCACTCAAGAACTCACGTTTCTAGCCAATACACAACACAAGTGGAACCTTCACTTGTGAAGTCAAGTTTCGATTTGCCTTAAGTAGGGAGAGGACTTTGGTGATTCAAAGTATTTCAAGAACTTACAACAATAATCAACTAAGTAAAAATAAGACTAAAGGGCGTATTTATAATCTATTACAACATAAAGTGTCCAAAATGTCCTTAATGAGGGTGGGGTGGCCATGGAGTGTATTTTTAGCATGTGAAATCCCTCAAACACCCCTTAGTGAGAAAAGGGCACCTTTCACTAAGTCCTACACTCCAAGACCATGGTCCTTCAAGCTTCACAACTTCCGCAAGCCAAGCCACCTTCCACACACGGCTCTGCCTCATGGAATGTCCAAAATGGTCTCCCCATGCATGCTCTCTTCTCCTCAATGTGACCACAATTGAGTTCTTCATGAGTTGGCCTCGCATGATGTCATCAATGGCTATGATGACAATTTGGCTCGTATCATCCTCCCCTTCTTGAAAAGAATTCGACCTCGAATTCATGGCTTGTAAATCAAAGAGAAGACAAACAAGCGCAACATCCTCATGGCATGAGGGTTAGGGTTAGTAAAACAAATAACATATTCATGTTAAGGTGGAACACACTTGAAGTATAGCCAAGGATCCTTCGTGTTAATCATTATCACTCTATGAAAAAAGGCACAAAGGAGCCGGCTATGGAAATCACCATCTCTACACAAATATAGAAAAAGGGTGTAAACAACTAATTTTTTACCAAACCTAACGTTTTTATGTTATTTTAATGTTCAATTTTTTTTTTAGGTCTAAATTAGATATTTTAAGTTTATCTTATTTTACAAGGTTTGTTTAAAAGTTTTGAAAACTACAAAAATAGAGTCACATTTTAAATAAGCTTTTATTTTTCTTATTATTTATTTATTTATAAAAAAAATCTAAATTATATTTGTCTTTTTTTTTTTTAACTTTTAATAAAGAATCTAGTGATATTAATATTTCTCAATCATATTTCTAAGACTAGCTATTTAACTTATTTGTATTTTATTAGTTTTAAATAGATTTTATCATTTTTTATTTTATTTAAAATATTGAAAAAAAAAAAAAAAAATCCGAAAGCTACCCTAATTCCCACGTTCCCCCACTTTTTCCATAACCAACACCCATTACCCCATTTTCCTCCGACACATGCACACACTATTCTATATATATGCATGGACACCAACACAATTACTAGGACAATACATATACACGGACAGTGAGAAAATCTACAAGAGAACACAACAACATTGAAAACACACACAATTACAGAAAAACAAGAAAAAGAAACAGAGAAAAAACAAAGAGGAAAAAGTGAGAAAACAAGAAAGAAAGCAGAGAGTTCTTTGAGTTTGGAAAATTCAGTTCAGGTCTCCATTTTGAATTTTCGGTTCGAGTTCGTCACTTCAAAAGTTAGTTATTATTAACTTTGTGAATTACAAGATTGTAGGAAATTTCGTTAGAAATTTATTTTCACAAGAGGTAACCCTCGAGCCTTCTCTTGTAGCATAATAATGCGTCAAATGAAAATATGATGTTCGTGTCCCAGCGATGATTCCACTTTTTTTCCTTTCCTTTCAGTTTTGGTTTGTTTAAATCTAGAATTGGTTCAATATTTGCATTTCTTCTTGAATATCTTTAGTTAATGGTAGATTAATTCATTTCTTTCTCTTGGCTCTTGCTTACTGAAAAGGGACTTAACAATTTAATCATTGTGTCACTAGTTTTGTTAGTTTTGTTTTCTTGAGTTCGTCACTACTATAATTTTAATTGATGAAAATTTGAAACATGCATGAAGAGTGCGTTTTTTTCCTTTTTTTTAAAAAAAAGAAGTAATATATAAAGGAGAAATTGAAATTTACATAGTGGTGATAAAGATATAAATATGATCATGTATTTTTTTTTTATCAGACTACTAATTTATAAAGATGCAATGTTAATACAAAGTTTGGTTACTGTAAGTAGTTTCTTGTTTTTCGTAAAAAAACAAATTGCATGCATTATGTAGTCCACTTTGCATATCAATATTTTGCATTGTATTTTTTTTTATCACTGTTAATGCCTTTCTACGAAGAAGTATATAACACCATTTTGAAATAATATATTTAAAAAAAGGAGTCCGTGATTTATTTTGGGCTTCGTAATGATTAAGGTTGACAAATCATAATATTATTTTGGATAATTGAATATGAGAAATGGACGACATTTGAAGAAATCTAGTAATGTAATTTGTTGAAGTGTTGACTGTTGCAATATTATTGTTTACTATTTAGTTCACTTCATCATTTAAAAATAAGTTTTATTGTTACACAATACTCAATCATTTGGTATATGAATTCGACCATATCTAGGATTCTAGTTATTTAATAATAGAAATAGTGATACAAGAATCAAATATTTGATAAGTTGGAAATTGACATGGAAATATTGAAAACATATTTAACAGTGTAGCCTTTGATTCGCTTTGTCACTTCCTGTTTTTGCGTTTTGATTTCTTATTATTGTAATGTTTGGATACCTGTAAAATTACTTTGCTCGTCAGGCCTAATTCTATGTCTATGGCTTAAGGAATTAATAAGCGTGAGAATGAATAAAATGGTTTACGAATTTATTTAAGACTCATCGTGAATGAATAAAAAAAGATCATATTCATCGATAAGAAAAGAGAGGAAAACTCATTTGTAAGGGAGTGTACTCGAAAAAGAATGACTTAGGTTCTTAACCTCAAAGAAATTAAGATTTAACATACAAGAGTGAAAATTAACGATGAAGTTGGAAAGCCCTGCTACCGACCATTCGTTATAATAAAATCAACATACCATTTGAAGTTTATCTAATCGAGTTGGGTAGATTCTAAACCCGTTAGGTGCTTATCTAGATTTGAAAAAATGGGACGATCCATAAAGGCATGAGAAATATATCCAAACCCATGGCATGATCGGAAAGTACTGCTACCGGCAAGCCACACATTAATATAATTAAATAATTCAAAAATAAATAAAAGTGGGATAGAAGTCACTTTTAGGCTAACAAATATTATATATTCAAGAGATTAATTTAAGCCAGACGTAAGTCATTAAAGCGACCGTGCTAGAACACGGGACTCAAGGGGTGTCTCACACCTTTCCCTCGGTCAATAGAATTCCTTATCCAAATTTTTAGATCGCAGATCAAAAATAAAGAGTCATTTCCTTTTGATTAGGGATTCAATAAGGTGACTTGGAACACCCAAACTCAATTCCAAGTGGGGACTCTGTAAATAAAATAATCCCTATTCAAAATGTCACTTCAATTGAAAAAACTCATTTTCTCTAAAACCAGCTCCCTAGCTGAGTTGGGACGGTAAAAAAAAGGGGTGTGACAAAGGGTATCATACAAATGGAGTTTATCCAAAGTAGTTTCAAGAGAAGACTCTCTTCTTGACCTAGAAGTGATAAAACCTTGGTCAAGAATGTAAACACACAATGGTGAACTCTCTTGAAGCCGTTCATGGCTCCCCTTCTTTAAAGACCCTTCATCTTGGTTGGCGTTCTTTCCCTTGCATAATGTTGGTTACGTTCCTCAAGTGGATTATGAATCCCCAAGAAAAATGCTCCATTATAGGGAAGGATACCAACACCCTCATTCACACCTTGCTTGTCGTTTTGAACAAGCATCAAGTCGGACGCACTACTAGAAAATAGTAAATTTTTGACGGCCAGTGTAGTCAAAATATGATCGGAAAATAAGGTAGTTTCGACTACTTTTCGACTACTTGATGGTAGTCGGAATATAGCTTGTTGAAAAATCTTTTCCGACTAAAGTAGTCGGAAATGTAGTCGGATATTTAATAAATATTTATTTAATAATTATAAATATTCCGACTACTGTAGTCAGAAATTTAATAAAAAATTACCTAATAATCTTAATTATTTCGACTACTGTAGTTGGAAAATTAATAAAGAATTATTTAATAATTTAATTATTCCGACTACTATAGTCGGAAATTTAATAAATAAATATTTAATAATTAAAATTATTTCAACTACTGTGGTCGGAAATTTAATAAATAATTATTTAATAATGTAATTATTCTGACTACTGTAGTCAAAAATTTAATAATTATAATTATTCCGACTACTGTGGTTGGAAAATTAATAAATAATTATTTAATAATGTAATTATTTCGACTACTGTAGTCAGAAATTTAATAAATAGGTATTTAATAATTATAATTATTCCGACCAATGTAGTCGAAATTTTTATAAATAATTATTTAATAATTTTAATTATTCTGACCACTATAGTCAAAAAATTATTAAATAACTATTTAATAATTATTATTTAATAAATAATTAAATAATTATTATATTGCATTAGCTTACACTGTTTTCAGATCATAAACAACATAACTAATGTATTTTTCACAATTGGATCAAACACGACAAAAATTTATAAATACAACCACTTTAAACCATTCAAAACAAATATCAAATCAAATAGTTTAAACATCTAAATAACACAACAAAAAAACAAGAACAATAACTACAATCTAATTATCATCAGATTCAATATCTTCTCCGTCCTGAAATACTTGCGACATGTGCTTCTTAACCAACTCCTCCAATTTATCAAATTTAGCAAACTTAGCATCGTTAGCTGCACATTTCTGCGTCAATTCCACAATTTATTTTTTCATCGCTTTCATTTCTTCCATAGTTTGTAAAGTAGAAGAGGAACTGGGAAACAACGAAGGACTACTCGAGAATTGGAGAACCCCTATCCCGTAGGTTCTACCTTTCTTTAGACCACCTACCACAGTTGTCCACATATTATTCAGCTCTTCAGGTGATGGGTGGACCATGGTACCATCCTCTGAAGTAGGTTGGGTTTGACGCCACTCTTCTATGCTTTTTTAAAATTCTTTCTGAAAGAAAAATTATTTGTCAGTATGTAAACAAGCAAAGTTGAGTAATAATAAAATAATGTATGTAAAAGTTATTATCTTACATATGCATTCTTAGCACGCGGTTCGATCCAATCTCCTATTGTACCGTCCTTGTTTTTCTTCCTAGGTGTATCTTCGTAGACATCAATAAAAGGGTGCTCGTTTCCCTTATTTTCATATTCCTGCAAAATTTTAGAAAAAGAGATAATGCAAGTATGAAGACACGTTCGGGCAGCATAGACCGAAACATCTTAAGACTAATAATAGATCATGGAGTCCATGATTCAAAAATACTCAAATCCAACAGAAGTAGTAGTTTATGTGGATTCTTTTCAATTGTTTAAGCTATAAATAGATAGTTTGGAAGGGGTCTACAGCTATATAGGGAGCCAATGCCCCAAAGTTGCTAATACATTCAACAGAAATGTGCCAAAGATACTATACACTATATAAGAAGCTATAAGTTAAATTGGAACTCTTGCATCAATTTTCAAGTCTTTATACACTATATAAGAAGCTATAAATTAGAAACTCTAATTATTTTCCAATAGGAGGTGGCATTCACTGGAGTTTTCAACCAGTACTTCCTTTATAAAGTATTACTATCATTTATACAATCCACTTCCCGTGAAGACTTATCACCACTTACCTAGAACTTAAACATATGAAATTTGCTAGTTCTAGCTCCAAGATAAGTTAAAAAGTAAACATTCACAAGCTACAAACATCATCTTGAAACATCCTATCAGTCGTTTACCTTGTTTAAGACTTAGGATATCACAAAAGATGCTTTTTTTTCTTATTTTGTAGTTTTACCTTAACCAAGCTTAAGAAATATAAAAGACTTTGGTCCTTTCTTATTCCTTTTTCCTATCATTTCAATCCCCAGGATGTGCATATCTGAGACCTCAGTTTAATAGAAAGGAAGAAATTAAAGGCTTATATCTTTTGATCAATAACTTATGTAGGACACTAACGAGTATTTTCCACGTACTACATGTCAGAACTTCTATTGTATGTTGTACAAATTCAGTATTTAAGCATCAAACCAAGATAAAATATTCATTATTTCTATGTAGATACAATGCAGACACTTTTTTACGCGAATAACAAGGTTTGATCAGAGATAAGAAAATAAAGTACTTAGAAGGTTCTGCAATATTTGAGTTGGCTGAATATACTTCTAAAATATTAGCATTCGTTGATATTCAAACGCATGGAAATAAGACAAATTACGATGTAATTTCACAAAGGGTTCCATATCCCAACATATACAAATGACCCCACAAATGCTCCTTGTTTTTCCATCTTTTGCAATGGCTTCCTATCAGAGTCAATTCCTTATATTGTCACTCAACTTATCAAAATGTCTCACTAAAGTCATTTATCTTTTTTTTATTCCAATAATATCATTCAAGTTTGTGCATTTTCCTTACAAACTAACAATTGTTAAAAGTGACTCAAAAAATGACCAAAATAGTCCATCAAGTTTGAAATTTGAATTTAAATAGTCCTTATTTTTACATGAAATATTAATAGGCCTCCAATTATTTTTACTTTTGTACTTCTTAAATTAGTTTTTAATATATTTTATCAATAAGTGCATAATATAATTTAAAATGACATAAATCATAATATTAAAAATGAATTAAAAAACAAAGAATGTTAAATTAAAGCTTAAAATAGGTAGTTATATTTTAAATGAAATAAAAAAGAAGTACAGTTATTGTCCAAATTGGTAAATGTATTTAGTTTTTACAGCCAACTTGACGAGGCGATATAATTTTCTCTGAAATAATATCACAAGATTGATAAAAATAATATTGAAACCTTAAAACATTTTTAAGTTACGAAATGGTTATATAAAATCAACTAATTTTATTTGATAGTGAATGATTGATGTTATTATCATGGTATCCGTTAATATGAATTATTTTTTAAAATAAAAATCCTTTAAAATATTTATATATGGTTCTTCTACTAGCTAGAGACCCTATTTTTTTTTATTTGCAGGAATTCATCGTCTTCTTTATGAATTATAATTTTTTCGACAATAATTTGGAGTAGAAGAAACTAACAACTAACTTGAACTATTTTATCAAAAATAAATATTAATCCTAAAATGAATAAATATAGAATATTCTTTTATTATTGAACTCCTAAGTTTTCAAATAAATACAGTAATATTATTTTATTATTGAACTCCTAAGTTTCCAAATAAATATAGTACATATAAGCTTATTTCTAACAATTTTAATTACAACTTTTGGTGGACGTCGTTAGATTTAATATCGCAGTTAGAAGTTGAAAGAAGATTGTACTCACTAAGTTTTATAGTTGAAAGTTTATTGATATTTCGTATTGTTAACTAATAAGAATCATTTAAATTCAAAGTTCAAACTTAGGGGACTTTTTTGATCATTTTTTTCTCATCTTTTGAGTCACTTTTAGCAATTATGGATTTTTAAGAAAAATGCATAAAGTTCGATGATATTATTGGAACAAAAAAAAGATAAATGGCTTTATTGGGATATTTCCCTAAGTTGAGTGAAAATATAAGGAATTTATTTCTTCCTATCACTATAGCATTACAGCAACAGCCAGCAAATGTTCCAACAAATGAATAACCTCAGACCACCAAAATCAGAAACCCAATTTGTTAAAAACTTTCAATAAACTAACACGATGGAGCATCAAAAAACTCTGTTTGCATACGAGTTATTGTAAGAATTTGTTTGACCGGGCAAGATACCTCAACTTGGTCTCAGCTGACAACTAAACACTCTAGCTCGTTTTCACTATATCTCATGAACACATGACACTAACGTGGCACATTAATTTGTAAGATGGAAGTGTTCAACTGGCACAGTTGACACAAGTTGAAGTATCTATACGTGGAAATCGGAGTATTTACAATGTTTATTTATCATTATGCCCAAAAAGGAAAAAAAGTTAGTTTCTCTTTCTTTCTTTTTTTTTAAAGAAGATTTCTATAATCAGATCCTTCAAAAGCTAGCTCTTAGAAACATTAAAACAAACAGCTTAAACTTGATACATGAACATAACCTATCTAAATTGTTTTTCCTACCACAAAAGTAAATTCATTTCTCTCAAAGTCACAACTGATGGAAGTCCACAAAACACTACACTAGCGTTTGGCCATTATTTCTATGTGTACATTGTTTAAGACGCGAATGACCAGGTTTGATCAGAGATAAGAAAAGAAAGTACTTAGAAGGTTCTGCAATATTTGAGTCGGCTGAATATACTTCTGAAATGATTGTTAAAAGGTGTAAGGAAAGGTTCATTTAACATCATAATTAGGAAGACCTGAGAAGGGAAAGAAGTAGCCGAACTTAAACTGATTCGGAGAAATATTTGTACTGAGGGTGCAAATGAGTCTATTTACAAACTTAGAATGAGTATTGAATACTGATAGGGGTGTTGATGGTTTCGTTTAGATCGGTTTTTTATTAAAACCAAAACCAAACCACCACCACTACCACCAATAAACCCAGTGTATTCCCACCAAGTGGTAATACAAGATGAACAAGATCAAGTTCACAACAAAAGAAACAAGCAACAACAAGAGAAACAAGATGTCAACAATGCTAGTGAATCGAAATAGGCCACACATGGCTTCACTAGACTTCAATATGAATAACAACAAGAGCAACAAGATGTCAACAATGCTAGTGAATCGAAATAGGCCACACACGGCTTCACTAGACTTCAAGATGAACAACAACAAGAGCAACAAGATGTCAACAATGCTAGTGAATCGAAATAGGCCACACACGGCTTCACTAGACTTCAAGAGGAACAACAACAAGAAGATAACAACATTAGTGAATCCAAAGAGCGCCACATGACTTCACTATGTCACGGTATAGAACAGTGAACTAAATCAAACAAATCAGAAATTTAAGCTATTATTACCAGTTTCCGTCGGTGTGTAGCGAAACTCATCGAACCTCCAGTGTGCAAAGAGCCACCCGTTTGAGACGCTTTATTTGCCTTTGCTCATTTCCTTCTTTCCCTATATTCAGGAGTATCCCATTTTTCCAAAAACTGATCCCACACATTAGCATTCAGCCATCCAGGTTTTTCCAAGTGCCTCTAGGCCTCATACAAGTGTTCTTTGATACGTTGAGTTGCTTTCAACTTGAAAATGCATTGTATTTCATTATCATGATAAGAATTCCATGCACACTTTGTTTGCAAAATAGTTTAATATAAAGTCATGAAATGAGTTGACGGATATAAAGGTAAATTCATCATTGATAGCATACTGAAATTGTAAATTCTTTGATTTTGATTATACCACAAACTGATTCCACATAAGCACTCTGATGTCGAGTCAAATCTCGTTCCAACTACCCCACGACTCCGTGTAAAATGGTTTAATTACTTCTATAACCATATGTCCGCCGGCATAAGCAGGAATGAGCCTGCAATAAAATTACATTAAATTATCTTAGCTTTCAAAAATTTTAAAAATTATGAAAAAATATAAGATTTACTTACCCATTATCATCAGGGGAGATAATTAGCCTCCCGTTGCTGTCATATTCTACTACCTCTTTAAATTTAGAAATCTAGGAAGCAGCTGCTGTAGCATTAGACGCTGCAGCACTATCAATGGAGGGCGATCTTGATGTGTTGGGACCTCCAATTCTCAATCCAGAAAGGCTAGGTGTGGATGATGTTGAAGGTACAGATGAAGAGCTACTATGCAGCCTATTATGGGAAGAATAGGGCTGGAACTGGTGGGGCGGTGGGGGAATGAAAAATGCATTTAGTAATGAAATAGTTACCCTTGGAGGAGGAATAATATTTGTAGTAGCTGGTTGAAGAGTTGTGGTAACAGGTGGTGGTGGTGGTGGTGTATATTGACCTTTGGAAAGATTATCAAGTCCTTTCTTACTTTTCTTACGTCGTCCATAACAATGAACTTTTGATGCCATTGATTTTCTTTATTAACCACTTGGAATAAAATAACACAAAAAGGAGTTAGTCTGGGTTATGCTTCCCATATATGTTTCTTAGATCAAACAAAAATTAAATTTTGTATTCCCTGTAGTACTGAGTGAAAGAAAGCCCCATCTACCAGATGTATTGCTAAAAAGTAATCTCTGCACATGTGATTGGAGTAACCAGAACATCACCTCTTTTATTTTCACAGTGTCATCTCATATGAGGGGCAGAGCTCATTGATGCATACAACCCCTTTAACCGTGGTATAAGGGGTAAGTAATGCATCGACTTCACAGGAACCTTCTTCCCTTTAGCATGTCTGACTTTCTTATAACGAGGTTGATTACAAAATTTGCAATGTTCTAAATTTGCATTTTCCTTATAGAATAACATGCAACCTTTCTCGCAACAGTGAATCCTCTCTGATGAAAGTCCTAACTTAGAAACCAACTTCTTTGTTGTGTAGAAATCTTTGGGTAAGTCAAGTTTATTTAGGTTAAGTTCATTCATAAGTCCAATGATAGATTTCATGCCCTCTTGATAAGTTGAATAATATGACTTAATACTCAGTAACCGAACGACAACAGATAACTTAGAATGCACTGATCCTTCATATAATGGATGACTAGCTTCCTTTAACTGTTCATAAAAGTGCTTAGCCTCATCATTTGGTTCATTTTGAGCCACTGAGTGTGTCCCAAAAGCATCCCTGACCATCTCACTATATCGTGAACTTTCAATATTATTCTCTCTTATTGAACTTTCAACATAATTTTGAAAAGAAAAATTATTAGCAGCACTACTCTCTTCATGAGCTGTCCACACAGTATAATTCAACATAAAACCCTTCCTATAAAGATGTAATGTAACGACATCTGGACTCAATAACTTGCAACACTTGCAATTCCAGCACGGACACCTAATTGTTCCTTCAATAAGAAAATCATTAAGTGTCATTGCTTTAGCAATGAATCCAGCTACCCCAGCTTTATATACTTCTCTCAACCCCGCACGGTTAGGATAAAGTCTATTATACATCCATGTACGATCTTAATTTTCCATCTACATAAGAACGACAACAATAATAATAGAAAAGAGAAACAAAAACAAGAGAAACAAAACAATAACAGGGTTGTTTAGAGATGCTACTACGCAGTGGACACAAGCAGAAAACTAAGAGATTCAATACAACATAGTAAAGAAGCCAGCAACAATAGAATATTTTAATTAAAAGAAGAATTTTTTTATCAGTGAAAGGTATCCAATCCATGTGATAGCTATTTACTTATTTAATATCTTGGAATTTTTTTATCAGTAACAATAACTATTTACTTGTTTAATATATATGTATGACATTTTTTGTGGCCAGGAGCAACACTTGGAGAGGGAATAGGTGCTACAATGTCTGATGATGAAGATGAGCTACAGATGGATTTTTTATTAGACCAATCTGGAGGTGATGCACATGACTTGATAGGTATGAGATTTGGTCTTCCTACTGAATCTGAAAGGTCTCTAATGGAGAGGGTCATACATGAACTCAAAATTGAGCTCAAACAGGTAACCTAAAAAACCATGCATATGAGCAAGTTTTTTTAAGATAAGTATAAAAAGAAATATCCAAACAGAGAGCTGAAGCAGGCATGTAGACCTGCTGCCTTGTCAACTCAAAAACTAACCATGTCACCTCTTTTTTAGTTTGACATAAACTTTGTTGTTGATACTTATCAAGTGCTAATTTGTAGCTTCGGATATCATAGCTATCGTTTGGTTGTTGCAGGGATTTAGATCAAGAATTGAAGATATGAGGGAAACTGAGAAAGAGAAGGGCAGGGAAGATACCTTGTGACACCACTATTGTTTTAAAGAATTGGTCGCAACAACACTTTAAATGTACTTATCCTACTGTAAGTCACTCACCTAATATATAGTAATTATTTCTTGTGAAACCTCAAAATTCCTTAGTTCTTGATTAAGTTGTACGGACTCTTCACTTTTCATGTACCCGTTGACATCTTTGAATGAAGAGTCCCAGCAACACAGGTTCCTGAAACACTCTCTTGACATGGATTAACTAACTTTAGTAATATAATGTCATACATATATATTCAATTCAGTTTCAAACATGGTAGTAAAAAGCAGAGAATAAATAGACAACGTATCTGGGCACCAGATATTGGTGTTGCCAATGTTGCAGCTACAGTTGAAAGAGATATGAGGGAGAGGAAACAGATAAAGGTTTCAGATGCAAGGGTTCATTATTAAGTTTTCTTCTCTCTTAATCATGATCATCTAATTAAGTGGGTCAGATCAAATAGTCCACACCAATGTATTGTATTCCTGTTTTAAACTCCCTTGGGTCCCCCCGTAGAGGAAGTCATTTCTACAATCACCAAAGTGGATATGCATGCAACACGGATAATTCAAGAAAGTGTCTTGACAAATCCCAGATTAAACCCTGATGTTTTTCCATCTGGTTGCTTTTTAGCTGGCAAATATAGAACTCAGATGAGATTTTTCTCTTACTTGGTTTCTGAGTCGGTCGTTGTTAGATTTATGTTGACTTGATCAACCTACAATTGAATCATAGATAGAGGGTCTGCAGACTAGGGCTTGCTGATTAGTTTGCTCTATTCTTTTATTGTAACTACACAAACAAATCACATAGGCGTAAGGTGACTAAATTACCCTCATCAATAAGAAATTCCAAGGGCAAAAAAAGACAAATAACTCGTAAAAGCCACACATCTAGAAGAACAAGAAGGCAGAAACCTCAGCTTAGCCTAAAGGTGAAAAAGGCAAGCTCTGTATGCAACAAGGTTTACACATTGTTGGACATTGCAAATTTACTAACAATAGAAAATGAAGATTCACCAAGTAAGTTTATTTTTTACCTCGAATCAGTGAAATTGACTGTCGTCGTTACCACTTTTTGCGAGAGATGCAACTTTTACGACCAATTTTTTAGAGAGACGCAGAGAGAAGAGAGCCGAGAGAGAGAAGAGAGAAGCATGCCTTAGAAAGAGGAAGTGAGAGAGAGAGAGAATTGAGAAAGTTGCGCGTTTAGGGTCTATTAAAAGTAAATTTCTAACTACTTCAGTCGGAAAAAAATTTAATATGTTTAATTATTTAAAGTTTCTGATTACTTCGGTCGGTTAAGTATTTAATATAATAAATTATTTATTGAAATTAATTATTTATAAGATTTCCGACTACAGTAGTCGGAAAGAATTTTATTTTATTTAATTATTTAATTTTTCTGACTACATCAGTCGGTTATATATATTTGATATTTGATACTTACAATTTAATTATATATTTAAATTAATTAATACAACTTAATTAAATATTTAAATTAATTAATACAATGTGAAAGACTACCGTTTACATATAATTATTTATTTAATAATTCAATATAACATTCTGACCACTACAGTCAGTACAAATTAAATATATTTAATTATTTAATTAATTATATTTTCGACTACAGTAGTCGGAAATACATATTTAATTATTTATTTAAATAATTATTTAATTTTGGTCTAAGGGTACGATTATATATTTACTAATATATTTAATTAATTATTTTCATTTTCGACTGCAACGGTTAGAAATATATATTTAATAATTTATTTTACTTATTTTTTAAATTTCGCATAAGGAACTTCTTATACATTTAGTAATATATTTATTTAATTATTTATATTTACGACTACGGTGGTCGGATATATACTTAATTATTATTAATTTTATTTAGTTATTAGTATTTTCGACTACAGTAGTCGAAAATATAAATTTAATAATTTATTTAAATAATTATTTAATTTTTCATATAAGGGATTGATTAGATATTTAGAATTATATTTATTTAATTATTTATATTTTCGATAATGGTAGTCGGATATATATTAAATTAATTATTAATTTTATTTATTTATTACTGTTTCCGACTACTGTGGTCGGAATTTATATTTTTCGAAATTTGGCGCCAAACATTCTGATTGTTTTTGTCACAAAAAGTATTGAAAAAATATTTTATAAAAAATAAAAATAAAAAAATAATATTTTTGACCAAGGTAGTCGGAAATTTCCAACTACGTTTTTCAGTCGGAAATTGTCAGTCGGAAAATAGCGAATTTCTGGTAGTGACGTATAACAATCTCTACATCCCAAAAGGTTACCGGGGTCAAATGGGTGAAATAGCCAAGGACATAGGTTTCGGCTATTCCCATTTGTCCCTATGGTGCCATCCCAAAACTTAGGCATACCCTCTTTATCTCCATTGGAATTATCATGAGCAAAAAGAGGATTGAGAAAGGTACTCCACAAGTCAACTTCAAATATAGGGTTCTCATATATGCACTTACTACTAGTTTCAAGATCTCCACTAAGAGTATGCCCAATATAATAAACACGTAACGAAGAAGTAGATGGAATTTCTAGACATGCACCAATTTCTCTTTCAAGAGAGTAATCTCCACCTAGATATAAATCACCACGGGAAGCAAAGGGATCACACACAAAAACATTATCACAAGAACAATCACAACTAGGGTTCCCAAGCAATACAAGGTTACCTTCACCCGATCGTTCCCTTTCTCGGCTTCCTTGAGCAAGGCTATCAATAAGGCCTTCATCATACAACATGCTCAAAGAATCATATCCAACCCCACGATCAACTCGATCAACACCAAGAGTATCACTACGGGAAGGCTCATGCAACTCCTTAGGCAAACCACCAACCACACCTACTTGGCTACTACTAGCCACATCACGATATTCCAAGTTCATAGGAGTGTAGGGAAGAGCATTTTTACCTTGTAGCTCATATGAGCTACGGACTTCATCTTGACGTGGGTCCAGGCAGCCCATTTTCTCCCTTGGAACACCCATATGATCCAACATTTCATTTATCACTTCCCATTGACAGGCCATGGCTTCAAGTTTAGCCAAAATAGCACTTATGGTGTCATTGCCCAAGGTTTGAGAGGTTGACGCCGCGGTTTTCATTGCAATTGTACCTAAAGAAAAACAAACCTAGAAAAGAAAACAATTAGTTCACAAAATCCTCACCACACTCTCACACACTTTGATCGTCTCACACTTGGTCCTTCAAGTGTTGTAAACTGGCTAGCAATTTGTGAGAGCTTGGGAGTGAGTCTACTCTTTGGGTCGGAATGGATTTTTGTTTTGAAGACTCAAAAAAGTTTTGTACATACTTGAACCAAGAACGACTACGAATTATAAATGAATAAAGCACCATAAGTAAAGCTAACACGAAAGAAGTACTCAAAAACTAGTTCACAACTTAGTAGATACTTACTAGTTGCCAACTAGTGTAGGAGTCAACAAAATGAAACTAATGGAGACAAAGAAAGAAACTAGGAATTCCAAGAATTTGAGTCTTGTTGATGACATGGCCAATAACTATTGGATGTTGGATATGTTGTTGAAGTTGAAGAATTTTTTATTCCAAGACTTTAGTTGTTCAATCTCACTCCTTTGATGAAGAAAAATTCGGTTATGGTGTAGTTGAACAAGATTTTAGACTCTCTTTTCAAGAGTTAAAAAGTCTTCTATCAACTTTTCACCAACTTGCACTCTTTTGGCAAAACATCTTTTTGGAGCAGCCATGTCTCTTTCCTCTTTTGTCTATTCTTGAAAAGTGTTGTTACTCCCTTTTGGTAACTATACTTTTTGAACGCCTCTTTTTATTTTTCCACTTTGGTGTTGACTTGAAAGTGTTTCCAAGACAAACACAAAGTCTTATCTATCTTTTCTCTTTCAAAAATGAAACAACACCTTTTGTTGAACACTACTTCAAGAAAAATAAGAACAACAACAACTTTCTAGCCGCCCAACCTTCAACAACAACTTGTCAAGAACTCAAATCTTGGACTTAGACTCAATAAGTGTTAGTGAACAATATGCTAACACAAGAAACTACTGTCACACCCCTTTTTACACCAAAAAGATTGATTTTAAGCTTCGAAAGGGTTTTATTATTAAAGTGACAAAAGATGAAAGTTTGTTTTGAAAAAGGACTTTTTACATTTAAACTCAGAGTCGCCACTTGACATAATCCGGTGTGCCAAGTCACCTTTGAAAGATCCTTTTCAAAATGATATGACTCTTTAAACTGGTTTGTGAACAGAGATTCCGGCTAAGAAATTTTGTTGACCGAGGGGAAAGTGTTAGGCACCCCTCGATCCCATGGTTCGACCACGGTCGCTTAGTGGAGCATATCGGCGAATTTGACATTATAAAATGTATAAACCACATAAACACACGAAACAAGCAAACAAACAAATCAAACAAAATTCAAAACCACAATAATGTCCAGTCCGAACTATACAGTCCCAAAAAATAGAAAAATACGAAAATATAAATCCTATTCTAGACTAATCCTAAATTATGCTCCAATGCTTTACCCGATTCCTCGGGCCTTCATCACGACCGCCTTCCGCCAACATAATACGTCGGGGTATTCCCCGGTGAATAAATACAAGTGATCACGGGGTATTTCCCGACTAAATGAATACATTTTCCAAAATGCGAGAAAGACAAATCATTCCACAAACATTCCAAACACTCAAACAATCTATAAGTTCTAAATTTGCCTACCCGAGCCTACTGTTGCCTACCCCGCTCGACCTATCAATAAAGGACATCAATGAATCAAAACGACAACATTCACTTTATCAACTTTCAATTCTCGTCTCACTTATTTCTAATTGAGTTTAAATCATTCAATTCAAAAAATCAATATGATAATCCAAACATATCAAAATCAATGAAAATAAAAGCCACACACCATGAATTCAACACATAAAGCATCAAATGATTAAGATTAATCGAGAAGGAGATGAGAAATGGACCTCAATTTTATTTCAAACAATTAGCGACAGATCGAAGCTCACGAACCAACGAACCTCGACCAATCTCAAGATCAACCCGTCAACTCAATTTGAGAAATTGTAATCCGGAATAAGACAGACGAACCAACGAATAACCACGCCCAAATACCAAGTCCAATATGAACAAACGACACTGTTCAGGATCAATTTTCAACTGATGGCGCCATTTTCCGGCGAATTCCACCGAAAATAGTACGGCCGGTGATGCTATTTTCGATTGCTAAATCAATAAGTTTCCGGCGAGAAAGCTTGTTGTTAACCAGTCAAAACAACCCTGTGTCGTCACCTTTACTGGTTTTTCCCTCAATCTCCTCACTCGTTCACTATCTGCGTGCATATATTGTTTGGTGTTGATGGAGGAATATATGTGTTAGTGTGTGTTCATCGAAGAAAATCGTGAATCAGTGTGTACTGTGGTGATGTAGTGAGTTAATGGACAAAGAAAAAAAATCGAGTTCTATGAGTAGTCATGAAGGATAGAAAATTATTTTTGTGAGGTTTTTTCCACATCTGGTGCCTATTACGTGAGTGGAACCCATTGATGATGGGTTTTCTTTGTATATATGGAGTGTAAATTGGGGAATCTTCTCTGGGTCCCCGATGGTGGGTGGGTGTAGGTGTGCTGGGTGTAACTGTGTAGTGTATATATATTTTTTCTATTTTGGATGCCTTTTCCTATATCAATGGAATAGTGTGGTCCCCCTAAGTTGTTGTGATATGTTCCTTATCCCCTTTTTCTGTTATGGTGTAAAAAAATGTATAAAGGGCTAAGGGTAGGATATGGGTTGGGGGGGTCACGTGGGGGGCAGGGTAGGTGAGGGGAGGGGTATGGGGTAATTAGGTGTCCGCTTTTAATTGGAGAGGTTGTTAAGATAGGATTAAAATTGGTTAAGAAATTTGTTATTTGGGATAAAAAAATGATGAGATGGTTGTTATTGATTGAGAATTTGGTTATTATTTTTTTTGTCCTTTTTGGGAAGAGATTATCACACGGGTGAAGGCACATGGTAAAACGAGGGTAAAAATGGGTGAAACATACTCTCAGGAGGAACAAAATTAGGTGTCTACATCATGCCCCCTTTGAATGTAAACACGAAGTGTTTTCAGACCAAGAAGTAGACAACGAGATAGAATTTTATCCCGACCATTATTCAAAAAGAATAAAACAGAAAGAAGGAGAGAGACCAAATCTTGATTTTGGACATCCTACCTACCCAAGTTATGAGGGAATCAATTCAAGGGGATCTCAAAGGATTGGAAAGAGAAGGACTATAACGAGTTGGAGAGTCGAGTGAGGTTCCATCGAGGTTCCGGTCCGCGGCTCTGTCATTACATCAAAAATGAAAATTACAAGTTTAAAACATAAATGAAATTACAAAAACTCTATCCATGCAGCTTTCCTTGACTTTTGACTTGCTACTTCATCACCCTATTTTTCAGGCGGACTCCTAACTTGTAATTTTTTCACTCTATTCTTCAGGCGGGCTCCTGACTTATAATTTTTTCACCCTATTCTTCAGGCGGGCTCCTGACTTACAATTTCAACACTCTGTTGCTTGGTTTTTAATCACTTCACCTTGTTGCTTGACTTTTATTTGTTCGCCCTGTGCTTCGGGCGGGCTCTAATGTTGCTTGAATTATCAAAACAAGGAAGTGCATCTCCTTACAAATGTTTCTTGAATTATCCAGACAAGGAAGTGCATCTCCTTACAAATGCCGGTTGAATTACCCAAACAAGGAAGTGCGTCTCTTTACAAATGCTGCTTGAATTGCCCAAACAAAGAAATGCGTCTCCTTACAAATGTTGCTAGAAATACCCAAACAGGAAAGTGCATCTTTTTACCAATACCTCTTGAATTACCAAAACAAGGAAGTGTGTCTCCTTACCAATGCCGCTTAAATTACCAAAACAAGAAAGTGTGTCTCCTTACCAATGCTGCTTGAATTACCCAAACAAGAAAGTGCGTCTCTTTACAAATGTTGCTAGAAATACCCAAACAGGAAAGCGCTTCTCCTTACCAATGCTCTTGAATTACCAAAACAAGGAAGTGTGTCTCTTTACCAATGCCGCTTAAATTACCAAAGCAAGGAAGTGTGTCTCCTTACCAATGCTGCTTAAATTACCCAAACAAGGAAGTGCGTCTCCTTACAAATGTTGCTTGAATTGGCCAAACAAGGAAGTGTGTCTCCTTACAAATACCACTAGAATTACCAAACAAGGAAGTGCATCTCCTTACAAATACCGCTTGAATTACCAAACAAGGAAGTGCTTTTCCTTACAAATATTTCTTGAATTACCAAACAAGGAAGTGTGTCTCCTTACCAATGTCGCTTGAATTACCAAAATAAGGAAGTGCGTTTCCTTACAAAATGTTGCTTGAATTACCCAGATAAGGAAGTGCATCTCCTTACAAATGTTGCTTGAATTACCAAACAAGAAAGTGTGTCTCCTCACAAATACTGCTTGAATTGCCAAAACAAGAAAGTGCATCTCTTTACCAATGCCACTTGAATTACCTAAACAAGGAATTGAGTCTTCTTTGGAAGTGCGTCTCCTTATGATACCGCTTGAATTACCAAACAAAGAAGTGTGTCTCTTTACCAATGCCGCTTGAATTACCAAAATAAGGAAGTGTGTCACCTTACAATGTTGCTGGAATTACCAAACAAGGAAGTGCGTCTCCTTACAAATGTCTCTTGAATTACCCAAACAAGTAAGTGCGTCTCCTTAAAAATACCTCTTGAATTACCAAACAAGGAAGTACGTCTCCTTACAAATACCGCTTGAATTACCGAACAAAAAAGTACATCTCCTTACAAATGTTGGTTGAATTGCCCAAACAAGAAAATGTGTCTCCTTACAAATACCACTTGAATTACCAAACAAGGAAGTGAGTCTCCTTACAAATACCGCTTGAATTACCAAACAAGGAAGTGCGTCTCCTTACAAATGTTGCTTGAATTACCAAATAAAAAAGTGCGTCTCCTTACAAATATTGGCTGAATTGCCCAAACAAGGAAGTGCGTCTCCTTACAAATACCACTTGAATTACCAAACAAGAAAGTGTGTCTCCTTACAAATATCGCTTGAATTACCAAACAAGAAAGTGTGTCTCCTTACAAATGTTGCTTGAATTACCAAACAAGGAAGTAAGTCTCCTTACAAATGTTGTTTGAATTTCCCAAACAAGGAAGTGTGTCCCCTTACAAATACCGCTTGAATTACCAAATAAGAAAGTGCGTTTCCTCACAAATGTTTCTAAAATTACCCAAACAAGGAAGTGTGTCTCCTTACAAATGTTGCTGGAATTACCCAAATAAGGAAGTACGTCTCCTTACAAAATATCTCTTGAATTACCCAAACAAGGAAGTGCATCTCCTTACAAATGTCTCTCGAATTATCCAAACAAGGAAGTGTGTCTCCTAGAAATATTGGATGATGAGTTTTACCATGGTTTTGATTACCAAGCTTGTGCAATAATATCGTCTCCTGTATTTATGGAAGTGAGGCATTGAAACTTTTGAGTTTTAGGCTTTGAAATCCTTGATTCGAAGGTAACATGTGTTCCTGTTTCATACAAAGAAAACTTTTTAGCTTAAAAACATGGTGGCTGGTTTGTGGCTTTGGCTTTCGTGGAAATCGCTCTTGCCCCTGTCACATTAATCTTGCTTTCAACCATTAGCGTATGTCATTGACTCGCTACCTCACTGATCCGAACTCAGATTATTAAGAGTGACTCTGAAACAAACACAGTAGTTCTGCTTTGCCATGCTTCTCAGATAAACCCTTTGAACCTTGATATTTTCATAAGTTCCCAGACTTGTCTATTGACAAAACTTTCAGCATGCCTTATTTCGGCTCACAATCATGTCTCTTTCATGTGTTGGCCTTTTGTCTTGCTTTGTGTAATTGAAGAAGCTGGTAGCTAGTTTTGAGATCTTTTCTCACTTGTTTTGACACAGACTTAACTCAAAGACAAGAAATGAAAAAAAGAATGACAATTTTTTTTTGGATAACTGACTCAAGAAAGATAGAATAAAAATAAAGATAAGAAAGAAAAAACAATGAATGTCCCTTTTTGAAACAAAGAAACAAAAAATTCATCTAAAAATGACAGTCAACACTAATGATTATGCCATGCATTTTGGATTAAGAAACTTGATATTTTCATCCAAACTTTCTACCCATTGTTGTTGAGTTAATGGCCTTGAAACTGAGTTGCTTCCTTAGGTCAATTGCATTTAAGACCCCATTTGGCTAGTGGCGCCTTGAAGGGTTTTTGCCAACAAGCTTCTCTCATTTTCTTTTCCTTATCTCACTATTGTCTTATGGTATCTGTAAGGGTTTTCCACTAATGATACTCTCTTATCTTTGTTTCCCTTAACTCACAGTCGTTTTACGGTGCCCGTGAGAGTTTTCACCGATAAGACTCTCTTATTTTTATCTCTCTTCTAATTTTTATTACTGAGGTAGACAAGTAGTTCCCAAAATACGTCATCACATTCATTGCATGCTTAGTTTCAACATTCTCAAAGATTGATCTGAAGGTCTTTCTTTGGTTGTAGCTTGGCTTTTGGATAAGGTTAGAAGAAAAGGATAACATGAGGCCCAAATGACACTTGAAGTGGGGTGGGATTTACAACTTTTGGAATCGACTCAAACAATGAGGATTAAATCATGCCCCAATTTCTTTTGACTGGGCAAGTCTAAATTGTTTATTTGGTTGGACCGAGCCCTTGTAGGGCAGCCTACGTGTCTCATCCCCAAGAGAGGAGAATCAGTTCATGCGTAGTTCTGGCAGCTTGTTCTTCCACTTGATTCTAAATTTTTTTCTTTTGTTGACTCTTTTTCTCTTTGGGACTTTTCTGACTTTATTTTTCTTGACACTCTTTTTTTTTTTTTCCTTTTGGACATATTTTCTTTTTCTTTTTCTTTCTTTTTTTGAAATTTTTCTGACTCTATTATTTTGCTCGACACTTTTATTTTGAGCTTTGCTGACTCTATCTTGATTCCAAAAGAGGGGTATGAAAGAAAATAGAACTAAAGCTCAAATGGGGTAAACAAAGGATGACACAATGTTTGGATAGTAAAATGAAATGCCTTCGTCATATCAATCCTTGAAAATGCAAGTACATATCATGCAATATGAATGAGAGACGAAGATCATTTGTGACATCCTTTAAGCATTAACTTTGACTGAGTCTGTGCGTCATTACTTCTTCAGCAAACTCCACCTTTGTTGTACATTCCTCACATTGAATGACTCATGATTTTATGGAGATGATTTTCTTTCTATTCACGCAACCACTATTTGACCTAATTGACCCATGTCTTTGAATTGATGACCAAGTTATTCTTGTGATTCTCAAAGAAAGTTCCTTAATTTTCAAAGAAGACTTCAACTTGTCATCAAACATCTCAAAACTCTACCTATTTTCTCGAATGCTCTTTTTTTCTAACTTTAACCCTCTGATTCAATGTTCATGCTTAAACTGGATTTCAAGATCTGGCTAAAAAATCCTCTAGCATGTCATATCACTAGAATCAACATAAAATGTGATGTGTAAAGAAAACAAACACATATTTAAAACATAAAGGGAAAGGGACACTTCATTTTGTTGAAATAAAAAATAGAAAGGTTTGAACATAAACGACACAGGGACAAAACAAGATAGATCCCGAACTACAACCTTGAAATAATTCAGAAAATAGAAAAGAAAACAAAACAAACTACCAGACCTCTTCCTAGTAGGAAGAGGGGTGACTTCTCAATTGCTCAGTCTGAAAACTTAGCCACTGGTTTGCATATCAGCATGACTAGAGCTTCCACCACGATCAACGTTCTGCACCATAATTGATTTATCTTGAATCATCTTTTCAATTTCTCTTTTCAAAGCACGACAATCTCCAATATTGTGACCCTGAACATCAGAATGATATGCACATCATACAGCAGGATCAAAACTTTTTGAATTCGGGTCAGGAGTATACCCAAGAAGAGAAGTGATCATGCCCCGTTGTACCAATCTCTGGAATAAACTGACATATGACTCTCCAATTGGTGTAAAGCTATCCCTCGACTTCTACCTCATTTCATTATTTAGCTTGGACTAAAAATCTGGCCTAGAAAGGCTTCGGTATGTTTGTGAAGTTTGAGGATGACTCTGAGGAGTTGGTGTATGCCATTGTGGGTAAGAAGGGGATTGACCATAGGGTTGTGCATTGTATATTGGATATGTAGGTGGGGGAATACAGTATAATGGATTTTCAGAAAGATTCTGTGGAACTTGGGCATAAACTTGGGTTTGAGCCTGTGGGTAATGATGGTGTGGTCCTCTTGCCCATGCCTGTTGTCCAACTACAATAGCAGATGCATCTTCCTCATACTTCTTCCCTCCGACACTTTCCGAACCTTTTTTAATTGCTTGAGTAGTCACTTTCAATGTTGCAAAACTCACAATGCGGCCGGTCTTAATTCCATCCTCTTTCATCTCCCCCATTTTTAGGACCTCAATAAATAGCTTGCCTAATGCAAGTAACAAGTGTTGATAATATGTTTCATCCTGCGCTTGAATAAATACCTCTACTATCTTACTTTCTTTCATTAATGGTTTCACCCTAGCAGCTTGTTCACGTCATCTAATCGCATACTCTCTGAAAGTGTCAGTACTCTTTTTCTTCATGTTAGTTAGGTATTTCTCATCAGGAATCAACTCCACATTGTATTGGAATTTTTGCACAAATTCATTAGCTAGGTCATCCCAACTAATCCACTTGTCGATGTCTTGGTCAACAAACCATTCTGAAGCTAGGCCTGAAAGAATCTCACCGAAATATACCATGAGTAATTCTTCCTCCCCCCCAACACCCCTTAGTTGATTGCAATAACGTCTCAAATGTGCTACAGGATCACCATGTCCATCATACTTCTCAAACTTCGGCATTTTAAAACCAAAAGGAAGATGAACCCCTGGAAACATGCACAGATCTTTATATGAGACACTTTTGTACCCCCCCAAGTCCCTGGAGGTCTTTCATAGCCAGTTCCAAACATCTCACTTTTCTGGTCATTTTTTCTTGTTCTTCTGTTATAACAGGCTTTTCAGTGTTAAGAGGAAATTCAGGCGGGTAAGTATAGCCATAAGGATTAGTCGACTTAAATGTGGGCTCAATAGCATGATGTTGATCAGCAAAACTATTCAATACAGTCTCTCTCGCAGAGTGGGGAGGCACAACTTGTGGATAAACCTCAAAAGTAGGAGCTTCGGGTAGGGGTGGTGCTGCAAAAACATGAACAATGGGTGGAGCCGAGCATGTGGTAGCTTTGTGTTGAGGAGTGAGGAAATGAATATTGGAAGTATTTGGATAGTGTTGCCCCGGAGCAGGTCTTGATGTATGTTGTAGCGTGTCAACAAAAATAGGAAACTGTGTATATGACACTAGAGGCAAGCTAGAAAGATATTCTAGATTATCAGCGGGAAATGGAGGAGGTGGCAACCCATTAGCCCAAACTCAATGCATTTCTATCATTTGTTGCCTTAATTTTTGAATCTCTTCATTAGCTCCTAAATTCTCATTGCCCGAACTCCCTATATGATCAGTGACAACAAACTCGATATCCTTGTTAACCATAACTTTCTCTGTGACTTGGTGCAATATGGAGGACCAGCCAAAATGCCACAAACCAACCAAGTGTGGTGTGTTGGGTGTTACTGTGTAGTGTATATATATTTTTTCTATTTTGTATGCCTTTTCCTATATCAATGGAATGGTGTGGTCCCCCCAAGTTGTTGTGATATGTTCCTTATTCCCCTTTTTCTAATATGGTGTAAAAAAATGTATAAAGGGCTAAGGGTAGGATATGGGTTAGGGGGGTCACGTGGGGGGCAGGGTAAGTGAGGGTAGGGGTATGGGGTAGTGAGGTGTCCGTTTTTAATTGGAGAGGTTATTAGGATAGGATTAAAATTGGTTAAGAAATTTGTTATTTGGGATAATAAAAATAAAAAAATAAAAAAAATAAAAAAATAAATAAAATAAAAATAAAAGAAAAATGATGAGATGGTTGTTATTGATTGACAATTTGGTTATTATTATTTTTATCCTTTTTGTGAAGAGATTATCACACGGGTGAAGGCACATGGTAAAACGAGGGTAAAAATGGGTGAAACATACTCTCGGGAGGGACAACATTAGGTGTCTACAACTACTAAGACAAACAAAAACACACCTAAATCTAGACACTATTCTCGGCCAAACACAACAACAACAACAACAAGACACTTCGGCCAAGAACAAGAACACTTCAACTCTTTTTTCTTTTTTGTTTTTTCGACTAAGATAGCCCAAGATTGGTAGTGTAAGAACACAATCATCCTTAGATATGATACCAAATGATACCATACGGTATCTAAGAAGGCTCAAAACAGTCCACAAACACACATAAACAGTCCACACGGACAAGACACCAAACGGCAACAACAAATACAAACTAACTTAAGAGATAATGGATAAATAACTTGACATAGAGAGAACATGTAAGATAAGAACTAAAGAGTATATTAAACTCAAAACCCCCTACAAACATGTAAACTAACACCAAGTTCTTATGTTGAATCCAAGAGGAACTCGGTTCACTCAAAAACTCACATTTCTAGCCAATACACAACACAAATGGAACCTTCACTTGTGAAGTCAAATTTTGATTTGCCTCAAGTAGGGAGAGGACTTTGGTTTCAAAGTGTTTCAAGAACTTACAACAATAATCAACTAAGTAAAAATAAGACTAAAGGGCCTATTTATAGTTTGTTACAACATAAAGTGTCCAAAATGTCCTTAATGAGGGTGGGGTGGTCATGGAGTGTATTTTTAGCGTATGAAATCCCTCAAACACCCCCTAGTGAGAAAAGGACACCTTTAACTAAGTCCTACACTCCAAGACCGTGGTCCTTCAAGCTTCACAACTTCCGCAAGTCAAACCACCTTCCACACACGGCTCTGACTCATGGAATGTCCAAAATGGTATCCTCATGCATGCTCTCTTCTCCTCAATGTGACCACAATTGGGTTCTTCATAAGTTGGCCTCGCATGATGTCATCGAAGGCTATGATGGCCATTTGGCTCGTACCAAGAGAAATAATTAATAACATGACTATTTTATCATAGTACTTCTATTAAATGATATTTACATTTTAGTTTGAAGAAAAAATAATTAATACTAAGGGTAAAAACTAAAAAGAAAAAAAATTATCTTTTCTTAATATGTAAAAATTGACAAGTAAAAGTAGAAATACAATTAAAAAATTTATGCCAAGTAAAATGAAACGGGGGGAGTGAATTATCCTTTAAATATAATAAATTTAATATTTTGAGAAATGAATTAGTTAATGAATAATATTTAATATCGAGGTAACATGAATACAATATGATAAACTATTCATTGATTTTAAACTGAGCAAGCATTGTTCGACATCTATTTTTAACAACATAAACAAGTACCGCTGAATAGAGGGAATAAGTTGCCCTTAATAAATAGTACCTTTAAAAAGATGTAATTATTTTGCGCTTTCTCCGTTTTAAAATAGTTGACATGTAACGAATGTGCTCTATTTTATTTGTTGAATGACAATGGTATATAACTAATTTTTTAATATATATATATATGAACTAGTTTTTTTAACGTATATACGAACTGTAGAACTAGTTTATTAACTGATATATATCAACTTTAAATTGCTAAGTCTAGAAAAATACATGAACTTTAAATTGCAAAGTCTAGAAAAATACATGATCTTTTTCCTTAGATTTTTAAAGTGTGTCCACGTAAACATGAAAAAGTTAAAATGTGCAAGTGAGTACTTCGTTTCGTTTTAGTTAACTTAGGTTTTTTTTAAAAAAAAAATTAAATGATATAAATTTTGATTAATATTTTAAAATATATTTTTTAATTATATTGATAAAAGAAAAATTATAATTCATACTCCATCAATTCTATTTTATATATCTCCTTTTGATAGGATATAGAGTTTAAGAAATATAAGATGACTTTGTAAAGTTTATAAAATTGCTCCTTTTAAAATTACTTTAATGCTTATTTTTTAGTTGTCTTTTCTTATTAAGTGAGATTGATAAAATGGAGATGATGCCATTAAATAGTTGCTAAATTAGAAAATATAATAACATTTTTTTGAAACAAATGAAAAAAAAAATATGCCAGGTAAATTGAGACGAAGGAAGTATTACTTTTCATATAATCTGTGTATCTAAACTTATAATCTAATATAGCATTAAAAATTAGTAAACAGACTCTTGAAAAACAAAACTTGCCAACTAAAAACAAAAGAGACTTGAGTGGAGAAACCAACAAAAGTGCATTGCACTATATAGAATAATAATACCCCAACGAATTTCCAAAAATCTAGACATCGGATTCTGATGTACTAATATTCCAAGAGTGAGCTTGTTGTGATTGTGATACGTATACTATATGAGATTATATTAACAAAAAATATCATTGTTTGAATTGGTAGCTGAATTACTCATCAATGCATTCATATCATATACTTACTATAGTTAGTATGTATTAATACTGGCTATATGTGGTGGTGAACAAGTGCTACTGATGATGATGAATTTTGATGAGCAACTGATATTGAACATAGTAGATTTTGTTGGGCAACAGCTACTGAACCTCGTAGATTTTGTTGGACAACAACTACTGAACCTCGTAGATTTTGTTGGACAAGCGATATTGTATCTAGTAAAAGTGCTACCGAACCTAGTACATTTTGATCGGCAACTAATAAATTTTCACTGGGAACTCCTACCGAAGCTGGTATATTTTGCTTGGCGACTGCTACTTAACATAGTAAATTTTTGTGGGCAGCTACTGGATTTTGTTGGGCAACTGATACTGTACCTAGTAAATTTTGGTGGGCAACTGCTACTGTACGTGGTATATTTTGTTGCGCAGCTGCTACTGTCTCCGGTAATTTTTGTTGTGAAACAGCTACTGTGCCCGGTATATTTTGTTGCGCAATTGCTATTGTTTGCTGGGAAACTGTTACTGAAGCTGGTAAATGTTGGTGAGCAGTTGCTACTCAGCTTGGTAAATTTTGGATGGCAATTGCTACTAAAACTAGTATATATTGGTGTGCAACTGTTGGAGAAGCTTGTAAATTTTGGTGGGCAAGAGTTATTGGGGCTCAAAAATTTCGATTGCCAAGTGCTATTGTCATTGCAGAATTTTTCCGATCAAGTGCCACTGACGCTTAAGAATTTTGATTGGCTAGTGAAGAATTTATGTGGGCAACTTGTGAATCGGTTCAAAAGGATCAATCACTGGTTTCACATAGCTTTACCCTATCTCATAACCATCGCGCTGTTTCTAGCTCTCTCAATATGTTATTGTTACGGCCATAGTAGATTGCTGCTCGAAGTAATGGTAACTTTTTAGTTTTTTTTTTTTTTTTTTTGGTAAATGAACATTTTATTACCAAGTATTGATATTTACAGCTGAAAGGAATGGAACAAAAACATGCGCTGCCTCACTGGACAAACTCAGTCGAGTGTGCAACGTCTGCATCTTCTGGTCATGTAAACAAATCGCGAGTCTTTGTCTGTGGCTACAATCACATAGTTTACAAGCTTAGGAACTTGACTTAGTCGGAAGAGCACCTCCTGGATAATCAGTCAAACGATGGTTTGTGGAGATCTTCTCCTGTTCTGAAAGATAACATTGTTAATTCTTCTCTATTCACAATTGGTAGAGTACTGCAGCAGCTAAGACGATCCTGTATACTCCAGCCCCTCTACTATGTCTACAACAAAATTTCAGAGCGTATTCTATTTCCTCTTGCCACGCTAAGCCATTCTTTAGGATATCTTGCCGGGTGAGTAATTTGCTCCATATTTCGAAAGAATAGTTGTCTCAAAGAATCATCAACCTGCTTGCATAGTGGACATAATGGATCCACGTCAAGTCCTCACTTTGCTTATGTCTCCTTAGAAGCTAACCTTTCCAGAATAGCCAATCGTAGGATAAAAATCCATTTGGGACAGCCATGGTTATTGCAGATGAGTTTCCTCCAATGCACCTCTGGAAGAGACCCCTGTAATTTCTTATACACATCCTTTCGTATTGCAAAGTGTGATGGTAACATTTTAGTAAAATCATTATTGTCAATAGAAAATATTTCGAAGATTAAGTTACCGTAAGGTAGTATAATTTGGTTGGATGGCACTTCATGAAGCATGTATAACACATGGTAATCTTTTGAAAAGGGGGTTCTATTGGTATTATAGCTGTTTTTACTGTATTAGAGCGGGTTAGAGTCTCACATTGGTTGGGGGAGTGGACTATAAGTCTTGACAAGGTGCTGTATGTGGACAATGTCTAAAGAGAAGTGCCTGTATGAAGATGTACTGTTATCTGATGTGCTTGTCACCTATTCAGGAAAAAGTAGCCAAGAAGTTGAAAGAGTTTTTGAGAAGAAAGGAGGCTGAAAGTATTCGTTTATCGGAACTTGAGAAGAGGCAAAAGCAGCGTGTGGAGGAAATGAGAGAAACTCAAAAGAAGGTATGAGTACTTGACCTCTTTTGTTGTCTATTTCGTGGCTTTGTGCAGCCTCTTTATCTTTATAATTCTTATGCTGCCTCTGTGTTATTTTGTAATTATAGCCTCTTTGGATTTTACCTAGTGTATAAACCATCTGATGAATCTTTTTAGGACCTAGAGAATATGAAGTTGAAGGAGCAGATACGAGCCGAAGTTGGCAAGGAAATCAGTAAGATTGAAATGACGTGCCGTGATATGGCTTCCGTGTTGCGCGGATTGGGTATCACTGTTGGTAATGGCACTAGTCGTGAGGTTTGTTTACACTCAGTCTCTTGTTTTTAGCAATCATGTGGCCCTTTTGTTTCACATTCTTATCTTGTGTTGGCTGTTGTTAGTGTGTGTTGGGGCTTGGTTCTCAGGATTTGCGCCATATTTCAAGATGCCGCTTACTTAGGATTAGCTAGTCTTTAGGATATGCAGCCACTTGTGTAATGTCTTGTGTGTTTTACCTGGGGAGTTGTACTTTTGTTTGTCTTGCAATCTTATCTAAATGGTCGTGTCTTTCTATTTTTGAAGTGTTAAGACGCAGTTAGAATGATAGCACGTGAGACATTACTTAGAATAAGTTCTTGTTTCAGGTGCGTGTTGCTTACAAAAAAGCCCTGATGAAATTTCATCCGGATAGAACTTCAAGATCTGATATACGACAGCAAGTTGAAGCTGAGGAGAAGTTTAAGCTTATTTCTCGAATGAAGGACAAATTCTTACCAAATTTATAATAGTGTCTCTCTGGTTATGCAAGTTTTTAGTACTAGTAGACGTATGTATATACAAGGAAAATATTAACTCTCCTGACTATATTACATAATCTGAAAATCTGCTATCATAATGTGTTCTCTGATGAAAACAGTGCAAATAACAATTCCTATTTAGGAAAGATTGAGGAATAATTTTATCCGGCTTAAGAATTTTGCTTTGCAAGGGCTACAGACAATTAAGAATTGTTGTGTCCAAGCGACCCTTTTTTTTGCAAATGTTAGTGACTCTGAATCTTGCTTCCCAAGTGCTGCAGCAGTTGTGGTGGCAAGGAAAAGGATTTTGGTGGCCAAGTTGTGGAGGCTGCAGCAGGAGAGTTTTGGTGGGAAATGTAAAATGTGTTAGTCGAGGTGCGTTGTGCTGCTGCGATGAGCCAAATGACAAATGACTTGGAGTCGCTGAAGGACGCGGGTGATACGATGAAGGTCTAGTTGTTCATGTTGCTTTATGTTCAGGTTATGATCTAAACATTGTTTTGATTAGGAGTCGACGTTTGGTATTTTCAAAGTTTGGGTTCCGTAATTCAGTAATCGGTATTTGAACATAGATATCACATACCATACTTATAAACATTGGTTCGGTAATCGGTAAATTAAACTTCGGTTCGGTTCGATTTTTGGTAATACCATATTAAAGTTGGAAATGTGCAAATATACGTTTAAACATCAAAGATTATATTTAATAAAAACCCTATTTAGTATTCTTTTTACGAATATAATACATTAAAGGTCCAAGAGATTGTTTGGGATGACTAATACTAATGTCTATTGGGCTCGTTAGACATATCGTATTATATATATATATATATATATATATAAAATTCGATATTCGGTAAATACCGAATACCAAACGGTATTAATATCTTGTACCAAACTCAATCCCGAATACCAAAATGTTGAAATCTTACTCCCAAATATCGAATACCAAATTTTTCGATTCAGTTCGGTAATTTGATTTTTGATATTTTATACCCAAACACACTTTTGATCAATCGTTGAGGAAACGAAAAATATAGTCTGTACAATCGAAATCTTATTTTTCGAATTTGTTTTCAATTTTTCATTGCTCCCACGACCTTATTTTGCCGTTATAACAACAATAACTGTGTCTCATTTCCAAGCTAAGCTAAGAGAAAGGTACGACGAACAAACCAAAGTAGAGGGTAAAGTAAAAACTTTATTAATTATGTTTTGAAACTATAAATTTGATTTTATGCACTTTATTTAGTCATAAAAATAGTATTAAAAGAACATAATAAAATACCTTTAATTTCATAAAAGGGACAACTAAATTGAAATAAATATTTTTAAAAAGATGAACAATTATTTTGAAACAGAGGAATTACTCCTTCCCTTCGCTTTTATTTGTCACATTTTTACTTGACACACTCATTAAAACAAAATAATTATTGACATGATTATTTTATCATACTAACCCTATTAACTATTATTTTCTATTATGTTTCTAATTAATCTGGAAAAAAAAGTAATTAATGCTACTGGTAAAATAGAAAAAATATCTATTTTTTCTTGATTTGTTAAAAATGAATCAAATTATAAAAATAGAGACAAATAAATCCGAACATAGAGTATAAATATAAAGAAAAAATGAAAGTAATTTCCAACAATACTCTTGAAGATTGAACGATTAAGTTACCATTATGAATATTGAAAAATGACTCATAAATTAAATTAATATGGACTAGAGAAAATACTATATATCATCTCTAAATTACTCCTTCCATTCATTTTTACTTATTACATTTTGACTTAACACATCTATTAAGAAAATAATTATTAACTTGACTATTTAATCATATACTCCTATAATTGATGGTTGTTATTATAGCATGAAATTAGTTTAGAGAATAAATAATTAATTTTAAGAATAAAAATAAAATTCTTGATCTGTCAAAAATGATCAACAAAATATAGAAATTCATTAAAAAAATTAGTGATAACAAAAACAAACTGTGGGGTCGTTTGGTTGGAAAATAGTTATCCCGAAATAATTAATTTCGAAATCAATTATTCGAGTTTATCCGGGATAACTTATCTCACCATTCATCTGAATATCTTATCTCATCACCATGATGTAAATAATGAAATAAATTATTCCGATATTAACTAATATCTCCAACCAAATATAAAATAAAATAATCTTTTTACTTTATTCGGGTACTTATTCCTTCTACTTACACCAAACGAACGACCTGTGTAATAAATCAAGTATACGCGACCTCTTCCCTAGATTCTATAGTTGCGTGCACGTACATATGGAAAAGTCAAAATATTGCAAAGTGAGTATTACAGTATGCCATTTTCCAAACCAACAGAGTGTGAAAACCTGCAAAACTGCATAGCACTGAATAGAAAATATACAACAACTCCTTGACTCAATACGTAAAGGATGAATATTAGTGTAACTCAACCTCAAAAGAGCTAGTTTATGAAGGGAGCATTGCTCAAGATTGGCCGATCGAATAAGTCAACTTCAATGTGGATTTAGATTGAAATCTCAAGTCCCAGGTATGACATATCTCAAGTAAATCTATTGTTTGAATGAGCTATTCCTAGAGTTCTATATAAGAAAATATATTCCCAAATATCTCTAATGATTGTGATATGTATACTACATGAAGGTGTATCTATATACATTATGTAACGAAAAATATTACTGTTTGAATTGGTGGAAGAATTACTCATCAATGATGCATTCATATCATATATGCTCTCTGTTTCAATTTGTTTGGTGGCGTAGGGTTAGAAAATAAAGAATACTTTTGAATTTGATGATCTTAAATTAAATACATGTCAAATCTATCAATATGTCTTTTAATCTTGTGATTTTAAACATGTCAGGTGAAAATTTGAAATTAAAAAAATTGCTAAAAAGGGAAGGATCATTCTTTTTAAAATGGACTAGAAGAAAAGTAGTTCAAATGAATTGAAACAAGAGTACTATAGTTAGTACTACTGACTATAGTGGTGGACAATTGCTCCTAGTGATGATGAATTTTGATGGGCAACTGCTGCTGAACTTGGTACATTTTGTTGGGCAACTGCTAAATTTTGCTAGGCAACTGCTATTGAACATAGTAAATTTTGTTGGACAAGTGCTATTGAATCTAGTAGATTTTGGTGGGAAGTTGCTACTGAAGCTAATAGATTTTGGTGGGCAATTACTAAATTTTGGTTGGGAACTGCTACCGAAGCTGGTAAGTTTTGCTTGGCAACTGCTACTTAACCTAGTAAATTTTGGTGGGCAACTGCTACTGTACATAGTATATTTTGGTGCGCGACTACTAAATTTTTCTTGGCAATTGCTACTATATGTGGTAGATTTTGTTGGGCAACTGCTATTGAACATAGTAGATTATGTTGGACCAGTGCTACTGAATCTGTTAGATTTTGGTGGGCAACAACTACAGAACCTAGTAGGTTTTGGGGGGCAACTACTAAATTTTGGTTGGGAACTACTACCGAAGCTTGTTAATTTTGCTTGGCAACTTCTACTTAACCTAGTAGATTATGGTGGGCAACTACTAAATTTTACTGGGCAACTGCTACTGTACCTAGTAAATTTTGGTGGACGACTACTAAATTTTGCTTGGCAACTGCTACTGTACCTGATAGATTTTTTTGGGCAACTGCTATTGAACCTGATCAACTTTGGTGAGGAACTGCTACCGAAGTTGGTAAATTTTGGTGGGCAACTACTCAATTTTGTTGGGCAACTGTTACTGAACTTAGTAAATTTTGGAGGACGACTACTAAATCATGCTTCTCAACTGCTACTGCATCTGGTAGATTTTGTTGCAAAACTGCTATTGAACATAGTAGATTATGTTGGACAAGTGCTACTGAATCTGGTAGATTTTGGTGGGCAACTTCTACTGAACCTAGTAGATTTTGGTGGGCAACTACTAAATTTTGTTTGGGAACTACTACCGAAGCTGGTAAGTTTTGCTTGGCAACTGCTACTTAGCCTAGTAAGTTATGGTGGGCAACTACTAAATTTTGTTGGGGAATTGCTACTGTACCTAGTAAATTTTGGTGGGCGACAACTAAATTTTTCTTGGCAACTGCTACTGTACCTGGTAGATTTTGGTGGGCAACTGCTACTGAACCTAGTAGATTTTGGTGGGCAACTACTAAATTTTGTTTGGGAACTACTACCGAAGCTGGTAAGTTTTGCTTGGCAACTGCTACTTAGCCTAGTAAGTTATGGTGGGCAACTACTAAATTTTGTTGGGGAACTGCTACTGTACCTAGTAAATTTTGGTGGGCGACAACTAAATTTTGCTTGGCAACTGCTACTGTACCTGGTAGATTTTGGTGGGCAACTGCTACTGAACCTAGTAGATTTTGGTGGGCAACTACTAAATTTTGTTTGGGAACTACTACCGAAGCTGGTAAGTTTTGCTTGGCAACTGCTACTTAGCCTAGTAAGTTATGGTGGGCAACTACTAAATTTTGTTGGGGAATTGCTACTATACCTAGTAAATTTTGGTGGGCGACAACTAAATTTTGCTTGGCAACTGCTACTGTACCTGGTAGATTTTGGTGGGCAACTGCTACTGAACCTAGTAGATTTTGGTGGGCAACTACTAAATTTTGTTTGGGAACTACTACCGAAGCTGGTAAGTTTTGCTTGGCAACTGCTACTTAGCCTAGTAAGTTATGGTGGGCAACTACTAAATTTTGTTGGGGAACTGCTACTGTACCTAGTAAATTTTGGTGGGCGACAACTAAATTTTGCTTGGCAACTGCTACTGTACCTGGTGGATTTTGTTGGGCAACTGCTACTGAACCTGGTCAACTTTGGTGGGGAGCTGCTACCGAAGTTGGTAAATTTTAGTGGGCAACTACTAAAGTTTGCTTGGGAATTGTCACTGAAGTCGGTAAATTTTGGTGGACAATTACTATTGAACTTGGTAAATTTTGGTGGGCAACTGCTATCGAAGCTGTTAAGTTTTGGTGAGCATCTGCTAAATTTGGGTGCGCAACTGCTATCAAAGCTGGTACATTTCGGTTGGCAACTGCTTCTGTACCTGGTAAATTTTGGTTGGCAACTACTAATTTTTGTTGGGGAACTGCTACATAAGCTGGTAAATTTTGGTTGGCAATTTCTACTACGCCTGGTATATTTTGGTGGGTTACTGCTGCAAAACCTAGTAAATTTTGGTGTGGAACTGCTGCAGAAGCTGGTGAATTTTGGTGGGCAAGAGTTACTGGGGCTCAAAAATTTCGATTGCCAACTGCTATTGTCGTTGCAGAATTTTTTCGAGCAAGTGTCATTAACACTTAAGAATTTTGGTTGGCAACTTGTGAATTGGTTCCAAAGGATCAATTACTGGCTTTACATAGCCTTACCCTATCTCATAATTATCGCGCCGTTTCTAGCTCTCTACATATATTATTGCTACCGCCTTAATAGATTGCTACTCGAGGTAATGGTAACTTTTTACTATTGCAAAGTGTGATTGTAACTTTTTAGTAAAATCATTATTGTTGAGATTGTTGAAGGAAGATTTAAGAGGTTGTGTCATTGTCAATAGAAAATTCTTGGAAGATTAGGTTACCCTAAGGTAGCATAATTTAGTTGGGTGGCACTTCATGAAGCATCTATAACACATGATAATCTTTTAAAAAAGGGGGTTCTATTTATATCATAGCTGTTTTTACTGTATTAGAGTGCGTTATTGGTTGCGGAGTGGACTGTAAGTCTTGACAAGGTGTTGTGTGTGGGGAATGTCTAAAGAGAAAAGCTAGGACGCTCTCGACCTTAATCCCAAATTTAGACATTTTTTTTCTTGTGTCCATCTTAATGTGAAAACATCAGGTGAGTGCTATGTTATGCGTTTTGGTTGTAGAATTTCTGATATGTAAGAAGAAGATGTACTGTTATCTGATGTGCTTGTTACCTATTTAGGAAGAAGAAGCCAGGAAGTTGAAGGAGTTGCTGAAAAGAGAGGAGGCTGAAAGAAAGCGCTTATCAGAATTGGAGAAGAGACAAAAGCATGAGGAGGAAATGAGAGAAACTCAAAAGAAGGTGTGACTACTCGGCCTCTTCTGTTGTCTATTTCGCGGCTTCGTGCAGCCTCTTCCATGCCACTTATGCTGCCTCTGTGCTATTTTGTGATTATAAACTATAAACTTTGAAGATTAAGAGAAGTTCTAGAACTTTCTGATAAACAAAAGTGCACCACAGACGAGAAGTGTGTTTAATTAGCCAAAAAAAAGTAAGATTTGTGTATGTTGGAAGATGTACTGATGTCTGATGTGCTTGTTACCTATTTAGGAAGAAGAAGCCAGGAAGTTGAAGGAGTTGCTGAAAAGAGAGGAGGCTGAAAGAAAGCGTTTATCAGAATTGGAGAAGAGACAAAAGCATGAGGAGGAAATGAGAGAAACTCAAAAGAAGGTGTGACTACTCGGCCTCTTCTGTTGTCTATTTCGCAGCTTCGTGCAGCCTCTTCCATGCCACTTATGCTGCCTCTGTGCTATTTTGTGATTATAAAATATAAACTTTGAAGATTAAGAGAAGTTCTAGAACTTTCTGATAAACAAAAGTGCACCACAGACGAGAAGTGTGTTTAATTAGCCAAAAAAAGTAAGATTTGTGTATGTTAGAAGATGTACTGATGTCTGATGTGCTTTTTACGTATTCAGGAAGAAGAGGCCAAGAAGTTGAAAAGAGAGGAGGCTGAAAGAAAGCGTTTATCAGAAATCGAGAAGAGACAAGAGCAGCGTGTGGAGGAAATGCGAGAAACTCAAAAGAAGGTATGATAACTTGGCCTCTTCTGTCGTCTATTTCACAACAGTGTTTTTTGACGTTAACTCTAAAAACAACGAAGTTAAACTTCAAAATTTTATATTCTCAAAATCTCAAACTTAATTCCATATGCAAAAAATATGGATTGTGGATTTGTGATGATCCATTTATCAAAATAGATAAACAATAATAACTAATCCTCAAAGAGGACAAAATAGCTTTAATTTGTTATAGCAAAAAAGTTGGTTACGTTGTAATGTTTCGTGATTATATTTCTTTGTATCTCTCTTCCATGCTACCTATGATGCCTGTGTTCTTTTCTGATTATTTGGCTTTTACCTAGTGTATAAACCATCTGATGAATCTTTTAAGGACCTAGAGAATATGAAGTTGAAGGAGCAGATACGAGCCGAAGTTGGAAAGGAACTCAGTAAGCTTGAAATGACGTGCTGTGATATGGCTTCAGTGTTGCGTGGATTGGGAATAACTGTTGGTAATGGCACTAACCATCAGGTTTGTTTACACTCTGTCTCTAAATATCTTCCTGCTTAATTTTAAATTACTGAATGCAATTAATTCCGGGGAACATACTTTTATGAAACATTGTCATTCTTATTTTGCACTTGCCCTGATTTGTGGTTGGTGGCCTTCTTGTTTTTAGCAATCATATGACCCTTAAGTTTCACATTCTTATATTGTGTTGGCTGTTGTAATTATGTGTTGGGGCTTTGTTCTCAGGATTCGCGCCCATATTTTAAAATGCCGCTTACTTAGGATTAGCTAGTCTGCAGGATATGCAGCCACTTTTGTAATGTCTTGTCTTTTTACCTGGGATTTTAGGAGTTGTACTTGTGTTTGTCTTGCAATCTTATCTGCATGATCGCGTCTTTCTGTTTGTCAAGTGTAGCCACAGTTAGAATGATAGCACGTGAGGCATTACTTAGAACAAATTCTTGTTTCAGGTGCGCGTTGCTTACAGAAAAGCCTTGATGAAATTTCATCCGGATAAAACTTCAACATCTGATATACGACAGCAAGTTGAAGCTGAGGAGAAATTTAAGCTTATTTCTCGAATGAAGGAAAAATTCTTACCAAATTTATAACAGTGACATAGGATATAAATGTAGTTTATTCTCTGGAAATTTTGTGTATAGGCCTTCAATGGACATTAAAAACAATATTAAATAGCGTCTCTAGATTATGAAAGGTTTTAGTAGTAGTAGCTGTATATATATAAGCAAAATATTAACTATCCTTACTATAGTACATAATCTGAAATGCTGCTATCATTTGTTCTCTGATGAAAACAGTGCAAATAACAATTGGTCTGGCTTAAGAATTTTGCTTTGCAAGGGCTATGGACAATTAAGAATTGTTGTGTCCGAGCGTTACAATGGCTGAAGTACTGTTTTTTCCAAATCATAATGACACTGAAGAATTGTGTTGTCCAATCGATACAGTGGCTTACTATAGTGCAGATGCTAATAGCGAAGTGCTTCAGGATGCGATAAATAACTTAGAGTCGATGCAGGATGATGTGACCAAGGTCGCGATAATATGATGAAAGAGGTTACGATAGAGAAAAAGAAAAGAAAAGGTAACCATTTCAGCTTTTCGAGGTATATTTTGATTGTTACCTTTTATTGTCTAAAGAGTTAGCATGCTCTAGTTATTTATGTTATGCTTTGTGTTCAAGTTATGATTTATACATTTGTTCTGAATTGTTGAGAAAAGAAAAATATAGTAGCAATACTACTTGAAATCTTATTTGTCGAACTTGTTTTCAATTTTTCATTGCTCCCACGACCTTATTTTGCCGTTTTAACAACAATAACTGTGTCTCGGTTCCAAGCTAAGTTAAGAGTAAGCTATGACCAACAAATTGAAGCAGAGTGTAAAGTACTAGTAATACTCCTTGGAATAGCAAAATGGGATTTTGAAAACTGATCTAAAATGTGTGCTGAGTCCATCATTCATCTTTTCTTGACTGTTGTATTACAAGTGGTATTTGGAAGAAGTTGTTGGCTAGGAAGGGCTTTCATGCAGTGGCGGAACCAGGATTTTTATTGAGGGGTTCAAAATATGAATAAATAAACATAGGAACTAGCCGCGGGGAGGGGTGGGGGTGGGTGTCAACATCTACTTTGTATATATAAAAAGGCGATTTAAACATATATAAATAGTGTAATTTTCCGTTGTTGGAGTGTTCGGAAGAACCCCCTGAGCCCCAGGTGGACAGAGCAATGTTGTTTTTCAGGAAAAGAGAAGATCCCCCAAGCCATTATCAAGCTGATCATCCAGGAGGTGTTATTTAGATCAAGCCTATTTGTTGGTAGGGGTGTTCATGGTTCAGTTTGAATTGGTTTTTGATTAAAATCAATAGCAAATTAATTTAGTCGGCGTTTAAATTTCTAAAACCATGCTAAACCAATTAAAATTGAAACGTCGGAATTGATTCTTGTCTGTTTGGTTTGTTTTTTCAGTTTATAACTTGCTAACGATAAATTGATGTAGTAAATTACTGAGACATGAGACAACCTTTTCAAATGAACATTGAGAATCAACAATTTTTTCTGACAAGATGTAATCGAATATTCTATTATTTTTCAACATTATTCTCAAGTTTTAGCATATTTAAATCGTAGAACTTTAGAGTTCTCTTCACATGTCTAACATCCACAAAAACAATACAAAACTTTAAATAAAATCATTCACACTTCAAAAATCAAAGGGACTCAAGCCATTGAGCTCGATGGATGTCTTCGCAGAGGAAATTATAAATTGACAATACACCAAGTAAAATATAACATGAAAAATTGGTTCCGAAGAAAAATCGAGTCTCTGTAATGAAATATTGTTATAAGGAGGTGATGTCAACATCTAAGAGTATACACGACCTTTCCCTTAGATTCTTGAACGTGTATGCACGTTAAACATGAAAAAGTCAAAATGTGCAAGTGTATATATTATAATCAGCCATTTTTTCAAACAGACAAACTGAGTTGGAGATACTAGCAAATTGCATTGCTCTAAATAGAAAAATACCCCAACAAACTTCCACAAAGCTCACCAATCAAGTCAACTCCCTGACCCAATCAACAACAACATAATTCTTTACTAAGAACAATCAATAAGAAGATGTATAGTATATACATTATGAAACAAAAAAATCATTGCTTGAATTGGTGGAAGAATTATTCTTTATCAATGCATTCATATCACATAGTATAGTTAGTACTAATACGGACTATAGTGGTGGACGAATGCTACTGATGATGATGAATTTTGATGGGCAACTGCTACTGAATTTGGTAGATTCTGTTCTGCAACAGCTACTGGATCTGGTAGATTTTGTTGGACAACAACTATTGAACCTAGTAGATTTTGTTGGACAAGTGCTATTGTACCTATTAGATTTTGCCGGGCAACTGCTACTGAACGTAGTATATTTTGTTGGGCAACTACTAAGTTTTGGTTGGGAGCTCCTATCGAAGCTGGTATATTTTGCTTGGCAGCTGCTACTTAACGTAATATATTTTGGTGGGCAAGTACTAAGTTTTGGTTGGCAACTCCTATTGAAGCTGGTATATTTTGCTTGGCAACTGCTACTTAACGTTATAAATTTTGGTGGGCAACTACTAAAGTTTGCTGGGCGACCGCTACTGTACCTAGTAAATTTTGGTGGGCGACTGCTATTGTACCGGGTAAATTTTGCTTGGCAACTAATAAAGTTTGCCCGGGAACTGCTACTAAAGCTGGTAAATTTTGGTTGGCAATTGCTACTGAGCTTGGTAAATTTTGGTTGGCAACTGCTTCTGAACCTGGTATATTTTGGTGGACGACTGCTACTAAACTTAGCAAATATTGGTGTGCGACTGCTGGAGAAGCTGATAAATTTTGGTGGGAAAGAGTTATTGGGGCTCGAAAATTTCAATTGCCAACTACTACTATTGTCGTTGCAGAATTTTTTCGAGCAAGCGCCACTAACGCTTAAGAATTTTGGTTGGCAATTGAAGAATTTATGTGGCCAACTTGTGAATCGGTTCAAAAGGATCAGTCACTGGTTTCACTTAGCTTTACCCTATCTCATAACTATCGCGTTGTTTCTAGCTCTCTACATATATTATTGCTACCACCGTCGTAGATTGCTGCTCAAGGTAACGGTAACTTTTTAGTAAAATCACTATTGCTGTTATCTGATGTGCTTGTTACCTATTCAGGAAGAAGAAGCCAAGAAGTTGAAGGAGTTGCTGAAAAGAGAGGAGGCTGAACGTATTCGTTTAGCAGAACTTGAGAAGAGGCAAAAGCAGCGTGTGGAGGAAATGAGAGAAACTCAAGAGAAGGTATGACAAATCGGCCTCTTCTGTTGTCTATTTCGCGGCTTTGTGCAGCCTCGTTATCTTTATATTTTCTGTGTACCTCTCTTCAATGCCACTTATGCTGCCTCTGTGTTATTTTGTGATTATAGCATATTTGGATTTTACCTAGTGTATAAACCATCTGATGAATCTTTTTAGGAGCTTGAGAATATGAAGTTGAAGGAACAGATACGAGCTGAAGTTGGAAAGGAACTAAGTAAGCTTGAAACGACGTGCTGTGATATGGCTTCAGTGTTACGCGGATTGGGAATCACTGTTGGTAATGGCACTAGTCATGAGGTATGTTTAGGCTCAATCTCTAAATATCTTCTATCTTCTTAATTTAAATTACCTGATTCTATTGAATGCAAATAATTCCAGGGAACATACTTTTATGGAACATTGGCATTCTTATTTTGCTATTGCCCTGATTTGTCCCTTTGTTTCGCATTCTGGTCTTTGTATCTGTTTTATCTTTCTCCCAATAATGTCTCATCTTATTGTGTACATTGGCTGTTGTAATAAGTCTGTGTTGGGACGCGGCTCTCCAGGTTCGTACCCATTTATCAACATGCCGCTTACTTAGGATTAGCTAGTCTTTAGGATATTCAGCCACTTCTCATTTTTTGTGCTTTTGCCTTCGATTTTGGGGGTTGGAATTGGGTTGGTCTTACAATCTTCACTGTATGACTGTCTCTTTCTTCTATTTCTATTTGTGAAGCGTTAGTCGCAGTTAGAATGGTATGTAGCACGAGAGACGGTACATAGAATAAATTCTTGTTTCAGGTGCGCGTTGCTTACAAAAAAGCGTTGATGAAATTTCACCCGGATAAAGCTTCAACATCTGATAGACGACAGCAAGTTGAAGCTGAGGAGAAATTTAAGCTTATTTCTCGAATTAAGGACAAATACTTACCAACTTTGTGACAGTGACATAGGATATCAATTTACTTTGTTCTGTATAAAAACATAGTACTCCCTCCGTTTCATAATAAATGAATTGTTGGATTTTGGCACAAAGATTAAGGAAAAAACATTAAAGACATAAATTTAACACAACTTTTCATTTTTATCCAAAAAAAAAAAAAAAATTGACCTTGTAATATCTTTTCAAAAGTTAATTGGTTGTCAAATCATAAGGGTAAATTTGAAAAAAAATTCAATGATTCACTTATTTTGAAACACTAATAAATACCCCAACAATTCATTTATTCTGAAACGGAAGGAGTAACATTTTAGGATAGAAATTTTGTGTATGCCTTCAATGCTTGAGCTTTTCTCTCTATGTGGAAAGTTGCACTCAAATGCAGAAAGGTTTTTATTTAGCGGAATGACCTGGGAGGCCTTTGTACTTGTCCCGGATTGTCATCCCGACCCCTGCACTCCCTACTTTGCTAACTGAATACTTAAAAACTCTTCGAAACTCAACATGTAATTAATAATTTTGATCAGCCCTTAGCTATCATGATCATCTTGCATCCACCGTTAATTAATTTCACGGGATACCTGTTGCTTCTCATACTGTATCACTCTGTCCACCAACCGACTAGGACAGATGGGGCCTACTACTTTTGTCTCTGCTGAAATTTAAATATGAGAACTCGTGATTCTTATCAACCCACTTCATTGACTACTAAGACACACCCTCGATCTCCATGCTAATTGAGGTTATCATTTTCATTCAAGACGCGGTGGGTTATTACTCCCCAATGTGCAAATGTTAGGGGGTAAAGTGAAATTGACTCAAGTTTTAATCGCGACCAATGTACTCCTGGTGTTAAGATTAGTTTGAAGGTAAATTTAATCCTAATTCAAAAAGGGCAGCCTCGTGTACTAAAGCTCTCGCGGCGCAGGGTCCGAGAAAAGGTCCGACCATAAAAGTCTATTGTACGCAGTCTTACTGCATTTCTGTCAGAGATTATTTTCAAGGCTTAATACGTGACCTCTTGATCACATGACAACAACTTCTTCGTTCATCTTTACTGGTTTATTATTGACTTGTTGAGGAGCAAAGATGGACGGAGTACTATGCAATTGATCACACTAATTCCCACATCTTTTTATGCCTTCAATTTTCCAATGGAGAATAGGGGAATCGAAATGGACAGTCGACTACATTGATTAAAATACTATATTCGTTTTTAATTAAATGGTGTTTTTAACTTAGACATACTTCTTAAAAAGCTTACTCACTCTTAAAAAATAAAGGTTCTTTTTACTAATTTCTTATCCGTAATAAATATTTTTTAGAAAAATGTACTCTCTTCATTCAATTTTATATGCGTCCTTCATTTTTGATGAGTCAATTTGACTAAATTTCAAACCTAAATTAGATTAGATTAATTTAATTTTTAAAAATTAAAATTTAGATATTCAAAAACTATATGAAAAATATTATAAATTACAATTTTCCTTTTTTCAATTTGATTAAGAAATACATCTTACAATATTGATCAAAGTTTATATCTCTAAAAGAGAATGAAGTTTGTTGGTTATGTAAAACAGTCTTTATTTAAAGAAGGGTAAAATTGAAAGAATATTATCAATGTTTTCTTGATTATATTAAACATCACTTATTTAAGAATAAAAATAGTAGTGTCTCTAGATTATATTACTATTACTATTACTATTAGTAGTGAACAAAGAAAAGTGAAAGGATGGACCAAAACGAAAGCAGTATATATAAATGTGTCATACTCCCTTCGTTTTATTTTACTTGATTCATATTGACTTAATACATTTCTTAAAAAAAATAAAAAAATTGAAGGTATTTTTTATAAAATTACTCTTATTAATGATAACTTGAAACTCTAAATTTAACAACTACGAGAAGAAGTAATAACCTCTCTTGATTTGCAAAAATAAATAAATAAATTAAAACATCTATTTTTAAAGTATAGGTCAAATAAAATAAAACAAACGAAATTACTACATACACGAAGCTACTCCCTCCGTCCCAAATTTCCGTCCCAAATTTCCTAATTTGATTTCTCATTTTACTTGTTCTTTTTCATTAATCAAGAAAAGACAAAAAAAAATTTTACTTGTTTTATCCTTTGCATTAATTACTTTTTCTTCAAATTAAAATATAAACATCATTTAATAGGGGCATTGTGATAAACTAGTTATGTTATTAATTATTATTTTTTTATTAATGTGATATCTCATTTTGAGATGGAGGGAGTATCTATTGTGTGTGTGTGTGTGTGTGTTTGGGGGTTTCAAAGTTTTCTTGTTGCTTCTTTTTTTTCAACTTCCAAAAGAAACCTCAAACATTTGAGAGAAAGAGTGGTACGTACACATAGCTGGACTTGTGACATCTACTCTCTAGTTGTCGACTTCACAAACAACAAGTCAACCAAGAAAAATACAAGAAATAATGATTATCTATTATTGATTTATCCAAAGATTAAGAAATAATAAATAATAAATATAATTTTACTATATCAATTTTTTAAATATAATAAATATAATGACTTGAGAAATGCATTGAGTGATGAATAATATATATAAGAGGGTAAAATAAGTAAATAAATGATAAGTTATTTTTTATTATTTTTTTAAAAAATTGAACAAATGTGATTGAACATCTATTTTTATTTTAATGAAACTCTGTAGACACGTGATTTTTGACCATCCTCGAGTGTAATATATTTATTTTTCGATACTAAATATTTATATTTTAACCGATATTATTTTAATTCTTATTTTATTTTTAATAAATTTTTAGTTAAAAATAAATAACTAAATGAAGTTAATTTTAGGATATTATTTATTTTTATTCCAATTTTTTTTTAAAATAATAATACAAATTTTTTTTAAAAAAAATATGTTTCTTTTAAATAGATAAGTTAGTAGTGTTAGTACTATCTTAATTATATTTATTTTTGACTATTTTTAAAACTTTCATTGTATTTTTTTTAAATTTAAAATATTAATTAGTTATTATTATGTTATTTTTATTGCTATTATTATTTTATTTACTTATTTATTTATTATTTTTATTTGTTTTTGTCTTCTTTTTAAAAAAAAAAATTAAAATTTTGAAAATCTAATCCTATCTTATCTGATAACCATTCCCCCCAAATTTCTCCTATTTAAGGACTCTTATTACTCCAGACAACACACAGAAAACTACGTACATTCACTATTCCTACACAGACACTGAAAAAAAATCATCAGACACTGTGTCAGAAACATCAGAAAGCAGAGAAAAACAAATAAAAAAAAAGTCAGTCAGAGAAAATTATCAGTCAAAAGAGAGAAAAGGGTGTAAGTGAATTCGGGTTCTATTTGAAGTTTCCGGTGAAGGCTTCTTGTTTCAATCCTGTACCATTTTCTTTATAAATTTTACTATGAAAAAACATGTATAAAAATATTCAAGTGGTTTCCTACTTTATTTAATATGTGTAGTGAGTTAATTGTGTGAATTTTCTATCGTTACATGTTATATGATTAAGTTATCGAATTGTTTATATTTATACATAGATATGGAGTTAGAATCATGGATGTGTTCATATTTTTCTTGGATTGGTATATAATTGTCAAATTATTTCCAAAAAAAAATGGGATTAAGTGAATGCTATTGCTTTGTCTTGATATTATATTGTTTGTGTATACCTTCGTAAATGTAAAAAAAAATATTAAAAATATAAAAGTGTAACAGTTGTTCTCCAATTTCCATTATAAAGAAAACAAGAGAAAAGAAATAAATGGACAAATCTACTTTCTTTTCTACTTTTCATGGCATCACCCATTTTGTTTTTTTTGCATTTTGATTACTGTTTATTAATGTAATTGCATGACTTAAGCTTTGGAGGATTTTTGACAATTTGCTAAGAGATTGTAAATTAAGAGATTGTTAATTAAGAAATCACTAGCGTAGTTATATTGAATCAAAAATGAGTCTCGTGTACGATCTATATATTTGTAGTTTATATATGCTTGTTGAAAGATAAGAATTTATTTAATGATTATTTAAATTTAATTTAAAATTATTTGAATAAACAAAGTTAATTTTATATATTTACAATATTATTATTTTATTATTATTATTTTATTTTTATTTTTATTTTTATTTTTTTATTTTTATTTTATTTTCATTATCATTATAAAACTTAATTATTTGTTGAACTAATTGACTACTTTAATTAAATATTGTTTAAGTTCATTGTTTAGATTAAGTAATGTCTCACATAGATAAAATTGTTATAAATTTATAAGTAACAAATCAATGCCTTTACTGCGAAGTATTTTTTTTAGGCAAGTTTAAAATATTCGTCTCAATTAAGAATGCGGCATACGCATCTTTTTGAGACTTTTGAAAATTCAAGAATGTAAAAATAAACTTTGGCAAATATTTTTCTGGCAATTTTTTTTTAAAATTTTCATTAATTTATTTAATATAAAAGAATATACAAGTTTTAATATAATAAAAATGAACAAACTTAGGCCTTAACATAATTTTTAAAAAAAGTTTAAGTCAATAAAAGCGACCGTGCTAGAACCACGGGACTCGAGGGGTGCCTCACACCTTCCCCTCGGTCAACAGAATTCCTTACCCAGTCTTCTGTTTTTGCAGACCAACAAAGAGTCATTTCCTTTTGATTAGGGATTCAATAAGGTGACTTGGAACACCATAACTCAATTCCAAGTGGCGACTCAGTAAATAAAATAATCTCTATTCAATACTGTCACTTTAATTGAAAAAACCCTTCGATCTCGATCTCCTTCGGGCGAAAAAGGGGTGTGACATCTTTGGCGACTCCGCTGGAGAATAATAAGAATTTGAGTTTTTTATATTAACTTATACTTGCTTTAATTATTGTTGATATTGTGTTTGTTGGCCTTATGTGCTACTTGTCGCTTATTTACCGCTTTGATATTGATTGAACTGTATTATATACTGTCTTCTCTTGCGCACCCCCTTTGAGTCTCTGAAATAGGATAGAAGGAATGCAGCGCATGCATCCTACTTTCTTTTTGAGATAGCTGGAGTGTCAAGGCACCTGGTGAAGGATTATAGTCACAAATGTTAGGCGGGGTTCGGATCGACAACGAAGGCGGTGTTGCCCTGCTACCGACCAAGTTGTCCCTCCCCGGCTCGAGTGTCCGCTCGGGTAATCCAGACTAGACACGTATCCCTATTAGGCTTAAACCTAGAAGAACTGAAAACTCAAAATCTGGTTATCCCTATTAGGTACCGCTTCATTTGCATCATATGCATTTGAATTAGCGGGACTCGGCACAGGATCCGGGTCTGTCTAGGACAGGTGACCTACTTTATAAAGACCAACATGTGCATCCTACGTGCTCTTAGACATTTGTTTGGAAGGCTATTTGTTTGTTGACCGGCTTTAGGCAACTTTAAAATGCAAGAGATTATATTATCCTCAAATTTAGTGAATCATTTTTCAAAAAAAAAAAAAAAAAAATTAAAGAAGGGAAACTTTTAGTAACATAGTTTTACGGTCTTCATGAACTACGAGGATTTGATTCTCACATCTTAGTGGGATACGTATGAAGTCCTTCCCAGGATACGACTCTATCTTTTGAAAAATTATTCATAGATTTATTGGGGAATATTTTGAAAATATGATTACTTTCATAATTATTTTTCTAATCCTCTAGTCCAATTTTTATATATATCTTAATAGCCCTGAATCTTTAGGGATCATGAGGCTAAGTTTTACAAAATAAAATATATATAAATCTTAACAGCCCTGGACCTTTAGGGGTCTTGAGGCTGAATTTTGTACAACATATATTTCAAGAACTACGCACACCTGATTCTCATTTTATTGAGATACGTAGGCAGTCCTCAATGGATTCGGTGATCTTTTAAAAAATGGTTGTCTTTCCTTTAAAACTAAAAAAAAAGTTATTTTCAAAAATGAAAAAATATATTATTTAATAAATAAATAAATAAATTTCTCATTTTTTTTTTAAAAAAAGGTATATTTCTTCATATCTCCAATTTTCAAGAACTACGCACACCTGATTCTCACATTAATGAGATACGTAGGAAACCCATATCGGGTTCGGTGATATTTTTAAGAAAAGTTTTGAAAATGTCAAGCCTTGACACATTCGTTATTTTCAAAGATAAAAATAGTAAGGTGGTTGGTTTGTGGCTAAATTGATATCTCACCAATACAACACCATGTTCAAAGAACAAGTAAGATGACCCACAAAAAATGATATAGGTTCTGAGATAAGTTGGTGTAAATTGTTAGAAATGAGGAATAATAAAAAATGATATGAAAAGTGAGTAAATTTGGAGCAAAATATGAGAAACATGCAAATACTGAGAGAGAAAAAGAGAGTTCTCACAAGGATTTTTACATGTTTCAATGTTCATTTGCCTCTAAACTCCATTACATCAAAGTTGGACATGTACGGGGGTCATGGTGATCCTTTGACTCATATGAAAAAGTTTTGTAATCAATGAAGAGGAGTAGGAAAAAAGAGAAATTGTTGATGGCTTACTTTGGAGAGAGTTTGAGGTGATAAATTCAAAATGATCGAGTTCAAAAAGAAAAAAAAATGATGTAGCAATGATTGTGGAGACTCCATTAAGGCCGACGTGCAATTCAATGGCTAAAATATTACGTTCGGCAATTTAGAAGTCAATCTGCTCCCCACGAGGAAGGATTTTTGGTAATTTTTTTTAAATTTTCTTTCTACTACCCGAATTATTTGAGGGTTGGAATTTGACATATATCTTATCTTATTTTATTATAATTTGCATTCAAATCCTTTTATCTTTTGGTCAACAAATGTGTGTCCTTTTTATTTTTATTTTATTTTTATTATATATTATTTTGTTGTTCTTTTTTTCTTTAGAGAGCTCTTTCTATGGTGATTCTAGAGATGTGATATGCATGTTGAATTCATAGACTGATCTTTAAATCCAATCTAATCCGTAAACATTTGACAAGAAGATAGAGTTAAAAGAAAAAAGCATATAAGAGAATAAGTAAGGTGTTCAGGTATTTGGGGAGATAGTTACAACCTCTTTTGAATGTATTGAGGCAATCACTTTGTGAATCAGGAAATAACTTGATCATCGATTAGAAGATTCAATTCGAGAATTTTGAATGGGGTCGATCGGAGGATATATAGTATCCACTATAAGGAAAAGCAAAAGAAAGTTAGCTCCAAAAGGGCATGAGTCACTCATCGAGAAAAAAGTACAATATAAGTGGACATGAATATTTCACAAGCTTAAAAGAAGTGACGCAAGTGCATGAGCTTAGTCACGATCAATGTTGAAAAATATGCACATGATCTTCATGTTCTACTCTCAGATTACATGTTATGTACTTGTGTTTTTAAGGATTGATACGATGAAGGCATTGCATTCTACTACCCAAATGTTGTGTCATCCTTTGTTACCCCTTTTAAGCTTTAGTGTTATTTTCTTTCGTACCCCTCTTTTGGAATCAAAATAGAATTTGAAAAAGTCGGGAAAAAAAGTATCAAGAAAAATGAAGTAAAAAAAAGAGTTGAAAAAAAAAGAGAAAAAATCAATCAAAACTCCAAATTCAAGCAAAAGAAATATTCTGAACTACGTTTGACCTGATTCTTGCTATGACAAGATACGCAGGCAGCCCTACTCTGGGGTTTGGTCCAACCAAAAGAAAATTCAAATTACCCAGAATGAAATGAAACTGGGGTAAAGTTTATTTCTTTAAAAGAGTTGATTCCAAAAGTTGTATGTTTCACCCAATATTATGTAAATTTTTTAGCCTCATGCCTCCCTTTCTTTCTAACCTTTTTCAAAAGTCAAGTTACAACCAAAGAAAGACCTTCAGATCGATCTTTGAGAATGTCAAGGCTAAACATGTTATGGGTGCATGATGTTTCATATATTGGGCATTATTTTAAAAAATAAAAAATGAATGAGTAAAAATGAGAGAGTCTTATTGATGAAAACCCTTTTGGGCACCATAAGGCGACAATGACTTGAGAAAAAAATGAAAACGAGATAGACGTTGGCAAAAACCCATTGAGGTGCCACTAGCCGAAGGAGGATTGTGATCTAGAGGGAGCATATTCAAGATTGATTTCATTTCAAACTCAATAAGTGGACAAGAGATGTAATAATTAGTGTGGGTAGATCAAGTTGTTTAATTCAAAATGCATGTCATGATTGTTGGAATCGTCTACCACACCCAAATAAGTTTTCTTCTGTCGTTTTTTAAAAAAAAAAGATGCCTATTGTTTTTTCTTTTATTTTTCTATTTTTGATCTTTTGGTATCTTTATCATCAAATAAAAATTATTGTCATTTTTCTTGTGTCTCTGAGTCGAGTCCGTGTCATAACAAGTGAGAAAAGATTTCAAAACTGGCTACCAGCTTCTTCAATTGCACAAAGCAAGACAAAAAGCCAACACATGAAAGAGACATGATTGTGAGCCGAAATAAGGCATGCAGAAAAGTTTTGTCAATAGACGAGTCTGGAAACTCATGAAAATACCAAGGTTTAAAGGATTTATTTGAGGAGCATGGCAAAGAAAAGATACTGTGTTTGTTTCAGAGTCACTTCTAATAATCTGAGTTTGGGTCAACGATGCAACAAGTCAGTGACAGATGCTAATGGTTGAAAGCAAGGTTAAATGTGACAAGTGCAAGAGTGGTCACCTCAATAGCCAGATGCCACAAATCAACCACCATATTTTTAAATTAAAAAGTTTTCTTTATATGAAATAAAAACATTTGTTACCTTCATATCAAAGGTTTCAAAACTTAAATATTAAAAACTGTAATTTCTCACTTCTGCAAATGCAAGAGGTAGTACTGTTACACAGATTTGGTAATCAATAATGGTAAAAACTCATCATTTTAACCCCTAGGAGACGCACTTCCTAGTCCGGATAATTCAAGATTCATTTGTTAGGTGATGCACTTCCTAACTTGAACCATCACTCCTAGAAGATGCACTTTCTAGTTGAGTCATTTCATTCAACCCCTAGGATACACACTTCCTAGTTTGGATAATTCAAGTTTTATATATTAGGTAACACACTTTCTAACTTGAAAATTCACTCCTAGAAGACGCACTTTCTAGTGGAGTCATTTCATTCAACCCCTAGGAGACGCACTTCCTAATCAAGGTATGTCAGTTTTATATGTTAGGTAACGCACTTCCTAACTTGAACATTCACTCCTAGAAGACGCACTTTCTAGTAGAGTCATTGCATTTAACCCCTAGGAGAGGCACTTCCTAGTTTAGATAATTCAAGTTTCATTTGTTAGGTGATGCACTTCCTAACTTGAACCATCACTCCTAGAAGACGCACTTTCTAGTTGAGTTATTTCATTCAACCCCTAGGAGACGCACTTCTTAGTCTGAATAAGTCAGTTTTCATTTTTTAGGTGAAGCACTTCCTAACTTGAACCATTACTCCTAGAAGACGCATTTTCTAGTCGAGTAATTTCATTCAACCCCTAGGAAACACACTTCCTAGTCTGAATAAGTCAGTTTTTATTTGTTAGGTGAAGAACTTCCTAACTTAAACATTCACTCCTAGAAGACACACTTTCTAGTCGAGTCATTTCATTCAACTCCTAGGAGACGCACTTCCTAGTATGAATAAGCCATTTTTTATTTGTTAGGTGAAGCACTTCCTAACTTGAACATTCACGCCTAGAAGACACACTTTCTAGTCGAGTCCTTCAATTTAAATCTTAGGAGACACACTTCCTAATTTTGGTAATCAGTTTTACTATGACGAGACACATTTCTTTAGCAGGGCTTTGATTCACACTCTTTCTGTACTTTTCAAAATTTGTAATCTTATGATGCTCACAAAATTTTCTAGTACAAACTGGGGTAAAAATTTTATTCGTGTTTATTGAATTTTACTTTCTGCCCAGGACCCTCCTGAAGAATGGGACATGACCCTCCTGAAGAATGGGAATTTACTTTTTGAACAGGACCAATGTGAATTTACTTTTGAACAGGACCCTCCTGAAGAATGGGAATTTACTTTGTGCACAGATGTTATTTTTTTGTTTCACCTTTTATTTTGAGTTCAGGAACATATTTGAAAAATCAGAAAGAGAAAGTCCAGGAGCCCGCCTGAAAAACAAGGTGAAGGAATTATAAGTTCAGGAGCCCACCTGAAGAACAGGGTGAAGAAAAAAAAGAAGTCCAGGAGCCCGCCTGAAGAACAAGGTGAAGGAATTGTAAGTTTAGGAGCCCGCCTGAAGAACAGGATGGAGAAAAAAAGAAAGTCCAGGAGCCCGCCTGAAGAACAAGGTGAAGGAATTGTAAGTTCAGGAGCCCGCCTGAAGAACAGGGTGAAGAAAAAAAGGAAGTCCAGGAGCCCGCCTGAAGAACAGGGTGAAGGAATAGTAAGTTCAGGAGCCCTCCTGAAGAACAGGGTGAAGAAAAAAAGAAAGTCCAGGAGCCCGCCTGAAGAACAGGGTGAAGAATTGTAAGTCCAGGAGCCCGCCTGAAGAACAGGGTGAAGAAATTGGAAATTCAGGAGCCCGCCTGCAGAACAGGGTGAAAAAATTATAAATCCAGGAGCCCGCCTGAAGAACAGGGTGAAAAATTATAAATCCAGGAGCCCGCCTGAAGAACAGGATGAAGAAATTGTAAATTCAGGAGCCCGCCTGAAGAACAGGGTGAAAAAAGGCGGGTGAAAAATTGTAAATCCAGGAGCTCGCCTTAAGAACAGGGTGAAGAAATTGGAAATTCAGGAGCTCGCCTGAAGAACAAGGTGAAGAAATTGTAAATCCAGGAGCCCGCCTGAAGAACAAGGTGAAGAAAAAGAAAGTCCAGGAGCTCGCCTGACGAACAGGGTGAAGAAATCGAAAGTCAGGAGTCCGCCTGAAGAACAGGGTGAATTTTCAAGTTCAAGTCATGAAGTTTTGAATCAAGATTCTAGAGATTGCAATTGTCATTTCATTTTTTATTTTGTTAGTCATTTGAATGTAAAAGGCAGAAGTCGTTAACCGGAAACTCGACGGAATCTCATTCGACTTTTAACTCTTTCTCTCTCCATATCACCTTTGAACTACATGTGACCTGATTCTCTTATAACCCGGGATATGTAGGCGGTCCAACACCAGGACTCGGTTACATTTTATTTTATTTTATTTTATTTTATCTTTACTTTTAGAATAATCAATGGTCTAAAATCATCTCTTTGTCTACTCCTTTGTATGAAAACTCTTCGAGATTTCAAACAAAGAGGGACAAAATGTAGACACATAATTTTTATCCTCCCCGAGTTTAATATTTGTATTTTTCGATATTAAATATTTATATTTGGTCTAATATTATTTAAATTTCTTTATTTTATTTTAATAATTTTTTTGTTAAAAAATAAAGTTAGTTTTGAGATGTTTTATTTTATTTTATTCTAATTTTTTTAAAAAAAATAATACAAAAATTTAAAAAATATTTTCTTGTTAAATTTTAAACAAATAAGTTAGTAGTTTTATTACTATTTTAATTATATTTATTTTTAACTATTTTTAAATTTTTTTGTTTTTTTTTAAATATAAAAAATTAATTATTTATTTATATTTATTATTATTATCCTATTATCTTATTTATTTATTTATTTATTTTTATTTATTATTATTAAAAAAAGAATTAAATTATTTTGAAATTCAAAACTCCTCCTATCAGATAACAACTGTTCCCCCTTCAATTTCCCCCCAAGAATCTCATTATTTAAGGACTTATCCAACCCCCAAGAAAAGTACGTACTATTCTCACACTAAGACTGCATCATCAAATACTGCATTAGAAAACAAAAAAAAACAAAAAAAAAAGAGTGAGAAAACAAGAGAAGTAAAAAGAGAGGGGGATTCAAAAGTGAGAGTTCCATTTGAGTTTTTCGGTGACGGCTTTCTTATTTCTGTATTCAAATTATTTCGCCCTACAAGTTCTTATCTAACTCTGTAATATTTTTTTTTATAAATTCTTATGTGAATTAAAGTATGAATAATGTTTGTTTTATCTGATTTTGTGTGTTATATAGTAGTTCGTTGATTACTTATATGAGTTCTAACAATGAGTATGTATATCTAGTAGATTGATAATTTAGAAGCATGCATGCATAAATATAATAATAGGAAGTTTTGGACAATGAATTTGATAGGAATAATAAAAGCGGAGGTTAAAAAAAAAGAGGCAGACCAAGCAACGAAAAAAAAAAAAAAAAAACAGAAGAGAAAGGAAATCTGAGGATCGAATTTGATATCAAGTTTCTTTCTCGTCTCACTGTAACTCAGAAATTTGGTCCCAAAAGCTATTGTTGGGTTCTTTAATTTTATGCAGTTTGGTGCGGATTTTGTTGTGACATGTATATATTTTCATAAAACCATTTAAAGTAGGACGGGTGTTGGATTTGGCACATAGATGTGAGATTTCCTTAGCAAAGTAGAATTTTATTTTGTTTCTCATAGATGTTGTTCAATGTTATCATTCAACAAAGTGTAATACTATTTTATTTTGTGGAACAAGGTTTCAAAATTTACTGTGAAAAAGAGGGGGCATAACCACACAAACAACTCAAGATTGTAGAAGTAAAATTAGTTAGATTTTGTCATGTTACTAAATATTTATGTTAAAATAGAATTGTGCATGGTAAATTTTTTTTACCCGTTTTGTTCTTAATAATAATAATTATGAACTTGTTCATGAAGATATAATTTATTATATTATTATTATTATTATTATTATTATTATTATTATTAAAAAAAAAAGGTTGCGGTTCTTTAGGTTTCTTTTTCTAGTTGGATTGCATTGAGTAAATATAATTAGTTTCTTTTAAATTGCTTCGGTCATGGTTTCATGTAATATTAATTTACTTAATTTGGATGATTGAGGATTATTTAGTCACATGTCTATTTTACTTTAGTCAATATGGAATCATGTATTTTCGATTTACCTTATTACTCCTGCTAGTTTCCTCTAGTGTTGTTGGAACGTTTTAATCCTAAGTTATATATTAATTATTAACGTGAGGTAAAATAAAATGGTTTGCAAACTTATTCAAGATTTATTATCATCAATAAGAAATGAAAAGAGTGGAAATATCCATTTGTAAGGGAGCGAGACGAGTTGTGGAATAATCCAAAATTCGTTGCAAAATAAAGTGAGAAAAAGAATAAAAATGGATAATATAAAATTGTTTTGAGTTTATAAAAGACGAACAAATGCCTTTTACGCTAGATGAGCTTTAGGCGTGCTTAAAATGTTTGTCTCAATTAAGTATGCGGCATACGCATCTTTTTGAGACGTTTAAAAATAATTCAAGGATGCAATAATGCACCTTGAAAAAATTGTTTGAAAAATAACTTTCACTAGTTTAATATAAAAGATATAGACAGATATATTTGGTTTAGTAAAAACGAGAGAATTTAGGCCTTAACACGATTCATCAAAATAGTTTAAGTCAAGATAAGTTAATAAAAGCAATCGTGCTAGAACCACAGGACTGGAGGGGTGCCTCACACCTTCCCCTCGGTCAACATAATTCCTTACCCAGTCTTCTGTTTTCGCAGACCAGCAAAGAGTCATTTTCTTTTGATTAGAGATTCAATAAGGTGACTTGGAACACCATAACTCAATTCCAAGTGGCGACTCTGTAAATAAAATAATCTCTATTCAATACTGTAACTTTAATTGGAAAAACCCTTCGATCTCGATCTCCTTCAGGCGAAAAAGGGGTGTGACATCTCTAAATGTAGACACGTGATTTTTGACCCTCCCCAAGTGTAATATATTTATTTTTCGATATTAAATATTTATATTTTAACCGATATTATTTTAATTCTTATTTTATTTTTAATAAATTTTTAGTTAAAAATAAATAACTAAATGAAGTTAATTTTAGGATATTATTTATTTTTATTCCAATTTTTTTAAAATAATAATACAAAAAAAAATTAAAAATAATATGTTTATTTTAAATAGATAAGTTAGTAGTGTTAGTACTATCTTAATTATATTTATTTTTGACTATTTTTAAAATTTCATTGTATTTTTTTAAAATTTAAAAAATTAATTATTTATTATTATGTTATTTTGATTGTTATTATTATTTTATTTATTTATTTATTATTTTTATTTGTTTTTGTCTTCCTTTTAAAAAAATAATAAAAAGAAAAAGAAAAGAAAAAATTTAAATTTTGAAAATCTAATCCTATCTTATCTGATAACCATTCCCTCTAAATTTCTCCTTTTTAAGGACTCTTATTACACCAGACAACACACAGAAAACTACGTACATCACATTACTACACAGAACAAAGAAAAAAAAAAAGAACAACCAGACAAAAGTGAGATAAAAAAACAAAAAGAAAGAAGAAGATAAAGAGGAGAAAGAGTTGTGATTCAAGTTTCAGGATTCCGCTTGAGTTTTTCGGTGTCGATTTTTCTGACTTCCATATTTGATTCAATTCAATAAACAGGTTCTTATTCAATCTTGTATTTTAATTTTATACGTCTTATTGTGAATTGAATTACAAACGGAGTTGTTTTAGTGATTTCATGAATTATTTAATGCATGTGATTGCTATTGTATCATGTTTTATATGTACAATTATTTGAATCAGTGTGTATCTTTCTTTAATTATTCGTTGAAATATATTGATTCTGAATGTTGAAATTTTCTTCTAAAATATATGATGAATTTGTTTTCATAGAAAAGAAAAAACAAAAAAGAAAAACAGAAGATTTTTTTAAAAAAATATATATATATAGACATACGCTTTCACACAGGAAAACGCATAAAGGGGAGGAGGATAGGAAAACAGTAGTATAAATGGTGAGATTTTAAAACTTTATTTTTATGAAAGTGTACAATCATATTGTCAATTGGCTTTAAAGATTTTGTTTACATTGTTTACCTTTAAGTGACTCAATTATTTAATAGCATGTGTGGATGTATTTTTGGGACTATTAAAAAAAAATGATGAGAAAATTTATTGAAAGGAAAGTCATTAATAAGAATACCATTAATGTCCCGATTTTTGGATTTAATTATTATATGGGTTTTGAGATGTTTGTTCTAATACTATTTTTTTTTCATCTTCTATCACAATTGTTTTGAACGAATTTTTGATTGATTTTAATTAACTATAAAAGATTTTTGTATTTTATTCATTTTTATTTATCGACATTATTAGAATTTAATAAATTCAACGTTCTAAACGAATTTCACTCGGATTCATTATTTTAAGCTAGATACTGCTTCGAATAAGCAAAGTTTTTAAACGTTAGAAAAATATAAAATAACTAATTTTTATTTTGAAATCATTTTAATTAAATATTGTTTAAGTTTAATGTTAAGATTAAGTGGCATTCAAATAGTAAAATTATTATGAGTTTAGAAGAGACAAATCAATGTCTTTAACGCTAGGCAAGTTAGGGCACGTTTAAAATATTTGACTCAATTAAGAATGTGGTGTACGCATCTTTCTAAGACATTTTAAAATTCAAGGATGCGGTAATGCACCTTGTCAAATATTTTTCTAAAATTAATTTAACAAATATTTTTTAACTTTCACTGATTTATTTAATATAAAATAATAAACGAGTTTTAGTATAATAAAATGAGCGATTTTTGGCCTTAACACAATTCATCAAAATAGTTTAAGACAAGATAAGTCAATAAAAGCAACCGTGCTAGAACTACGGGACTCGAGGGGTGCCTCACACATTCCCTTCGGTCAACAGAACTCCTTACCCGTCTTCTGTTTTCGCAGACCAAAATAAAGAGTCATTTCCTTTTGATTAGGGATTCAAAAAGGTGACTTGGAACACCATAACTCAATTCCAAGTGGCGACTCTATAATTAAAAACTAATCCTTATTCAATACCGTCACTTTAATTGGAAAAACCCTTCGACTTCGATCCCCTCGGGCGAAAAAGGGGTGTGACATCTCTGGCGACTCTGCTGGGGATTAATAAGAATTCGAGCTTTTTATATATTGACTTATACTTGCTTTAATTACTGTTGATATTGTGTTTGTTGGCCTTATGTGCTACTTATCGCTTATTTACCGCTTTAATATTGATTGAACTATATTATATATTGTCTTCTCTCGCGTACCCTCTCTGAGTCTCTGAAATAGGATAGAGGGAATGCAGCATATGCATTCCACCTTCTTTTTGAGATAACCGGAGTGTCAAGGCACCTGGTGAAGGATATAGTCACCTTCTTTTTTCGACAATGAAGGCGGCGTTGCCCTGCTACCGACCAAGTTGTTCCTTCCCGGCTCGAGTGTCCGCTCGGGTAAGCCAGTCTAGACACCTATCCCTATTAGGTTTAAACTTAGAAAAACTGAAAACTCAGAATCTGGTTATCCCTATTAGGTACCGCTTTATTTGCATCATATGCATTTGACTTAGCGGGACTCGGCACAGGGGTCGGGTCTGTCTAGGACAGGTGACCTACTTTATAAAGACCAACATGTGCATTCTACCTGCTCTTTGACATTTATTTGGAAGTCTTATTTTATTATTGACCGGCTTTTAGGCAACTTTAAAACACAAAAGATTATATTATCCTCAAAATTATTGAATTATTTTTCAAAGAAAATTTTTAACTATAGAATAGTATACTTTTAAGGTTTTCATGAACTACGAGGGCCTGATTCTCGCATCTTAATGGGATACATAGGTAGTCCTTCTGAGGATACGACCCTATATTTTTAAAAATTATTCATAGACTTATTGGGGAATATTTTGAAAATATGATTACTTTCATAGTTATTTTTCCAATTCTCAATTCTAATTTATATATATCTTAATAGCCCTGAATCTTTAGGGATCATGAGACTAAGTTTTTACAAAATAAATAATATATATAAATCTTAATAGTCCTGAATCTTTAGGGATCATGAGGCTAAGTTTTTACAAAATAACTAATATATATAAATCTTAATAGCCCTAAACCTTTAAGGGTCTTGAGGCTGAATTTTGTACGACATATATTTCAAGAACTGCCTGATTCTCATCTTAATGAGATACATATGCAGTCTTTCATGGATTCGGTGGTCTTAAAAAGAAAATTTTTGAACTTTGAGACATTAATTTTCTCCAAAGTTAAAATAATGTTAAGGTGGTTGGTTTGTGGCTAAGTTGGCATCTCACCAATACAACACCATGTTCAAAGAACAAGTAAGATGACCCACAAAAGAATGATATAGGGTCTGAGATGAATTGGTGTAGATTGTTAGAAATGAGGAATAATAAGAAATGATCTGAAAAGTGAGAATTTAGAGCAAAATATGAGAAACATGCAAATACTGAGAGAGAAAAAGAGAGATCTCACAAGGATTTTACATGTTTCAATGTTCACTTGCCTCTAAACTCCATAACACCAAAGTTGTACATGTACGAGGGTCATGGTGATCCGTTGACTCATATGAAAAAGTTTTGTAATCAATGAAGAGGAGTAGGGGAAAAGAGAAATTGTTGATGGCTTACTTTGGAGAGAGTTTGAGATAATAAATTCAAAATGATCGAGTTTAAAAAAAAAATGATGTAGAAATGATTGTGGAGACTCCATTAAGGCCAACGTGCAATTCAATGGCTAAAATATTAAGTTCGCCAATTTAGAAGTCAATTTGCTCCCTATGAGGAAGGATTTTTGGTAGTCTGTTTTGTTTTCTTTCTACTACCCGAATTATTTTAGGGTTGGGTTGGGATCTATCTTATTTTATTATCATTTACATTCAAATCCTTCCATCTTTCTGTCAACAAATGTGTGTCCTTTTTATTTTTTTTATTATATATTGTTTGGTTGTTTTTCTTTTCTTTAGAGAGCTCTTTCTATGGTGATTCTAGTGATGTGATATGCATGTTGAATTCACAAACTGATCTTTAAATATAATCTAATCCTGAAACATTTGATCAAGAAGACAGGGTTGAAAGAAAAAAAAACATATAAGAAAATAAGTAAGTGTTCAGGTATTTGGGGACATAGTTACAGCCTCACTTGAATGTATTGAGGCAATCACTTTGTGAATCATAAAATAACTTGATCATCGATTAAAAGATTCAATTCGAGAATTTTGAATGGGGTCGATCAGAGGATTTATAATATCCACTATCAGGAAAAGCAAAAAGAAGTTAGTTTCAAAAGGGCATGAGTCATCTCATCGAAAAAAAGTACAATATAAGTGGACAAGTATATTTCACAAGCCTAAAAGAAGTGACGCAAGTGCATGAGCTTAGTCACGATCAATGTTGAAAAAGATGCGTATGATCTTCATATTTTACTCTCAGATTACATGTTATGTACTTGTGTTTTTAACGATTGATATGACGAAGGAATTTCATTCTACTACCCAAATGTTGTGTCATCCTTTGTTACCCCTTTTGAGCTTTAGTGTTATTTTCTTTCGTACCCCTCTTTTGGAATCAAAATAGAATTTAAAAAAGTCGACAAAAAGAAGTATCAAGAAAAATGGAGTAAAAGAAGTTGAAAAAAGAAGAAGAGAAAAAATCAATCAAAAATTCAAATTGAAGCAAAAGAATGACTTGCCTGAACTACGTTTGACCTGATTCTTGCTATGACAAGATACATAGGCAGCCCTACTCCGGGGTTCGATCTAACCAAAAGAAAATTCAAATTACCCAGAATGAAAGAAAACTGGGGCAAAATTTTATTTTTTTAAAAGAATCGATTACAAAAGTTGAATGTTTTACCCAATGTTGTGTAAATTTTGAGCCGCATGCCTCCCTTTCTTTCTAACCTTTTCCAATAGCCAAGTTACAACCAAAGAAAGACCTTCAGATCGATCTTTGAGAATGTCAAGGCTAAACATGTTAAGGGTGCATGATATTTCGTACGCTAGACATTATTTTCAAAAAAAAAAATGAAAATGAGAGAGTCTTATTGGTGAAAACCCGTTTGGGCACCATAAGGCGACGGTGAACAAAAAAAAATTATGAAAATGAGATCGGCTCGTTGGCAAAAATCCATCGAGGTGTCACTAGCCGAAGGATGATTGTGATCTAGAGGGAGCATGTTCAAGAATGGCTCCATTTTAAATTCAATAAGCGGGTAGAAGTTAAAAATTATTAGTACGGGTAAATCTGGTTGTGTAATTCAAAATGCATGTCATAATCACTGAAATCACCTGCCATACCTAGATAAGTTTTCATTTTTGATGCTTTTGAAAAGAGATGTCTATTGTCCTTTTTCTTTTTTTATTATTATTTTTCATTTTGATTTTGTGTCTTTGTTGTCGAATGAAAAATCAATATTGTCATCTTTCACGTATTTTTGAGTCAAATTTATGTCAAAACAAGTGAGAAAGAACTTCAAAACTTCCACCAACTCCTTCAATTGCACAAAGCATGTAAAAGGGCTGATGCACCAAGTTAACATGCTTCAAAATAAAGTAAGATATTCAAGAATGATTGTCACCCAACAGTTTTTGGACTCATAGAAGTATAAAAGGTGTATTTGAAGCTGAATTTCGAAGCATCATGCAAGAGAAATATGATTTGAGTCAAAATGTTTTAGTAGTCCGAATTTGGGGTCAATACTACAACAAGTCAATAATACCTATCAATGATTTGCAATGAAGCTGGGCATGACAAGTGCAAGAGATCGTCTCAATAGCCAAATTCCATAAATCAACCACCATATTTTTAAATTAAATTAAAAAGTTTTTCTTTATATGAAACAAAAACATGTGTTACCTTCATATCAAAGGTTTCAAAGCTTAACTATTAAAAGCTGCAATTTCTCACTTCTGCAAAAGCAAGAGGCAGTACTGTTACACAGATTTGGTAAACAATAATGGTAAAAATTCATTATTTTAACCCCTAGGAGACGCACTTCCTAGTACGGATAATTCAAGATTCATTTGTTAGGTGATGCACTTTCTAACTTGAACCATCACTCCTAGAAGATACATTCTAGTTGAGTCATTTCATTCAAACCCTAGGAAACGCACTTCCTAGTCTAAATAAGTCAGTTTTCATTTGTTAGGTGAAACATTTCCTAACTTGAACCATCACTCCTAGAAGACACACTTTCTAGTCGAGTCATTTCATTTGACCCCTGGGAGACGCACTTCCTAGTCTGAATAAGTCAGTTTTTCATTTGTTAGGTGAAGCACTTCCTAACTTGAACATTCACTCCTAGAAGACGCACTTTCTAATCGAGTCATTTCATTTGACCCTTAGGAGACGCACTTCCTAGTCTGAATAAGTCAGTTTTTCATTTGTTAGGTAACGCACTTCCTAAATTGAACCTTCACTCCTAGAAGACACACTTTCTAATTGAGTCATTTCATTTAACCCCAGGGAGACGCATTCCTTGTCTGGGTAATTTAAGTTTCATGTGTTAGGAGACGCATTTCCTAATTTTGGTCATTAGTTTTACTTTGAAAAAATGCATTTCTTTAGCAGGGCCTTGATTCACCCTCTTTATTGTACTTTTCAAAAGTCGTGATCTCATGATACTCACAAAATTTTCTAGTGCAAACTAGGGCAAAATTTTGTTCGTGTTTACTGGAATTTAATTTTGCTTAGGACCCTCCTGAAGAATGGGAATTTAATTTTTGCTCAGGACCCTCTTGAAGAATGAGAATTTATTTATTGCTCAGGACCCTACTGAAAAATGGGAATTTACTTATTGCTCAGGACCCTCCTGAAGAATGGGAATTTACTTTTTGCTCAGGACCCACCTGAAGAATGGGAATTTAATTTTTGCACAGGACCCTCCTGAAGAATGGGAATTTATTTATTGCTCAGGACCCTCCTGAAGAATGGGACAGGATCCTCCTAAAGAATGGAAATTTATTTATTGTTCAGGACCCTCCTGAAGAATGGGACAGGACCCTCCTGAAGAATGAGAATTTAATTTTTGCTCAAGACCCTCCTGAAGAATGGAAATTTATTTATTGCTCAGGACCCTCCTGAAGAATGGGACAGGACCCTCCTGAAGAATGAGAATTTATTTTTTTTCTCAGGACCCTCCTGAAGAATGGGACAGGACCCTCCTGAAGAATGGGAAAAGATCCTCCTAAAGAATGAGAATTTATTTTATGTCCAGGGTCCTCCTGAAGAATGGGACAGGACCCTCCTAAAGAATGAGAATTTATTTTATGTCCAGGACCTTCCTGAAGAATGGAATGCTATTTTTTTGTTTCACCTTTTTATTTTGAGTTCAGGAACATATTTAAAAAAAAATAAAAAAATTGTAAGTTCAGGAGCCCGCCTGAAGAATAGGGTGAAGAAGTAACAAATCAGGAGCCCGCCTAAAGAACAGGGTGAAGAAAAAGGAAGTCAGGAACCTGCTTGAAGAACAGGGTGAAGAAGTAACAAGTCAGTAGCCCGCTTGAAGAACAGGGTGAAGAAGTTGCAAGTCCAGGAGCCCGCCTGAAGAATAGGGTGAAGAAATTGTAAGTCCAGGAGCCCGCCTGAAGAACAGGGTGCAAAAATTGTAAATCCAGAAGCCTGCCTGAAGAACAGGATGAAGAAATCGGAAGTCAGGAGCCCGCCTGAAGAATAGGGTGAATTTTCAAGTTCAAGTCATGAAGATTTGAATCAAGATTCTAGAGATTGCAATTTTCATTTTATTTTTTTATTTTTGTTAGTTATTTGAATGTAAAAGGCAGAAGTCGTTAACCGGAAACTCGACGGAATCTTATTCGACTTTTAACTCTTTCTCTCTCCATATCACCTTTGAACTGCATGTGACCTGATTCCCTTAAAATCCGGGATATGTAGGCGGTCCAAAACCAAGACTCGGTCACATCTTTTATTTTACTTTATTTTATTTTATCTTCACTTTTAGAATAATCAGAGGATCAAAAATCATATCTTGTCTACTTCTTTGTATGAAAACTCTTCGAGATTTCACACAAAGAGGAGCAAAATGTAGACACGTGATTTTTTACCCTCCCCGAGTGTCATATATTTATTTTTCGATATTAAATATTTATATTTTAACCGATATTATTTTAATTCTTATTTTATTTTTAATAAATTTTTAGTTAAAAATAAATAACTAAATGAAGTTAATTTTAGGATATTATTTATTTTTATTCCAATTTTTTTTTAAATAATAATTCAATTTATTTTTAAAAAAAATATGTTTCTTTTAAATAGATAAGTTAGTAGTGTTAGTACTATCTTAATTATATTTATTTTTGACTATTTTTAAAACTTTCATTGTATTTTTTTTTAATTTAAAAAATTAATTAGTTATTATTATGTTATTTTTATTGTTATTATTATTTTATTTATTTATTTATTTATTGTTTATATTTTTTTTTTGTCTTCTTTTTAAAAAAAATAATAAAAAGAAAAGAAAAAATTTAAATTTTGAAAACCTAATCCTATCTTATCTGATAACCATTCCCCTCAAATTTCTCCTATTTAAGGACTCTTATTACTCCAGACAACACACAGAAAACTACGTACATCACATTATTACACAGAACAAAAAAAAAAAAAAAGAACAACCAGACAAAAGTGAGATAAAAAAACAAAAAGAAAGAAGAAGATAAGAGGAAAAAGCGTTGTGATTCAAGTTTCATGATTTCGCTTGAGTTTTTCGGTGTCGATTTTTCTGACTTCATATTTGATTCAATTCAATAAACAGGTTCTTATTCAATCTTGTATTTTTATTTTATAAGTTTTATTGTGAATTGAATTACAAACGGAGTTGTTGTAGTGATTTCATGAATTATTTAATGCATATGATTGCTATTGTATCATGTTTTATTTGTACAATTATTTGAATCAGTATGTATCTTTCTTTAATTATTCGTTGAAATATATTGATTCTGAATGTTGAATTTTTCTTCTAAAATATATGACGAATTTGTTTTCATACAAAAGAAAAAACTGAAAAGAAAAAATGAAGATTTTTTGTAAAAAAAAAAATATATATATAGACATACGCTTTCACACAGGAAAACCCATAAAGGGGAGGAGGATAGGAAAACAGTAGTATAAATGGTGAGATTTTAAAACTTTATTTTTATGAAAGTGTACAATCATATTGTCAATTGGCTTCAAAGATTTTGTTTACATTGTTTACCTTTAAGCGACTCAAATATTTAATAGCATGTGTGGATGTATTTTTGGGACTATTAAAAAAAAATGATGAGAAAATTTAATGAAAGGAAAGTCATTAATAAGAATATCATTAATGTCCCGATTTTTGGATTTAATTATTTTATGGGTTTTGAGATGTTTGTTTTAATACTATTTTTTTTCCATCTTCTATCACAATTGTTTTGAACGAATTTTTGATTGATTTTAATTAACTATAAAATATTTGTGTATTTTATTCATTTTTATTTATTGGCATTATTAGAATTTAATAAATTCAATGTTCTAAACGAATTTCACTCGGATTCATTATTTTAAGCTAGATACTGCTTCGAATAAGCAAAGTTTTTAAACGTTAGAAAAATATAAAATAACTAATTTTTATTTTGAAATCATTTTAATTAAATATTGTTTAAGTTTAATGTTAAGATTAAGTGGCATTCAAATAGAAAAATTATTATGAGTTTAGAAGAGACAAATCAATGTCTTTAACGCTAGGCAAGTTAGGGCACGTTTAAAATATTCGTCTCAATTAAAAATGCAGTGTACGCATCTTTCTAAGACATTTTAAAATTCAAGGATGCGGTAATGCACCTTGTCAAATATTTTTCTAAAATTAATTTGACAAATATTTTTTAACTTTCACTGATTTATTTAATATAAAATAATAGACGAGTTTTAGTATAATAAAATGAGCGACTTTTGGCCTTAACACAATTCATCAAAATAGTTTAAGACAAGATAAGTCAATAAAAGCGACCGTGCTAGAACCACGGGACTCGAGGGGTGTCTCGCACCTTTCCCTCGGTCAACAGAACTCCTTACCCGTCTTCTGTTTTCGCAGATCAAAATAAAGAGTCATTTTCTTTTGATTAAGGATTCAAAAAGATGACTTGGAACACCATAACTCAATTCCAAATGCCGAATCTGTAATTAAAAACTAATCCATATTCAATACCGTCACTTTAATTGGAAAAATCTTTTGACCTCGATCTTCTCGGACGAAAAAGGGGTGTGACATATTCTATAAATTAAAATAAACAAAGCAAAATACAGTTAAGGGAGTCTAGTGGAGAAAGTTTGACTTTGGAAAATACAAGTCATTAAATAGCCTTTCGAAAAGGGAACGCGTTGCATTTGTCAAATCTTTAAATAGCCTTTGGAAATGAATATATTGAAGGGGTCGTTTGGTGAACCAGATGGTACAAATAGGAATATGTAAATCTTCGTATGACATGGTAATTTCATGATATCGTTTTAGTTTCATCCATTTTATTTTAGTTGGAAGAAAAAGATTTTGTACAATATGCTAAAAGTAGATGTTCAGTAATATTTATTCAGTCTGAAAAATCAATATATATATATATATATATATATATATATATATAAAGGAGAAACAAGACAAGGATGATGTGGCACCTCTCTATGACTACCATTTCTATTTATTTTTTTCTCCTTTTTTTGAATTTTTTCCATCAGTTTTTGCATTGAACAATTTTTTAATAAATAAAAAAATTATTATATTTATCATATTCAATTATATCTCATGAGTTACAAAAAACCTCCATCCATTTACATTCTCTATTTACGTAACATGTCCCTTCAACTTTCTTCTAACAAATTCTTCTATATATAGGCAATGGTTTACTTAGAAGACAACATTGAACTTTGTATCCATGGTTGAACGCAAAAGAAAAAAAATTAAAGTTAGTAAGTTTTCAACATATATGGTTTTGAGCATTGAACACTTTACTTTGTATGATTTAGAATTGATTGAATTTTACAGAATATTTCACATTAAAATTAGTATGTTTTCAATATATGTGGTTTTGAACATTGGACATTTTACTTTGTATGATTTAGAATTAATTGAATTTTTCTAATATTTCACATTTATAATCATTTGCTAATCATGCACTCAAGTTCAATGAAGTTCATATTTTCATTTTCTTATTTTGTATCTATAGTTAAGTTTATCTTGTGATATTTATTCATGTGTTCATGGATATTCTTTGATAGTAAAATTTATATTTGTGTCATCTTCAGTGTATTCAAATGGACCTGTTTCAAGGGCAAATGATATGGCGATATTGAGATTAAAGAATTTTGAAAGAAGAAGATCAAAAGATGGCACACAGAAAATGAAGTTTGTTAACTAGCCTCGCTGCTATTCTTGGCGAAATTATTGATACTATTGTCATTGCCAATATCGGTACTATTGTCATTGCCAATTTCATCTTCGTCCAAAATGTTCCATCCAAGTAAAAATACTAGATGTGTGATTCTCTGGTTTAAGGTTGTGATGTTTGCTCCACCTTTTTCGCAAGATTGTATGCAAATAATTTTAGTGAATATAACAAGCCTTCTGAATCTAAACAAATAGTAGAATATTGTTCAGAGAAGCAAGAAGTATTCTTTGGGCAGAAGAGAAGACAGAAAAGTTATTGTTCTTTGGAAAGGAAAAATAATTGAACAAGCTGAACAATTTTTATGTTTGTAGTGTAACCTTTTTTTCTCTCTCTTTATGTCTCAAAATTTTATTGCATTTTTGTTCTACGAGAGTCGATTCGACCAAATCTGAAATACATTAGATGTATATAGATTTGTCATTTTAAAAAAATAATGTTTAGAGATTTGAAAACTAACTACACGATCTGTGAGATGAAACTTTTTTTCCTTTAACAAAATAGTACTGAAATATAGCACAATTCACATATGAAAACAATAAGGTGACAAAAGAATTTCCACAGAAAAATGTGTACATAATTGCTCTATGATTTTACTTTTTAACCAAATCCAGTTAAAGGAGATATTTACAATTTGAATAAAAAAACAAATGCAGTTAGCAGGTGTAAAGTTTTGTTGTTTAGAAGCTAAGGGAGGTGATATACATGTTCTTGATTACTTGCATAGTCTAAGACCTCAAGAACATGGTGCATTACCACGAAGAGGTGGATTCAGATTTTATATTTGACGGATTCAATTTTTAGTTTTTTTTTTTATCATGACTACAAAGTTCAATGTTGTCTTCTGAGTAAACCATTGCCTATATATAGATTGTTCAAGTCATAAGAATTTGATAGAAGAAAGTTGAAGGGATATGTTACTTAAATAGAGAATGTAAATGGATGGAGGTTTTTTTGTAACTCATGAGATATAATTGAATATAATAAATATAATAATTTTTTATTTATTAAACAAATTGATCAATGCAAAAAATGGTGAAAAAAATTCAAAAAAAGGAGAAATAGGATAAATAGGAATGATGGCGAGAGGTGTCACATCATCCTTGTCTTATTTCTCCTTTATAGATATATATTAATATATTGATTATGGAGGAAATTAAGAGGTTTTTAGATTTTTAATATTTAATTTAACATAAGATAAATTAATAGGATAGAGTAGGAAAAAATGCAAAAAAAGAGAAAAATATAAAATAAAAATGGATGAAAAACAATAAAATAAAAATGGATTACATGAAAGAACTTATGTAAATTCTCTAATTAATAGCAGATGAGAGGACTTATGTAACACAAAAAAATCTTTGATTATATATAACGTTTACTTATCACTACAATAACTATAAATATTCTTATTTACATAATTAACCCATTAGGTATAAAACAACAAATAAATAAGATTAGGTAAGACAAGCTCGAATTAAGTATATGATTTACCTCCAATTATGATTTATAATAAATATTATCATTTATAATACTTGAGTAATATTTATGAAAAATATTTAAGTATGAATGAAAAGTTGAAGTTCTTACGTGTTAAGTATTTTTTTTCTCAATAATTTATCTTCATTCGATAAAATAGCTCATCAAAATTTTATTATTATAAAAAGAAATTATATAAATTCAACAACGTCTTACACATCGCGCAAAGCGCGAACCTATTCACTAGTCAATAGGTAAACACGATTTATTACTCAATGCATTGTTTCTTAAGATGTGTCAAATCAATAATTGACAAGTAAAAATAGATGAAGAAACTATCAAAACTGAAATAAGATAGTTTTTAGATTCACAAATACTTCACATCAAACATTAAATAAAGTTAATTTCAAATTTTACCTTGAAATTATTATTCTTATAAAAGAGGATTTTGGTATGATCAAGGGCATCTTTGAATTATTTAATAGAGATCAATTTTATTCTCTGATATATTTTTGGCTTAAAAATACTATTACCATTATATTTTTGGCTCAAATATTTCCTACAACTTACAAAATAGCTAATAAATACTATTTTTTAATTGGATTGAAGATCAAGGTTAAATGAGTATCACAATTTGAAGGACAAATATGGCCTATTAATTAAATCAAAATAATGAAAGTCTGCCAGAGATAAAGATAAATGTGCGTTATTTGTTGAGCGATAAAATATATACTCACTCCATTTTATTTTATTTGGCCGCCCACTTTAACCTGACAAGTTGCTAATGAAATCGATAATCAAAGGTGCTATATTAAATAAGTGCATAACATATATAAATTTTAATTTTGGAAAAGTCTTTTTGATCACAACAGAAAAAAATTATGTTCACACTATAAACTAGTTAATTTTTAAATATTTTTACCTTTTTACTTTAGAAATTAAATAACTTTGTCTATTTAAAAGAAAAGAATAATATAGTCTTTTTATTATTGTAGTCAAATTTAGGCCAAATTTTTATGGTCATTTAGCACTATCTATAATTAATGAGGCTAATTTAATTAAATATATCCTTAATTAATACTATTTCCATTTTAAAGGGAATGAAGGGGGTATAATCATTCATTTTCCAAAAAGTAACTTCCACAGAATTTCACAGAAGTACCCCAACAAACTTTCCCAAAGCTCACCAATCAAGTCAACTAACTCCCTGACCCAATCAACAACAACATAATTCTTCACTAAGGAACAATTATACGCAGGCCAATTGCTGTGTATACTATATGAAGATGTATGGTATATACATTATGTAAAGAAAATATCATCATTGTTTGAATTGGTGCAAGAATAATCCTTCATCAATGCATTCATATCATATATTGTATTATACGTAGTACTACTGACATAGTGGTCGAGCAGTCTCTTCATTTTTGTTGCCTTAAGAAGAAGTTGGGTCTTGAGGAAGACGACCTGAAAGATCTTTCAAAATTTTGAATGTTTTAGTCGAATTGCAGCACCCGTAGCCGTATCTGGTCCGCACCTGACCAACTTAAGTGGTGGACAAGTGCTACTGATGGTGATGAATTTTGATAGTCAACTGCTACTGAACTTAGTAGACATTGCTGGACAAGTGCTACTAGTTGATTTTGTTGCACACGAGCTATTGAACCTGATAGATTCTGTTGGACAAGTGCTATTGAATCTAGTAAATTTTGGTGGGGAACTACTAATTTTTTGTGCGCAACTGCTATTGTCCCCGGTATATTTTGGTGGGAGATTACTATTTTTTGTTGGGAAACTGATACTCTATCCGGTATATTTTGTTGTGCGACTGCTATTGTACCCGGTATATTTCGCTGTGAAATTGATACTGTATGCGGTATATTTTGTTCTGCAACTGCTACTGTATGCGGTATATTTTGTTGTGAAACTGCTACTGTACCTGGTATATTTTGTTGTGAAACTGATACTGTACCCGGTATATTTCATTGTGAAACTGCTACTGTATCCTGTGTATTTCGTTGTGAAACTGCTACTGTACCCGATATATTTTGTTGTGCAACTGCTATCGTACCCGGTATGTTTTGTTGTGCAACTGCTATCGTACCCGGTATGTTTTGTTGTGCGACTGCTATCGTACCCGGTAAGCTTTGCTGGGAAACTGTTACTGAAGCTGGTAAATTTTGGTTGGGAGCTGCTACTAAACTCAGTGAATTTTGGTGTGCAATTGCTAGAGAAGGTGGTAAATTTTGGTGGGCAAGAGTTATTGGGGCTTGAAAACTTCGATAGCCAAGTGCTATTGTGGTTGCAGAATTTTTTGGAGCAAGTGTCACTGACACTTAAGAATTTTGGTTGGCAAGTGAAGAACTTATGTGGGCAACTTGTGAATTGGTTCGAAAGGATCAATCACTGGTTTCACATAGCTTTACCATATCTCATAACTATTGCGCTGTTTCGAGCTCTCTACATATATTATTGCTACCGCCGTGCTAGAAAACTAGTCGAGGTAATGGTTACTTTTAGTAGTGCAAAGCCTGATGGTAACGTTTTAGTAAAATCATTATTGTTGATTGTTGAAGGAAGATTTTAGAAAGTATGTAGACTAAGGTACCTTAAGGTAGGATAATTAGGTTGGATGGCACTTCTTGAAGCATGTATAACGCATGATAATCTACTGAGAAGGGGTTCTATTTGTATCATAGCTTTTTTCACTGTATTAGAAGAGTGGGTTAGCGTCTCACATTGGTCGGGAGAGTGGGCTAGAAGTCTTGACAAGGTGTTGTGTGGACAATGTCTAAAGAGAAAAGCTAGGACGCTCTCGTCCTTAATCCTAAATTTAGACATTTATTTCTTATGTATATTTTTGAGCATGCCGCAAAGGCTTTGGTCTAGTAGCAAGAACGCAACCAGTCATGTGGTTTGGGCGCACATCGCAGGCTCGAACAGAGCCACGGATAAAAGCATGGTGTTTAAGAGGGGAAGGGTAGAGGGCCGTGCTCATTGTATACGAGTTTTGAACTGTGTGCCATTACCCCTTGAGGTTTTCTCGATTACAAAAAATAAATGTGGATTTTTAGCACCAACTGCACACTAATCTGCTGATGATGTCTGGTAGAGAGCAACACATTTATAATTCTGATGTATATCTCTGTACACGGGGTGTATCCCCCTTTTGATGAAATAGAAGATGTGCTGTTATCTGATGTGCTTGTTACGTATTCAGGAAGAAGAAGCCAGAAAGTTGAAGGAGTTGCTGAAAAGAGAGGAGGCTGAACGTATTCGTTTAGCAGAACTCGAGAAGAGGAAAAAGCAGCGTGTGGAGGAAATGAGAGAAGCTCAAAAGAAGGTATGACAACTTGGCTTCTTCTGTTGTCTATTTCGCAGCTTTGTGAAGCCTCTTTATCTTCATATTTTCTTTATACCTCTCTTCCGGTGCCAGTTATGCTGCCTCTGTGTTATTTTCTGATTACAACGTATTTGGATTTTACCTAGTGTATAAACCATCTGATGAACCTTTTTAGGAACTAGAGAATACGAAGTTGAAGGAGCAGATACGAGCCGAAGTTGGCAAGGAACTCAGTAAGCTTGAAGAGACGTGCCATGATATGGCATCAGTGTTGCGCGGATTGGGAATCACAGTTAGTAATGGCACTAGTAATGAGGTTTGTTTATGCGCAGTTTCCAAATATCTTCAGTCTTCGTAATTTTAAAATATCAGAATACTGAATAGATATAATTCCAGGGAATATACTTTTGTGAAGCATTGTCATTCTTATCTTATTTTACTCTTGCTCTGCTCTGTGGTTGGTTACGTCTCTTGTTATTTAGCAATCATATGATCCTTTTGTTTCACATTCTGATCTATATACCTGTTTTATCTTTCTCCCAATGTTGTCTCGTCTTATTGTTGGCTCTCTAGATTCACGTCCCTGCTTACGTAGAATTAGCTAGTCTTCGGTCAGGATATGCAGCCACTTCTTTTCATTTCTTGCGTCTTTAATAGGGATTTTGGGAGTTGTACTTTGGGTTTGTCTGACTATCTTCTCCATATGACCCTTTTTTTCTTCTATTTCTATTTGTGAAGTGTTGGTCGCAGTTAGAATGATAGCACTTGGAATATATTCTTGTTTCAGGTGCGTGTTGCTTACAAAAAAGCCTTGCTGAAATTCCATCCGGATAAAACTTCACAATCAGATATACGACAGCAGGTTGAAGCAGAGGAGAAGTTTAAGCTTATTTCTCGAATGAAGGACAAGTACTTACCAACTTTATAATAGTGACATAGGATACAGATGTAGTTTATTCTCAGGGAAAAGATTATACATTTTAGGATGGAAATTTTGTGTATAGGCATTCAATGCCTGAGCTTTTCTCATCATGTTTTTGTTAATGTACTTTTGTTTTTTCAGGAACTGCTCTGCAAAAGCTGTAAAATAATTTTAAAAAATTCATTGGTAACTGTATATGTAACGAAGTAATTATAATTTACAACTCTAGTTCACGCGCAATATGCTGCAATGCACATGCTGTTTAAGTTGATTTAAGGCCAAGTTTAACAATAAAAATGGAGTCTCTGCAGTAAGATTTTGTCCAGAGGCATCACAAGGTGTGCAAACCATGGAGACAAGGCCTGTAAAGATATAAAAACTAGGTGATCTTTTTTTTACTATATAAAAACGCATTTTATTTTTGGTGAGTAACATTTTATTATTTACCAAGTGAAACATTACAAAACGGTATCAAAATCTGCAGTCGTACTGGACACAAACCCAGCCTTACAGGTCCTCTATCTCTTCTCTACGTATACGGTATACCCCTATTGAACTAACAGCAAACATAACGAGCTAAGGATAATAGTTTAGGTCTTGAAGTCTCATTGCAAGTCTTGGTAGCATATGTCCTCTACACATGGTCTCCTGTATAATCAACCTTTGCACCACTTCTGCAATTCTAGTCACCTGTTGAAAGACTCTTTTCCTTCGTTCCAGCCAGATGAAGTAAATAGCAGCAGCAAGAATCACACGATACATCTCAGCAGACGGTGACCTCTTTTGTTCTGCCCAGTGTTATTGTTCTTCTGGCCAAGAGTTGGCAGTTCTATGACATCCTTGCGATTGTAGCAGCTTATCCCAGATCTTAGCAGACCATCCACACTCAAAAAAAAAAAGTGGTTTACACTTTCATTATGTGTGCCACTTAAAGGACAGTCAAGCACCTCAGTGATATCATCGTATACGTGATTGGTTGATGATTGGACTGACTAAGTGTAAGTGAATTGATATGAGTAACGTGAGATGGATTGATAAGAAGAGGATAACCGGTGGTCTGTAAATTGATGTATTTGTGAATATGTATTGCAGGTAGGTGTTGATAGAAGGTATGTCTTGAATCAGTCTTGTTATCTTGTGTGTATATACATACTTGAGGCTGATTTAAATGAGATGAGTGCATAAGAGATATGGGTTTAGTGGTTTCATGGTATTGTATCATTTAGTTACGCCCTGAGGATAAATTTATAGTGTCATAGCTAAGAGAGAGCGGTAAGGTTGGGAATTGAAATATGTTGAGGTTCGTTAAGTGAATATTGTCATGATCTCTTCTTGATTGCTATATGTTGTTATATGTTTCTAGCTCTGGTCGGTTGATGACACCTACCAGTACGTGTGTTTGTACTGACACCTCACTTGCTATAACTCTTTTTGGGGGTATAGATATGTTTGCATGTCAGTTGAAGTTTCTACAGTGCTGCGGAGATCATTCCTCAACAGCCTACTCCGAGCAGTCCTCGACTTGATGACACTTTTAATGATCTTTCGATTAGAGAGGAACAACAGCCTAGTCCGAGCATTCCTAAACATCATGTAGATATCATAATTGTCGCGTTGTCTCTACCTCTCTTCATATATTGTTGCTACCGCCGTCATGGATTACTGCTCAAGTTGATTGATCTTTTGACTGCTGAATGTCTTATTAAAGTTTATCACGTACTGGTCGAACCGACCAAGGTCTACTCTCATAAAGCTTTTTCTATTTGTTGATGTAATACAAAGAAAAGAAAATATCAGGTGAGCATTATGTTATTGATTTTGGTTTGTAGTTGGCTAGATTTTCCTGTTTAGATAGTGTTGTCATCCATAAACTTTGAAGAGTAAGATTTTGTGTTATCTGATGTGATTTTTTTACCTATTCAGAAAGAAGCCCATATTTCAACATGTTTGTTTACTTAGGATTATCTGCTAGTCTTCTGGATATGCAGCTACTTTCTTCTATGACAGTCTCTTTCTTCTATTTCTATTTGTGGAATTATCAGTCGAATGACAGCACGAGAGACATTACTTAGAACAAATAATTGTTTCAGGTGCGCGTTGCTTACAAAAAAGCCTTGATGAAATTTCACCCGGATAGAGTTTCATAATCTGATATACGATATCAAGTTGAAGCGTAAATTTAAGCGTATTTCTCGTATGAAGGACAAATTTTTACCAACTTTATGACACTGAAATAAGGTTTATATTTGGCAGAATGGTACTTGATACTTACTAGTCCGATTTTGATCCGTATTAAGGATAAATTAATAAAAAACACTTTATTTTCTAGGAATGAGTAGTTTCTTAAGGATTCTGTCCAAGCTAAAAGCATCACTTATTCAGAAACGAAAAGAGTAGTGATGTATGAAGTACCAAAGTACAATGTGTCTTAGAATTTGCCATGAATTTTCTATTTTATTTAAAGTTTATTACAATCATGTTTTAATTCATAAAGATTTTTTCTGGTAGAAAGAAATTTTCCATATCTATTCTTTTAATGAGATTCGAACCTGAAATATTTAGTGAAAAATGAAGGAATCTAATCTAGCTCACAACGTGTGATAGTATATGTTTGTCAAGTAATTTGATTGTGTATTGCAGTAATATGTTGCGGATAAATATAGTTTATGTATGTGTTTCGGATTTCTTATAATGCACCAAAGAGAGTATATGTGAAGTCAACTATTTTAGCTACGGTTTGAACCTAGATTTTGAAGTTAAAACTTGAAAATTTGAGTTTTTAGTGTTGTGATTATGTTGTTTTGGATAGACATTTGGAAAAACTTGAAGTCTTGAGTAAAAATTCCAAAAAGTATTTGAAGATTAACGTTTCAAATTGGATCAAATTCTATGGCCAAATAAATGTTGGAAAAAATACATAAAATAGCATACTTAAGTATTAAATTACAAAAAATAACAACACTTTCATCAAATTACATTTTGTAGCATATGTATTTGTATGTATTTGTATTTTTATAGCAACAGTTTGCAAAAATACAAAATACATATCGATCGTAAGGACAGTAAAAATCATATGTATTTATATTTTTGTAGCAACAGTTTGCAAAAATACAAAATATAACTTGTTATATTATGTAATTATGAAACTGTTGCTATGAAACTCATAATTAAGGGGATAAGTATGTTATTTCTCAATTTTGCTACGTGGCCAAACGCTACACAAGTGAGATGTAAATATAGGTAGGGATGTAACACTTTTGATTTGGAAAGTGCTTAAGATTCTTTGGACACTTGATTCTTCATTATTAAGTTAAAACTTTTTGGGGTGGGGGTGTCAATTAGTTGTTGTTGTCAATTAGGATGGAACGGAGGGAGTATAAAAGAAGGAAACTAAATACTTTTTTTTATCTCAAATTAATTGATCCTAGTATAAGTGTTTGCGGGTTGCGCGGATAATATTTAAATATTATTTCTAATCATTTTATATTTTAATGTCTCGTTCGGGCATATTAAATCATATTATCTTAAAAATATTCAGCTATCATATTATTTTCTAATGAAATGCGAAAAATAAAAATAAATTTTTTACCTCTACCCCCCCCCCTCCACATCCATCTCCCTGCCCCTACCCCAAACACGCCCTCCAACCCCGTCCACTCCAATCCCTTCGTATCTAATCATTCGATTAGAAAAGACAATCATGTAATTCTAAAAAAATTATGATTCATATTTTTTCTTATTATGTTATTCATAATTTAAACATATTAGATTATATTAGCAATTCTACGCTTTGATATTTGATTGATATTTGACATGCGGAATTCTTTATGGAAGTATCATTAAATAATACTAAGTGCGGAATTCTTTATGGAAGTATCATTAAATAATACTAACTTATTCATTTGAAATAATAAATCGAAATTTGAAAGAGTTCAATTGTATCATATTTTAAACTAATTATAAATTATTAAAAATAAATCTTGCTAAATTATATGTAAGGAATCCCTAAAGAAAATAAAAAGAATATTCAAAATTACATATATATGAAAAGATTAACTATTGCATGAAATTTATACAATTGGCTTTAAATTAGTTAGCATAATCACATTTTTTATATGAGTAAATACATAATTACACCACTGATCTTGTTCGAGATTTTTAAAAAGACACCTAAACTTTAACATCGACCTATTACCCCACGATTCTTCTTTATTTCGTTGCAAACGCACCATTTTTCGCTGAATCTCAGTCACAACAAAGTGAGTGAAAACACGCGCCAATCAGGTGCTGCCACGTGTCAACTACGTTTAATTTCATATTTTTTTTAGTAAATTTTTTCTTTTTATTTAATTTAACACCCCACCCTCCCCCTCTTCCCCCCACCCCATCCAGCACCTCCCCCCGCGTCAGCAGCTCTCCTCACCCCCACCCTCATTCAGCACCCCCACCCCCCATCCAACACCCCCACCCCCATCAGCATCTCCGCCCCTAACCCCCCAACCCCCTCCCACACTCCGTCAGCATGAATTCCCGTTCTTTTTTATTTTTGGTTCAAATCACTTCAAAAATAGTTTTATGATTGAATTGAAAGTTTTATGATTGAGTTTTAAAGATAGTTAAATGATATGATTTAACTGAAAAATGGAGCTTTAATGATATGATTTAAAAAAAAAAAGCTTCAATGGAGGAGCTTTAATGGTGACATTGTGTTGAAGAGTTTTAATGGTGTTGAAGAAGACATTGTGTTGAAGAAGAAATGATGGGTAGTTAAATGATATGATTTAATTGTAAAATGGAGCTTTAATGAATGATTTTTTTTTTTTTTAAAAAGCTTCAATGGAAGCTTTAATGGTGAATTGAGTTGAAGAAGAAAGAGTGGGTGGGTTGGGGGTGGGGGAAGAAAGAGTGGGTAGGTTGGGGGTAGGGGAGGGGTAGGGATAATTTTATAAAATAAATAAATATTATTTTAAAAAATATATATAAATTATATATCAATTATTTTTCACGTGACCGCTTTTGATTGGTCAAAAAAGTCAAATTCGAGCCCTTTCACGCGCCTGTGGCGCGTGTATACACGCAGAGGGTCAAAATGGTGTTTTTGCAACGGATTAAGTAAGAATCGTGGGGTAATAGGTCGAATTAAAAGTTTAGATGTCTTTTTGAAAATCTCGATCAACATCAATGGGGTAATTATGTATTTACTCTTTTTATAGAAAATAACATAATATCGGACAAAAAAAAATAAACTTTAAGGTGAAGAAAGAAAAGAAGATTGTATATTGTTGATTGATTCATCAAAAAATGATTGATTTTATGTTGGACGTACTTATTATAAATCTCTTTTTTACGCTTGTTATCGGCAAGTGAACGCATATGAGAAATATTTTTTTTACTGATTATTTAATACACAAAGTTAATATTTCAAGTTCAATACAACTTTAAAAACTCTTTTGGTGGTATAGCTTGTCGATTCTCTAATAGCTTCTCTTTCTCCTACAACCAAAATATACATAAATACTTACACACATCTAAATTCAATAAAAATTCTTGCAATTCTTTTATTTTTTAGTAGAGAAATTAAGAAAATCAGGATTATATAAAATAAATAGTATATACAGATGAATTTTACGTTAACATGAAAGTAAAGATAATAATTGATGGCCCATACAACTTTGAATTGGTAGTCACTGTAATCATACAGATCATATTATAAGCATAGCATTCAATATATTTTTTTTTTAACAATTTTAAGAAAGAACAAAAGAATATTATACCTACACAGTGTAATACCCTCTCATAATTTTGAATAGTTCCTGCAATCAAATCATCCAAAATCTCAATAAGGATCTCCAAAAGAACGGAGGCAATAAATATTATTAATGTGCATAAAAATGATTCTTCAATATCTTTATGAATAAAACGATCATAGAAATTTATTTGAGATAAGAAAAATCTCAATCTAAAAATATTATAACTAACAACAAAAGAATACGTCGATATATGTATCATTGGAGGAGACATATATTGGAACTTAGGAAGATGAATTTTTTTGCCTGCTAAAATTTCAGTCAAATTCAAATTTGAATATAATATCAGTTTGTTAGAAAAAGATAAGATTTTAAAATATTATCATCTATCTATAGTTTATAATTTCAAAATTTTTAAAAATAGGAGATCATTTGAGAAGTTGTATCATTTTCAAACTTTACAATTATATAATTAGCATTTTTATTAGTAACTAAAACTCATTTAATTGATTTTTAAAACAAATAAATGAGGAGACATTTTTAAAAAAAAATGTGTCCAAAACGTGTGCTTAATCCCTCTAATTATGTAATTTACTTGTAAATCATATTTAATATTTTTTTAAAAAAAATTGTAATAGTGTTTCTATATTTTTTTAACAATAAGATTTGGTATTTATCTATTTTGTGTAGAATTTTGTGATTTTGTAGTTTTTGCAAATTGTTGTGTTTGAATTTTTTTTGATTTTAAGAAATAGAAATTGATCCTAACATGTTTTGCCTTTGCCTTTTCTAGTCTAGATAAATAGATTGTTATTGTTGTTGTTGTCATCGTCTTTTCACTTAATATTTAAATTAAATATAATTAACATTTGAAAGAGTTAAATATGTGATGAATTTAAATAAATTATTAATCATTAAATATAAAAATAATTTAAAAAACTAAATAGACGAAGAATGTACATTAAAAAAACATGACTAAATTTAAAAATTATATATAATTATCTCCTATGCTCATTTTGTGGAAATATAGATACAAAAAATAGGTTTTGAAATTGAAATTTAGCTTAAGTGGAATGCATATTTTGTGGAGAAATTTGTTGTTGTTGTTTTATTTTCTTACTACTCCACGTAACTACTACTATTATTTACTAATAGATTATTATTATTGTGTAATAGTTAGAGTTTATTTAGGACTCTTCAACTATAATTTTTAAATTTAAATAATAATTTTATTTTATTTTTGCATTATTATTTTTAAATTCAAATACTTAATCTTTCAATTCAAAATTTTTATTATAATATTTTTCACTTTGTCCTAAAAATCACCATGTGGCTTTTTAATATCATGTCACCTGGAGTCTTACTTTTAATTTTGCTTATATATATATATATATATATATATATGTTTTTTTTTTCATATATGGGCAAAATTCAGAAATAGCATACTTATCCCCTTAATTATGAGTTTTATAGCAACAGTTTATAATTACATAATATAATAAGTTGTATTTTATATTTTTGCAAACTGTTGCTACAAAAATACAAATACATATGATTTTTACTGCCTTATGATCGATATGTATTTTGTATTTTTGTAAATTGTTGCTACAAAAATACAAATACATATGCTACAAAATGTAATTTGATAAAAGTGTTGTTATTTTTTGTAATTTAATACTTAAGTATATACTAGTTCCACTCAGGCCCGTGCTAAGCCCGGGCCCAAATTCAAAATAGAAAAATAAAAAATTAATTTATATCATATTTTTATCTTATAACTAATCTTATTTAATGAAATATTAAACATGCCTTTTTGACAAGTAGTCATAATTATTTAAGTTCATAATCATATAATTGAATAATTTAAATTAGAATATTGTTTTTGAGAAATAAATATATTGTCAGAGAATTAGATATATAAATAATCCTCGAAGATAAATAATTTTTGAAGATAAGTATATAAATAATTATGATTCGACAAAAATAATAAATAAAAAAATACGGTACTTTTATGAATTTGTTAGTATAGATAAATAGTTTTTTTTTGATGAAAAAACTTTTTTTTTCTCATAGAATTATTTAATACAACAAATATTTCTATGACTTCAAGTTTATATTAAAATAATTAGAATATTAATTTAGAGCCTTAACACAAATTAACTTAACAATGATGAATAGGGACATTAAATAGTAATTGAATTACACTAATACATTACTCATTTACTTGTCATAGTTATTTTCTTACACGCCCTTTAAAGAATAAACTTTTAGTTCCATTTTAAATTTTTTCTTTTAATGTCCACTAAGAAAAATAATAAATATAAGATATTATTTATTAAGTTGCCCTATTTAGTACTTATATCTTCTTTTTTTTAAAAAAAAAGTTTTTAAAAAGATTTTAACGATGTAGTAAAAATTTATTGCAAACTTTAATTTCGTATTAAAAGTTATTTTGGGATAATTTTCTTCAAGTTAAAGCAATTATTTTTAATAAATAAAAGAAGCTATAATTAAATGACAATCAAATAAATAACAAAAAGAAACCAATTATAAAAGACCAAGTGGAGATGGTCTTAACAAAAAAAGGAGAGGGCAAAAATGAAAATATACAATAAAATGAAATCATCAATACGCTACAAATTTGACATGTGTAGCAACTTTGCTTTTAAAAAAAAGTGAAATGTCTAAAAAGTCCTGTTAGGACTACCAAAATTATGAATCTCCCTTATATATAAGTAAATTTGTCTTTTGTACGCATAATTTTTAAGGAAAAATTAAGAGATAAGCATCCAGTATCTTTTAGAACTATGACCAAAATTTCTACGAGACACTCCAACTTTACATGATACCTATTATTCCTTGAGCTCAATTTTAACGTATTTTTGTTACTCTTTTACGCTGACATGACACTTTTATTACATAAAAATAACACCCATATCAACAGTGGCGGAGCTAGGATATTCACGAAAGGGGTTCATAATTGAACATACGAACTAATCGAAGGGGGGTTCAACATCTAATATATATATACATAAAAATAATTTTAACCACGCATATATAACATAATTTTTCGTCGAAGGAGGTTCGGATGAACCCCCTCAGCAAAGGGTAGATCAGCCCCTGCATATCAAAGGCGTCATGTCAGCTAAAAAGACGCCACATCAGTTCAAAAGGAGGACAAAAATATATTAAAATTGAATTCAGAGAATAATAAGACCCTGTAAATCTGAAGTGTATCGTAACAAATTTAGTGATAGTTTAGAAATACCAGATGATTTACTCTTTATAATTAATAATTGAAGTAAATTGATTAATATGATTCTACTTAATTTTGATTTGATGATCTTTTTCAATTAATATAGTATAGTTGAAAAAACAGTTAATTATCTCTAGAATTGTTAAATCTGCCAACTGTTTTGAGACAAATTTTGGCAAACATGAAAATAATTTAAGATGAGGGAGTAAAAATTGAGAATATTACTATAATATTATCTTTCGTACAAAAAAAGGTAAAAAAGAAAGGTTGGGTGGCAGATGTGTCCCACATGCCATTATTACGAAAATAAAGGATGTGAAATTACTAGGAAAAATAGACAAGAGACTTTTATTTTATAGAGAGACGGTGACTTTATTTCTTACTAGTATAATCTTTTTCTTTCTATCAAAGAGATCAAGAGAGAGAAAAAAGAAGAAAAGAAAATGGTGATAGAGGAAGTTATGAGCTTTGTGTTTGAGAAATTGAAGGAAGCCCTACTATTGATGCTAAATTTTGGCGGGCAAGTGTTACATATGATTATGAATTTTATTGGGCAACTACTAATGAAACCTGTAAATTTTGTTGGTCAAGTGCTATTGTCCATCAAAAATTTCGGTTTGCACGTACTATTGTCCCTTCAAAAAGCTTTCGCGCAGGTGCCACTCGCCCTCAAACACCTCTTTGGGCAAGTGCCACTTGCGATCAAGAATTCAGTCATGCAGGTATTAGTTACGCTGAAAAATTTTGGTGGACAAGTACTAAAACCACTAAAGAATTTTGGTGGTCAAGCGCTACTAGTGTTAAAAAGTATTGGTTTGCAAGTGCTTGCAGCGCTTGACAATTTCACTTGGCAAGTGAAAAGTTTATGTGGACAAGTACTAGTGCCACTGAAGAATTTTGGTAGTCAAGCGCTACTAGCGTTCAAAAGTTTTGGTTTGCAAGTGCTGGTAGCACTTGGCAATTTCACTGGACAAGTGAAAAGTTTATGTGGACAAATTGTAGATTGGTTCGATGAGGTGTTTCCACCAGAGACAAGACTCGAAAAGATCAATCACTGGTTTCACGTAGCACTACCTTACATCATAATCGCGCTAATTCTAGCCCTCTTCATATACTGTTGCTACCGCGATGTGGGATTACTTCCCCGGATAATGGAGGGTCTCAAAACAGTGTTTGTTGAACTGATAAAGATTATGAAACTTGTATTTACATGTTGTTGGAGAAGCAAAGAACCTATTGTCAAGATGATGAAAGCTCCTGGGAGAAATATTATAATTCCAAGATCCAGTTTTGAGATTAATCCAAGATTATACTTCATTAAACTTCGTGCTTATCCTGGTGATATGCTTGTGTAGCTAGTTATTAGTAATTTAGTTGGTATTTTAAATTGATGCAGATTTATTAGGAACTTCTTTTGGTGGGACAATTTCTGCTAGATATTGCTATATGCTATACCTATGGACATGAATACTAATATTGTCTACCTTTTGTGTCATTGATGCATATTTGGAGTAACTATCTACTGTATAATATTTTCTTTCCAACAAAAAAAATGTTAATTGTGACTTATAATTTATTTAATTTTGATCAGCCCTTAGTGATCATGATAATCAATCAATGTTTAATATGAGCTAGGAATACCACTATTGGTTCTTCAATAATCTTTGAATGTTGCTTAATCTTTGAGCAAGAATAATTTCAACTTGTACACAGCGGGTGTGTGTGTGGCTACCAGTAAGATAGGTGTTTGGATTACTTATCTTTAGGTGATCTTTTGGTTTTCAAGAACTTTTTGAATTTTTTAAAGTGTTATTTTACTTTAGGCTTAGAAAATATAGAAAAAAATCAAAAATTAATTGTTATTTACTTTTGATTTTTAATTTTTGGCTTATAAATCACTTAAAAGAAAAATTAATTCAAACACGCTCTAACTAATTAATGTGCTTTTCAACGAATTAATTAACTTTTTTCTATTTTATTCCTACAATTAATAGTATACATCAAATATGAACAATTATAATTTTAATGTCCATTTCTATATCTCATGATATCATGAATATCGATAAAAAATAATAATAATAAAGTTCATCATTCAATTTATAATTTTTTAATTATCATGTAAAATAAAATATGTCCAATTAAAATAAAACAAAAAAAATATGATTTTTTTTTTGAGTTTCTTATTTAATCTACCACTGAAAGTATGAATTTTTCATTTGAACTATCGCCCAAATTACTAATCCACAAGGACAATACATTTAGACAATCTTTTTTTTATTTAATCCTTAATATTAATTATTTTTTCTTTAAATTAATTTTAAGATACAATGTAAATATTATTTAATAAGAGTTCTATAATAAAATAATTATATCAACGATTATTTTTTTAATGAGTAGGCTAAATTAAAATCTAGTAAGTAAAAATTTACGAGATAATAATAATCAAACTTAATAATGAAGAATCAATAATGAATGGCCCAGCTTCAGTCCTTTCACAGTGGGAAAAGTTATGACCCAGCTATCTTTGTATGATTTATAAATTACGGGTTTGAATTGTAAAATTTATCACTAATGTTTGTATTAGAATAAATTATCTAACATATCTCTTTATCCGTTAAGTCATTTTTCTTTTTCTTTTTGTATTTCTTTCATATTTTCTTCATTTTTTTTTCCATATATTATTAATAAAATTAATTTAGTAAAATATATTTCTAATCAATTTTTTTCATAAAATAATATATCAAATCAACAGATCCACGTAATATGAAAGGAAGAGATTAAGTAGCCGTTTGGCTATGAATTATTTTTTTTCGAAAAATTATTTCACTTTAGTGAAAAAGGTGAAAAATTATATGTGTTTGGCCATGAGAATTTCAAATACAATTCCGAAATTGTATTCACTTTTTTTCACTCATACTTCTCTCACAAAATTTTGAAAATAATTTTAATTTATATTTATGATCAAACACAACTCCAAAATCAACTCTAACTTCAAAAAATTATAATTTTTACTGAACAGGAGGTAAATTTCTTGTTGCTTCTTCGTTTGAACTGTCAAAAAATGTTGGAACATTTTCCCAAAGAGGGTGCTACACTTTCCACAGTCAACAAAGAAAAATGCCAGAAATAATAGCTTGCGTGCCACTTTGTTATTCTATCTTTTTTTTCCGTCAATGCATATTTATTAAAAGAAAAAATAGAACACAAGTTATACTTTACTTTACAGTTCAATCCTTTTGGATTTTATAAAACTATTTTTGAAATTTTAATTACATTAAAATGAAATTAATTATGTCTCTTGCAACTCATAATTTAGAAAGTGTAAATGAAGGGTACAATTGAAAGAAATTTTCAACATATCTTTTGAAGAATGAACAATTCACTTATTCTGGACATTAAAAACTAACTCAAAAGTTCACTCATTTTGGAAATTAAAAAATAATTTAAAAAATCACTTATTTATACCAGAGGAGTTGTGTTTTAGAACTTTAAATTGACGAAATCGTTTAAAAAAGAATGAAATATTTTGATTTTGTACGAAGTTTAAAAAAATAGTACTTCTAGGACTTTTGAATCTTGTAGCCTTAAGTTATGTCAGATGTATCAAAATATCTTTTAATTTTGTACGTAGTTTTAAACATATCACGCGAAAAATTGAAATTAAAGTATTGTCATAATAGGAAAGAATCATTCTTTTTTAAACGGATTAATTTATTTTATTTTTTTGAAATGGGTTTTAAAAAAGTAAATTCTTCTTCTTCTTTCAAAATGAAGAGAGTAGTAATTTTTTTTTAATTTTATAAATTGAATAAATAAATTAAAATAATAATATTAATAGAAACGACAAAGTAAATTGAAGTTGGGGGAGTAAAATAATTGACAAGTGGAGAAAGTTTAACTTGGAAAATATAAGTCACTAAATAGTCTTTCGAAAAAGGAAATTTGTGCATTTGTCAAAGTCATTAAATAGTCTTTGAAAATGAAAACATCAAGGGGTGGTTCGGTAGAGTTTGGACTAAATTATGCATAATATTTCATTCGTTTTATTTTAATTGGCCCTGTAAATCTGCCCGTTTAATTAGAGCCAAAAATGTAATATGGCTAAAATGAACCTGTTGTTTTTTTTAAAATAAAAAATTCAAGAGTATATTTGGCCATTTTCCTTAAATGATAGTATAATGTCTGACAGCATTCTTCAAATGTGTATAAAATTCAACACATCAAAATATTTGATTTGCAATTTAAAATTCGTCTCACAAGTATGTACATAGATAAGTTGTGAGAAAATATATACATTATTTTAATTTCTAACAACGTATAGTTAATCCCTAGTGCATAGATCTCTCATAAGTAATCCTTGTAGTACTAATACATGCATAATTATAACCAACTATGAAACGATCTATTTTTGAATTGGACACACACAGTGGCGGAGCTCGGGTGCAAAGAGTTTACAAGAAGCTCTTTCACTTAAAATTTAAAAATAAATATAAAATTAAAAGAATTTAAGTTTGGTGCATCGTCAGTGTTTTTTTTTTAACACTATCAGGTAACTATTACCTGTTGTAGCAGGTCATCCATCCATTTTTTAGGTAAAAGTTACATGATGGTGTAAAAAGAAAATACACCGACCATGCACCAAACTTAAACTCAAATTAAAATTATTTTTTACGTGAATTCCCTTATTTTCTATGTACATATGTTTACTTCTTTTTATTTTCTGAATCTCCTCATGAAAATTCTGACTCTGCTGCTCGGACAACGGGCCAACACCAAATTTTCCTATATAAGGAGGCATCAAGAAGTCACTCTACCCCATCATAACAAAAAATAAAATTCTCAAAGAGTGAAAGAGAGAAATAAGGTTAACTACACAAAATGAGCAACCCAAATGGCAAAGGCAACGATGAGAATGGTAAAGAAAATGAGATGATCACAAGTAGTGAAATAATAAAATCAGTTGGTATTGTTGCTGCTGCTGTTGGTTTTGCTGCATGGGGCATTTGTAAAATTATGGGGTCTTCAGTTGATGAAAATAACAAGAAGATTATGAAAAAACCAGGAGCAGATGGATACATGAATAGGGAAGACTTTGAAAAAAATCCGAAAGACTATTTCCGCGATCTTCACGGAAAGAAATGAAATCAATTGATGGATGATCGATCGTTTCATTTTCGATTTCTACTATATATATATATATATATATATATATATATATATATATTTCTTATGTAGTATTACTGTTTGCATACTCCTGCAAATTGATTATATACATATCTTTCTTTTCGAATGTTAAGTTTATAAATATGATATGATATGATGTGTGCTCGTGTCGTAAAATGTCTCTATATTGCTATTACTTGTAAGAAATATGTGGGATGTTCCATTGTGTTGGATCCAAGTTTTAAAGTTTGATATTTAACATCTACTTATATCAAATTGTTGAAATTAAATTTTAGAAATATCGTTTCAAATATCAAATGCCCACACCCTTAATGAATTATTTATAAAAATATCTCAATCATATATTGGAGGCCTATAAAGGCAAAACGGCCTAAGGCAAAACTATAATAAGGGCCTTATCTTAAGTTTTAAGTTTAAACTCTAATGAAAATGCTTTTTTTTTCTTTTCTGGTTTTTGCTTGTGGTAAAACGAGTGTTGAGAAAAAATTAAAAGGATAAATATAAAGTAAAGAATAAATATTGCAATTATATTTTGAATATATGATATCCGAAAGTCGCAATTTTCATTTATTATTATTACATAATAGTTTTGTTTTATCAAAAATTTACTAGTTTAAAATTTTATATTCGTCTCTGTCACACACATATATAAGGGTGGCAAAGGAACCGGAATTTTCCGTTCTGATCCGGTTACGTCGGTTTCGGTAACACAACGGTAGCGGTTGCAACCGCTATATCGGTACACAATGGTCCGGAATCCGTTACCGATGCAAACCGTGACTTTTTTCCGGTAGTTCCGATTTACCGGATCCGGTCCGGCATCATAATTAACGTCTGATTTTTAAAAAAATAGTTAAATAAATATAATTAAATTTATTAAAAATATTATATTAACTTAAACTTAAAAGATATATATTTTTAAAGTTTAAGATATATTAAAAAATATTATATAATTTAAATTTAAGAAAAAACGTGAAGTTCGTCTTTTCGGTATAGATCCAGTTGCCGGTCCAGTCCGATCCAATTTCACACCAATAACCAACGGATCAGTGTGGAACAGCAAAAAAATTCGGTATTCCGGTTCCAGTAGTATCGGTTCCGATAAAAAACTTCGGTAATGCTGTGCCGGTACCAATACCGGTTCCGATCGGTTGCCACTCTTACACACATCCTTGCTTAATACACTTCCTTCGTGAATACAAGTCTAAACGTAGCACTACTTGACCAGATTGGGCCATAACTCATAAGGACAACAAATTACAATAAGACAACACACATCCATACATCCACATGGATAGGATTAGGAAGAAGAAAAAGTAAACATAATGTAACTTAATGATGAAGAATCAATAATGTGTAAATAGCAACAAGCGTCAAGCTCAATATGTCATGCATGTAAATGAAATTGCCCCACCTTCTAATTCTTTTGGTGGGACAGTTTTAAAGTAACGATAAAGTTCTTTTTATATGATCTTTTTAGTTCATTTCTTTTAAATTGCCATAATTTTATTTAAGAATTATACGTTGACAATCAACATTTTAAAGTATCGCGGTTTTATTATATTGATATGAAAAAAATTATAATTTATTAGGGATCTATTTTATTAAATTAATCTTACTAATTATACTTTGAAAGTATAAATTTGAGCATATATAATTTGTTTAGTCATTTAATGACAAAAATATGAACAATTATAATTTTAATGTCCATTTTTATATCTCATGATATCATGAATATCGATAAAAGAAAAAAATAATAAAGTTCATCATTCAATTTATAATTTTTTAATTATCATGTAAAATAAAATATGTCCAATTAAAATAAAACAAAAAATATGATTTTTTTTTGTGTTTCTTATTTAATCTACCACTGGAAGTATGATTTTTTTATTTGAACTATCGCCCAAATTACTAAACCACAAGGACAATACATGTAGACAATTTTTTTTATTTTATCCTTAATATTAATTATTTTTTTAAACTTAATTTTAAGATACAATATAAATATTATTTAATTAGAGTTCTATGATAAAATAATTATATTATTGATTATTTTTTTAATGAGTAGGCTAAATTAAAATCTAGTAAGTAAAAATTTACGAGAAAATAATAATCAAACTTAATAATGAAGAATCAATAATGAATGGCCCAGCTTCAGTCCTTTCACAGTGGGAAAAGTTATGACCCAGCTATCTTTGTATGATTTATAAATTACTGGTTTGAATTGTAAAATATATCATTAATGTTTGTATTAGAATAAATTATCTAACATATCTCTTTATCCGTTAAGTCATTTTTCTTTTTCTTTTTGTATTTCTTTCATATTTTCTTCATTTTTTTTTTCATATATTATTAATAAAATTAATTTAGTAAAATATATTTCTAATCAATTTTTTTCTTAAAATAATATATCAAATCAACAGATCCACGTAATATGAAAGGAAGAGATTAAGTAGCCGTTTGGCTATGAATTTTTTTTTTTTTCGAAAAATTATTTCACTTTAGTGAAAAAGGTGAAAAATTATATGTGTTTGGCCATGAGAATTTCAAATACAATTTCGAACAGGAGGTAAATTTCTTGTTGCTTCTTCGTTTGAACTGCCAAAAAATGTTGGAACATTTTCCCAAATAGGGTGCTACACTTTCCACAGTCAACAAAAGAAAAATGCAAGAAATAATAGCTTGCGTGCCAGTTTGTTATTCTATCTTTTTTTTTTCGTTTTATTGTTTCACACTATTAATTTGACACCTCTGTTAAAAATATTTAATTAGAGATGTTCTACTCTATATTGTTAAATTAGTCTTATCAAATATTATCTTTAATTCAAAATAAGTTATTTTTTCCGCCAATGCATATTTATTAAAAGAAAAAATCGAACACAAGTTATACTTTTCTTTACAGTTTAATCCTTTTGGATTTTATAAAACTATTTTTGAAATTTTAATTACATTAAAATGAAATTAATTATGTCTCTTGCAACTCATAATTTAGAAAGTGTAAATGAAGGGCACAATTGAAATAAATTTTCAACATATCTTTTGAAAAATAAATAATTCACTTATTCTAGACATTAAAAACTAACTCAAAAGTTCACTAATTTTGAACTTTAAAAAATAATTTAAAAAATCACTTATTTATACCAGAGGAGTTGTGTTTTAGAACTTTAAATTGACGAAATCGTTTAAGAAAGAATGAAATATTTTTATTTTGTACGGGGTTTAAAAAAATAGTACTTCTAGGACTTTTGAATCTTGTAGCCTTAAGTTATGTCAGATGTATCAAAATATCTTTTAATTTTGTACGTAGTTTTAAACATATCACGTGAAAATTTGAAATTAAAGTATTGTCATAATAGGAAAGAATCATTCTTTTTTAAACGGATTAAAATTTATTTTTTTTGAAATGGGCTTTAAAAAAGTAAATTCTTCTTCTTCTTTTAAAATGAAGAGAGTAGTAATTTTTTTTTAATTTTATAAATTGAATAAATAAATTAAAATAATAATATTAATAGAAACGACAAAGTAAATTGAAGTTGGGGGAGTAAAATAATTGACAAGTGGAGAAAGTTTAACTTGGAAAATATAAGTCACTAAATAGTCTTTCGAAAAAGGAAATTTGTGCATTTGTCAAAGTCATTAAATAGTCTTTGAAAATGAAAACATCAAGGGGTGGTTCGGTAGAGTTTGGACTAAATTATGCATAATATTTCATTCGTTTTATTTTAATTGGCCCTGTAAATCTGCCCGTTTAATTAGAGCCAAAAATGTAATATGGCTAAAATGAACCTGTTATTTTTTAAAAAATAAAAAATTCAAGAGTATATTTGACCATTTTCTTAAATGATAGTATAATGTCTGACAGCATTCTTCAAATGTGTATAAAATTCAACACATCAAAATATTTGATTTGCAATTTAAAATTCGTCTCACAAGTATGTACATAGATAAGTTGTGAGAAAATATATACATTATTTTAATTTCTAACAACGTATAGTTAATCCCTAGTGCATAGATCTCTCATAAGTAATCCTTGTAGTACTAATACATGCATAATTATAACCAACTATGAAACGATCTATTTTTGAATTGGACACACACAGTGGCGGAGCTCGGGTGCAAAGAGTTTACAAGAAGCTCTTTCACTTAAAATTTAAAAATAAATATAAAATTAAAAGAATTTAAGTTTGGTGCATCGTCAGTGTTTTTTTTTTAACACTATCAGGTAACTATTACCTGTTGTAGCAGGTCATCCATCCATTTTTTAGGTAAAAGTTACATGATGGTGTAAAAAGAAAATACACCGACCATGCACCAAACTTAAACTCAAATTAAAATTATTTTTTACGTGAATTCCCTTATTTTCTATGTACATATGTTTACTTCTTTTTATTTTCTGAATCTCCTCATGAAAATTCTGACTCTGCTGCTCGGACAACGGGCCAACACCAAATTTTCCTATATAAGGAGGCATCAAGAAGTCACTCTACCCCATCATAACAAAAAATAAAATTCTCAAAGAGTGAAAGAGAGAAATAAGGTTAACTACACAAAATGAGCAACCCAAATGGCAAAGGCAACGATGAGAATGGTAAAGAAAATGAGATGATCACAAGTAGTGAAATAATAAAATCAGTTGGTATTGTTGCTGCTGCTGTTGGTTTTGCTGCATGGGGCATTTGTAAAATTATGGGGTCTTCAGTTGATGAAAATAATAAGAAGATTATGAAAAAACCAGGAGAAGATGATGATGAATACATGTATAGGGAAGACTTTGAAAAAAATCCTAGAGAATATTTCCGCAATCTTCGCGGAAAGAAATGAAATCAATTGATGGATGATCGATCGTTTCATTTTCGATTTCTACTCTCTCTCTCTATATATTTCTTATGAAGTATTACTATCTAACTCCTTGCAAGCGCGCTAGCTGCACAATTAGTACTATTGAACTATTACTGGATGTTATCCTTATTCTCTCTCTCTCTCTATATATATATATATATATGATATGATGTGTGCTTGTGTCCTAAAATGTCTCTATATTGCTATTACTGGTAAGAAATATGTGGGATGTTCCATTGTGTTGGATCCAAGTTTTAAAGTTTGATATTTAACATCTACTTATATCAAATTGTTGAAATTGAATTTTAGAAATATCGTTTCAAATATCAAATGGCTTAATGAATTATTTATAAAAATATCTCAATCATATATTGGAGGCCTAAGGCAAAACCGCCTAAGGCAAAACTATAATAAGGGCCTTATCTTAAGTTTAAACTCTAATGAAAATGCTTTTTTTTTCTTTTCTGATTTTTGCTTGTGGTAAAATGAGTGTTGAGAAAAAATTAAAAGGATAAATATAAAGTAAAGAATAAATATTGCAATTATATTTTTAATATATGATATCCGAAAGTCGCAATTTTCATTTATTATTATTACATCATAGTTTTGTTTTATCAAAAATTTACTAGTTTAAAATTTTATATTCGTCTCTGCCACACACGTATAAGGGTGGCAAAGGAACCGAAATTTTCCGTTCCGATCCGATTACGCCGGTTTCGGTAATACAATGGTGCCGGTTGCAATCGCTATATCGGTACACAATGGTCCGGAATCCATTACCGATGCAAACCTTGACTTTTTTCCGGTCCGTCATCGTAATTAACGTCCTACTTTTAAAAAAAAACTTAAATAAATATAATTAAACTTATTAAAAATATTATATTAACTTAAACTTAAAAGATATTTAAGTTTAAGATATATTAAAAAATATTATCTAATTTAAATTTAAGAAAAAACGTGAAGTTCGTCTTTTCGGTATAGATCCAGTTGCCGATCCAATCCGATCCAATTCCACACCAGTAACCAACGGATCGGTGTGGAACAGCCGAAAAATTTGGTATTCCGATTCCAGTAATATCGATTCCGGCAAAAAACTTCGGTAATGCTATGCCGGTACCAATACCGGTTCCGGTCGGTTGCCACTCTTACACACATCCTTGCTTAATACACTTCCTTCGTGAATACAAGTCTAAACGTAGCACTACTTGACCAGATTGGGCCATAACTCATAAGGACAACAAATTACAATAAGACAACACACATCCATACATCCACATGGGTAGGATTAGGAAGAAGAAAAAGTAAACATAATGTAACTTAATGATGAAGAATCAATAATGTGTAAATAGCAACAAGCGTCAAGCTCAATATGTCATGCATGTAAATGAAATTGCCCCACCTTCTAATTCTTTTGGTGGGACAGTTTTGAAGTGACGATAAAGTTCTTTTGATATGATCTTTTTAGTTTATTTCTTTTAAATTGCCATAATTTTATTTAAGAATTATACGTTGACAATCAACATTTTAAAGTATCGCGGTTTTATTATATTGATATGAAAAAAATTATAATTTATTAGGAATCTATTTTATCAAATTAATCTTACTAATTATGCTTTGAAAGTATAAATTTGAGTATATACAATTGGTTTAGTCATGATAAAGACACTATTGAAAAAATATAATAATATTCTCCTGACTTAATAAAAAAAAAAATTAAATTGAAACAAATACTTTTAGAAAAAGGGTCAACTATGTTTAAACGAATGATTTTTTTCTTTTTAATTGAGGTGTGTTTCTCGTATAATAAATGCGTGATATATTCTTCCTACATCCAACTATTTTATTTTTATTTATTTTTGATGTTTCTTCCATAATTTTCTTCTTGCTTCTTCGTTTGAACTTCCATAAGAAATTAAACATTTTCCGAAGAAAAAAAATGGTACACATTACATCATGTCACATTAGAGTAGTGGACTTCATAGTCAACCCCCCCCCTTCCCCACCCCACCCCACCCCAAAAAAAAAAAAAAAAAAAACTAAAAATTAGGAGACAAAAATGAATGAAATTTAGGAAGTAATGGCTAAATGGAGTATGATGTGAATGCATTGATGAGCAATAATTGATTCTTCCACAGCTTAGTTGACTACTTATATTCCCCAATTTTACAATTAATATTCCACCCGTATCATTTTACTTTTCTTAATTTAACTTGACATTTTAATTAAAAAATAATTAATAACATAATTAATTTATCATAATACTCCTATTAAATGATGTTTACATTTTAATTTGAAGGAAAAATAATTAACGCAAAGAGTAAATATGAAAAAAAAAATTTGTCTCTTCTTGATTTGTGAAAAATGACAAGTAAAAGAAGAAATTAAATTAAAAAATTTGGAATAAGTAAAATGAGACGGAGGGAGTGTAATGGCAAAATAGTAAATTGTTATAAAAATAAAGACAAAATCTCAATATCAAATTTAAAGAAATGAGAGAATTTTAGAGAATTTTTGCACTTTCTTCATTTCAAAATAATTAAATTGTTGAGGTTTGACACATTTTTTAAGAAGAAATTTTAGGATACAAATTATGGGTTACTTTTTACTATTACTCGTTTAATTGTTCTTAAATTACTGTATTAGAAAATGTGAAGTACTCCTCAGTTTTATTTTACTTGTCATAAATTTTCTAATTGTATTTTTACTTTTACTTGTCATTTTTGACATATTAAGAAAAGATAATTTATTTTTTCCTTTTTATTGTTATTATTAATTATTTTTTCTCCAAATTAAAATATAAACAACATTTAATAGGAGTAAGTAGTCATGTTATTAATTTTTTTTCTTAATCAACGTGTCAAGTAAAATAAAACGGAGGAAGTACTTAAGAACCTTATTAAATGAAAGGGTAAAATTGAAAGAAATTTTGAATATGTCTCTTGAAGAATGGACAATTCATTTATTTTAGACATTGAAAAATAGCTCAACAATTCAATTATTTTGAAATAGAGGAAGCAATACTTTTGCTTTTACTACTTGGATATAGTATCAATAAAAATGTACAAAAGAGTGACTATTTATAGACTACCAAACTTACTCCATAATGTTGTCAAACTTGATATCAAGTTGACAACTTGGTCAACTTTCTTAGGTATTCAAATATATTCAAATTGAACAAGTAACTTCAAGTTTGGCAGTTTGGCCAACTTCCTTAGGCATTCAAATCCAAAATGAACAAGTAACTCTTCGTGTTCACATTCAATTTGACTACTACTACACATACATATGTCACATGACATCTATATTATATAGCACTCCCCCTTGGATGTCCATTAATATATAATGTGTTTCGTTAAAATCTTACTAGAAAAAATCCAATGGGAAAAAATCTAGTAAAGAAAAAAGAGTACACGCATATTGTAATACGACTTTAGTGTTGTCTCATTAAAAACCTTACCAGGAAAATTTGATTGGAACAAAATCTTGGTTAAAGAAAAAAGAGTACAACGCATATTTTACTTCCCTTGATGAAAACTTTAATTTAATGACTTGAATCTCTGCATCTCAATCTTGTGCACCATGTTCTCGAAAGTTGCAGTTGGTAGAAACTTGATGAATAAATCGATAATATTGTCACTTGAACGAACCTGTCGCAAGATGAATAAATCAGCAATATTGTCACTTAAATGAATCTATCGCATGTTAATATTATCATTCTTTTGGAGCTCATGTGAGTAGAAAAGTTTTGGCAAAATATGTTTTACTCTTTCTCCTTTTAATTGCTCTATGCATGCTTCATTATCTTCATATAAAATTGTAGGCACTTTATCACATTCCAGGCATATTTTTCTCGATTGAGATGTATCATGGATTTTAACCACATATTTTCGGCTTGCTTTATGAATACCACTTATCTTAGCATGATTTGAAAAAGAGACAATTATTGTATATTTCAGCGAACGCCATGATTTAGTTGTATCTTCATATATAAGTAAATAGCCCATCAGAGATTGACTTTCATGTGAATCACATAAATATCTTTTCAATGTATATTCATCGATGAAAAAATATTTCATTTGTCAAAAACTCCGAGTATACATCAAATAATACACATTGTTAGCTGCCTCATTAAAAACCTTGTCATGAAAACCCTGTAGGACAAAATCTCAACAAAGGAAAAAAGAATAAAGCGCGTATTATACTCACATAGAGTAAAACATCATTTTATTCTTGTAAATAATGCTCCATAATTCATAAGTACACCAACTGCACTAAAACATGGTAGGTACTAATCATTTTCATGAAATTAAAATTGATTTATTTTTAAGTTAAGCGATCTATATAATTGTAATGCCCCGAGAGTACACCCTGGGCATCACATGGTGCCTATAACTCCAAAGGATCACAAGCTAACCCATGTTGGTACCTTACGTGAGCACTGTATAAAATAACAAAGAACATGTGTGGAACTTAGCTGAAAATGTCATCAGGTATAAAATACGAAAATATTACGAAATCAAAATACTGAAAACATCTGTTTGAAAACAATATCTGTAAGACTGCCAATAACATCTGATAACTAAATAACTGACTGGAAATGTCCGAAAGCCTCTAATTGACTGACTGAGGAATTGATGGGACAGGTCCCCAACTAACTCTGATCGAATATTGAATTGAACTGAAATAAACATAAATGGTCCTCGAAACATAAGGACTCACCACTGCTATGCTGTGGACACACTCGAGTGTCGAAGTGCGTCAGGAACTTGGGCGTTCGAACCTACGATATGAGACATCATAGCACAAGAAATGAGTATGCGGTCAATACTTTGAATTTATTAGTATGCTAAATGGAGTTAAACTGATATGCATGGCTCATGTGCATGAATAAGAACTGACTGTAAGTATGGCATAAGATAACTGATGTATAACATGCATGAAAGCTATAAAATCTGAGAATGCATGACCAAGCATATAATATAAAAATGGGATAGTTTATAAACCGACATGCTGAAATACTGATACTACACAGCTAGTGACTGTATGGCATGGTCAAGCAAACCTGAAATTGAGTACTAGACTGATTAGTAGACTGAAACTGTGGGAGCTATCATCTAACCGACATGCCCTAAAATAAGTTAGAGGGGGTCCAACCTGTAACCCCAGTTGGAAGGGTGTCAGTACCGTACCACGAGTACTAACAATGGCTATATGGATCCACTGAAGAGTTGTCCCAAAGGACTAAGGGTCACCCTCAACTGGCAGGGCCCAAATGAGATATGTGCCAACCCTCAACTGGCAGGTTAACGTCTCAACCTATGCTGGCTACGTAGTTCTAAAATACAGGGACTGCTACTAAAGGTCACACCCTCAACTAGCAGGTGAGCCCCCATCCCTGGATTCACTCAGTGCTAAATCCTATTCCCAACTAAACTGACTCTAATTACTGGACTAAACTGAGCTTACTGACATGATGTACTGACTAAACTGATAATGCTTTACTGTATTCGAACCCCTTCTGAAAGTATTTAAACTAAGTAAAAAACTAAGTTTTCGGGTATTCATAACCCCTAGGACTCGATAATGATATCAATAAGAACACATGAGAGCATTTGAAACCATAATACAATTTGGAGAACATTATAAATAGTCAACAACAACAAACCCAGTGTATTCCCACATAGTGAGGTCTGGGGAGGGTAAGATGTACACAGTCCATACCACTACCTCCGGAGAAGTAGCAAGGCTATTTTTGATAGACCTCCGGCTCAAGATAAGATAAGTAATCACAGCCGTACAAAATGCGTAGAACAAGATGGCAAGATATAAAAACGCCCCTACAATGGAAAGTAAACAAAGAATAGTAGGCACTCGTAATACAGCATGCAACAAGGTAGCCTAACAAGAGTAATACACCAAACAACATCATAAATAGTTATTGTTCAAAATTCATCTATGAGGCATTTCATCAAACACACGAGGGTCGTGAGTTAAAGCATGGAATTAGTTTAATACACATGATAGTAACATAACTTCAATACTAAAATCATGTGTTAGGGATTTCAACATGAAATTTGCATTCTTCAAACATGTCAAGAACTAATCCCAACGAAAAAACACTTGTAAACATGGTATAAAGTTAAAATTCATGGAAGTTCATGGATAAAATTCATAAATACATGTTAATATCATAATTAAACTTGAAAATATGGTTCTTGAACCCCATGGATGAAAAGGGTCCATAAATCAACACATAACATACCTTGCTTGAAGAATTCGTGAAGTTTTTGGTGGGTTTCTTGGGAGTTGACCTTGAATGTTGAAGAGCTAGATTTTGTTCTTGAGAGGAAAAAAGTGAATAATAATGTATATATGCTATTTCGGGTTGAAATTATGTGTTTAGGATGGTTTTGATATGAGACAAAAGATCTTATTGTCCTTCAATACGCGAAATCAAAAGCTGAAAAAATCAGGAGCGTGCTATGGAGCGTGCGTCGCATGCTCTGGAGCTCCAGAATGGAGCATGTGTCGCATGCTCTATCGCATGCTCCCTAGGGTGTACTGGAGCGTGTGTTTCACGCTAATCGTACACAGCTTCTATTTTGGACTTCCAAACATATCCTTACGCTTGCTCAAAAATTTTGAAACTCACCCTAGATGTACATTTGACAACCCTGACCCCGATCATGAATCAACTTTAAAATCGACATTCTAAGGTTGGAAAGGTCGGGAATGATATCATTGAAGTTTAGGAGTTTTAGAAATGAGTAAGTCTCAACACTTAGTTTTATTTTAGATTCTAAGTGTCTTAAGAAAACACTAAGAACTGAATTAAGCTAAAAATGCACGGGGTATTACAATATATCCCCTTGAGAACATTCATCCTCGATGAGACTGGTTACACTGAGAATACTTATAGACTAAGGTTATATACCGACATGCACAACTGAAACATGACTGAATCTTGAAACATGACACATGGATGAACTCATTCGTGAATGCATGAATGAAATGAGAATGATATGCAGCTGGAACTGAGTATGAAGTAGAATAAATCTAAGGAATACTGTTACCTTAAGCCGAGTCTTAGATTGCGGAGAAGAGATGAGGGTACTTGGTTCGCATGTCTGCTTCTGCTTCCCAAGTGACTCCTTCATCATATTGGTTTCGCCAAAGGACTTTGACCAAAGGAACTTCTTTGTTCCTTAGTTTGCGAATCTGACGGTCAAGAATTTTGACTGGGAATTCTTTGTAAGAGAGACTGTTCTGAACATCTACACTTTCTAAGGGAACTACAACCGCTGGGTCACCAATACACTTCTTTAACAAGGACACATGGAACACTGGATGGACTAATGCCAACTCTGCAGGCAATTTAAGCTCGTAAGCTACCTTTTCGCAATGACTTAATATCCTGTAAGGTCCTACATATCGAGGACTGAGCTTCCCCTTTTTGGAAAATATCTTCACTCCCTTCATGGGAGAGATTCGCAAATAAACCAAGTCACCAACCTCAAACTCAAGGTCTTTCTTCCTCACATATGCATAGGACTTCTGTCGGCTTTGGGTTCTCTTAAGCCTTTTTCTGATTAGCTGAACTTTCTCCACTGCATCAAATACTAAATATGGCCCTATCAATGCGGTCTCCCTTACCTCAAACCAACTGATAGGAGATCTGCACTTTCTTTCATAAAGAACCTTAAATAGGGTCATCTAAATACTGGAGTAATAGTTGTTATTATACGCAAACTCAATCAAAGGAAAGTGGTCATCCCAACTACCCTTAAAATCAATAACACATGCTCTCAATATGTCCTCTAAGGTATGAATGGTCCTCTCTGCCTGACCATCTGTCTGAGGGTGAAAGGTTGTACTGAGACAAATTTGGGTACCAAGGCCCTTCTGAAAATCCTTCCAGAACTGAGAGGTGAACTGAGTACCCCTATCTAAAATGATGGACAACGAGACTCCATACAATCTAACCAACTCTCTAATATAGAGATTAGCATAGTCCTCGGCTGAATAAGAGGTATAGATAGACAAAAAATGGGTTGATTTGGTCATTCTATCTACAATAACCCAAATCGAATCATGCTGGCGATGTGAGCGAGACAACCTTGTCACGAAATTCATGTTCACCTCTTCCCACTTCCAAGTGGGAATACTGAACTCCTGCATAGAACCAGTAGGCTTTTGGTTCTCAACCTTGACCTGCTGACAATTAGAGTACTTAGCTACACACTCTGCAACATCCCTCTTCATCCTACTCCACCAATAGAGTTCCTTCAAATCATGGCACATCTTAGTGGCCCCTGGATGAATAGAGTAACGTGCACTATGCACTTTTGCATGGACCCACTACCTCAGGCCATCTACACATGGCATACACAGTCTACCCTGACAATGCAACAGACCATCTCCTTCTTGGGAGACAACCTCTACCTTCTGATCTCCGAATGACTCGTTCAACTTAACTAGACTGGGATCCCTATCTTGATTTTATTTCACTTCAGCAACTAAGAAAGATTTTGAACTATTTTGATCCCATACACTACCCTCAGCTGAGTCTACCAAACGAATACCTAATTTGGTAAGCTGATGAACCTCCTGAACCAACTTCCTCATATCATTCTCAACATACGCAACGCTACCTATAGACAATCTACTAAGGGTATCTGGCATTACATAGGCCTTACCTGGATGATATAAAACACTCATATCATAATCTTTCAGCAATTCTAACCACCTTCTTTGACAAAGATTCAACTCTCTCTGTGAAAAATATATTATAAACTCTTGTGATCAGTGAACACATCAACATGCACCCCATACAGATGATGCCTTCAAATTTTCAAAGCAAACACAATGGCTGCTAATTCAAGATCATGGGTAGGATAACTCTTCTCTTGGGGCTTAAGCTGTCTAGAGGCATAGGCTATGACCTTACCTCTCTATATCAATACACAACCCAAACCAACTCTGGAAGCATTGCAGTACATAAAAAACGCATCTGAACCATTTGACAAAGTAAAAACTGAGGCTGAGGTGAGTCGAGTCTTCAACTCCTGAAAACTCTTCTCGCAAGAATCTGATCACATAAACTTGACTTTCTTCTGAGTCAATCTGGGCATGGGGATGCAATAGACGAAAAACCTTCAACAAACCTTGGGTAATATCCATCCAAACCCAAAAATCTCCTGATGTCTGATGTAGAAATAAGTTTGGGCTAGTTTCTCACAGCTTCGATCTTTTGAGGGTCAATTCTAATGTCATCACCGAAAACTATATAGCCAAGGAAAGCTACTGATATTAGCCAAAACTCACACTTACTAAACTTGGAAAATAACTGATGAGCTCTAAGAGTCTGCAATTAAATTTCGAGGTAGTCTGCATGATCAGTTTCATTACGGGAATAGTCAAGAATATCGTCAATGAAGACTATAACGAATATGTCTAAGTACTGTTTGAACACCATGTTCATCAAGTCCATGAAAGCTGTTGGGGCATTGGTAAGACCAAAAGACAAGACTAGAAATTTGAAGTGACCATACCGAGTTCTGAAAGCTATTTTCAAAATATCACGTTCTCTGACTCTGAGTTTACGATAGCCGGATCTGAGGTCTATCTTAGAGAAGTAACTGTCACCTTGAAGTTGGTTGAACAAGTCATCGATTCTGGGAAATAAGTATTTATTATTGGTGGTGACTTTGTTCAATTGATGGTAATTGATACATATACAAAGAGAACCGTCTTTTTTCTCATGAAAATGACTGGAGAGCCCCATGGGGAAACACTGGGCCTAATGAATTCCTTATCTAAAAGGTCTCTCAATTGTTCTTTCAACTCTTTGAGTTCTGTTGGTGCCATTTTGTATGACGAAATAGAGATAGGTTGGGTATCTGGAAGTAGGCCTATTATGAAGTCAATTTCCCTTTCGGGAGGAACTCCAGGAAGATCTTGAGGGAACACATCTGGAAATTCCCTTACTACTAAAACTGACTCGAGATTAGGAGTCTCTGAACTAGAGTCTTTAACTCGAACAAGATGGTAAACAAGTTGACCCCTAAATGTTGAAGCACCACCCTTCCATTCAAGGATTGGTTCATTTAGAAATTAAAAATAAACCACTCCATTTCTACAATCAACTGAAGCATAGCATGAGTGGAGCTAATCCATGCCGAGAATGACATCAAAATCAGTCATCTCTAACTCCACAAGATCGACTAAAGTGACTTTTTGAGATATTGTGACTGAACAGTTCCTATATACCTTCCTGGCTACAATAGAGACACCTACTGGGGTAGACATTGAGAAGGGTTCCACTAAAGTCTCAGGAATAATGTCGAAATTAACAGCTATGTAGGGAGTTACAAAAGAAAGAGAAACTCTAGGATCTAATAAAGCATAAACATGTAAATGGAAGACTTGTAACGTACCATTAACCATATCAGGAGAATTTTTCTGATCCTGTCGGGACTAAAGTGCATACAATCTATTTGGGCGTTAACTACTAGTGTCACTGGAAGCGGCACCTTGCTGAGTCGAGCAATGGATAAAACTAGGGGACGACTGGACTGACCCTGCTGACCACTTTGTGGGTAATCCTTGATCCAGTGGCTTGGCTTGGCATACCCAAAGCATACATTAGTGCCATCTCTACACATACCCTGATGGTTTCTACCGCATTTCTGGTAAAGAGGATTTGTGCGACCACTATTCACACTTTCCTAGAGTTTAAGGCCTGACGCCCTATCCCAAATATCATTTCTAAACTTTGGTGCTGGCGCACTAGCTGAAGATGGAGCTAGGGATGAAGATTTCTGACAGAATTGAGGACGGTTACCACCTTCTGACCTCGACTGAGCAAGACTGAAGCTACCCATTTTGGCCCTCTTATTCTCCCTCTCTCTTTTCTTGTACTTCTGCTCCTCAATCAGTTGAGCATGGACTATCAACCTAAACAAGTTTATTTTCTTAATTAACATCACCGTCCTACACTCTTTGACCACGCTATCAGCTACACCAGAGACAAACTTACTCGTCCTAGACCTGTCATTAGACAAAACATTAGGAGCTTACCTGAATAGTCGAGTAAACTTAAGATAATACTCTTTCACACTCATGTTCTTCGTCCTCAGATTAATACACTCCTTTACCTTAGATTCTCTTAATTCCAAGGGAAATAACTTACCTAGAAAATCTGAAGCAAACTCCTCCCATGCAACAGGTCCTGTATCTGCCCCTATATTTTCCTTTTACTGCTTATACAAGGTGTGAGCAATATGCTGCAACTGATAAGTACCCAACTCTATACTCGCACTAGAGTTCATACCCATAATATCAGTTATCTTCTAAACCATGTCGAGGAATTCCTGCAAATCCTTATCAGACTTAGATCCCAAAAATAGAGGAGGGTTCATTCGGGTGAAGTCTCGAATCCTAGCTGCGACAGTATTAGCTTCTGGAACGACTGGATTAGTAGCCGAATGATTATTCTAGGCTGCTAATGAGTGAGCTAAGGTAGTGAAAGATGCTCAAAATTTAGCATGAGAGACAAGATCATTCAAGGGATCTTCCTGAACAGGTGAAGGTGCGGGTTGATTCTCGTTTCTCCTTCCATTAGTCTTTTTGGGAGGCATCTTCTGTAAACGAAAAGAAAATTAGATTAGAAAGAGTGTATAAATTTAGATCATGCTCAATCGCATGATATAGACACTGAAAGAAGGGAAACCTTTCCTAAAACATCATGTAGCTTCTTGCCCATAAGTGTGGCGCGCTTCACACCCATGCACACGACTTTACTCAATGTGACTTTCAAACTTCCTAGGACACTTTAAAATATTAGGCTCTGATACCAAGTTTGTAATACACCCTAGGCATCGCATGGTGCCTACAGCCCCGAAGGACCACAAGCTAACTCTTGCTGGTACCTACCATGAGCACTGTATAAAATAACAAAGAACATGTGCAAAACTTAGCTGAAAATTCCATAAGGTTTAAAATACGAAAACAATACAAAATTGAAATATTGAAAATAACTGTCTGAAAATAATATCTGTAAGACTGTCAATAACAACTGATACCTGAATAACTGACTGGAAATTTCCGAAAGACTCTAACTGACTAACTGAGGAGTTGATGGGACAGGTCCCCAACTAAATCCTATCGACTATTTAATTGAATTGAAATAAACATAAATGGTCCTCAGAACATAAGGATTCACCACTGTTACTGTTACGGATGCACTAGAGTGTCTAAGTGTGGTTAAGAACTTGAGCATCCAAACCTATGATATGAGACATCATAGCGCAAGAAACGAGTATGCGGTCAGTACTTTGAATGTACTGGTATGCTAAATGGGGTTAAGCTAATATGTATTGTCATTGTATAAATAAGAACTAATTGTAAGTAAGGCATAAGATAACTGATGTATAGCATGCATGAAATCTATAAAATTTGAGAATGCATGACCAAGTATATAACATGAAACTAGGATAGTCTGTAAACCGACATGCTGAAATACTGATACTACATAACTAGTGACTGTATGCCATGGTCAACCAAACCTGAAACTGAGTACTGGATTGATTAGTGGACTAAAACTGTGGAATCTCTCATCTAACCGACATATCCCAAACTAAGTTAGATGGGGTCCAACCTAAAACCCCAGTTGGAAAGTTGTTAATACCGTGCTACAGGTACTAACAATGGAAATATGGATCAACTGAAGAGTAGTCCCAAAGGACTAAGGGTCACCCTCAATTGGCATGGACCTAATGAGATATGTGTCAACCCTCAACTGATAGGTTAACATCTCAACCTATGCTGGCAACGTAGTTCTAGAATGCAGGGATTGCTACTAAAGATCACACCCTCAACTAGCAGGTGAGCCCCCATCCCTGGGATCGCTCGGTGCTAAATCCTACTCCCAACTGAACTGTCTCTAATTACTGGACTAAACTGAGCTTATTGACATGATGTACTGACTAAACTGGTAATGCTCTACTGTATTCGAAACCCCTTCTGAAAGTATTTAAACTAACAAAACAACTAAGTTTTTGGGTATTCATAACTCCCAGGACTCAATAGTAATATCAATAAGAACACATGAGAGCATTTGAAACCATAATACAACTTGGAGAATATCATAAATAGTCATTGTTCAAAATTCATCTATGAGGCATTTCATCAAACACATAGGGGTCTTTAGTTAAAGCATGGAATTAGTTTAATACACATGATAGTAACATAACTTTAATACTAAAATCATGGGTTAGGGATTTTAACATAAAATTTTCATTCTTCAAACAAGTCAAGAACTAATCCCAATGAAAAACACTTGTAAACATGGTATAAAGTCAAAATTCATGGAAGTTCATGGATAAAATTCATAAATACATGTTAATATCATAATTGAACTTGAAAATAGGGTTCTTGAACTCCATAGATGAAAATGGACCATGAATCAACATCTAGCATACCTTGCTTGAAGAATTCATCAAGTTCTTGGTGGGTTTCTTGAGAGTTGACCTTGAATGTTGAAGAGTTAGGATTTGTTCTTGAGATAAAAAAAGGTGAATAATAATGTATCTATGCTATTTGGAGCTGAAATTATGTGTTTAGAACGGTTTTGATGTGAGACAAAATAACTTATTGTCCTCCAATACGCGAAATCAAAATCTAAAAAATTCAGGAGTGTGCTATGGAGCGTGCGCCTCATGCTCCCTAGGGGTGGACTGGAGCGTGCGTCGCACGCTAATCGCACGCAGCTATTGTTTTGGACTTTCAGACATTTCCTTACGCCTGCCCAAAAATTCTGAAACTCACCCGAGATGTACCTTTGACAACCCCGATCATGAAACAACTTTAAAATTGATATTCTAAGGCCAAAAAAATTGGGAATGACATCATCAAAGTTTAGGAGTTTTAGAAAATAGTAAGTCTCATCTCTTAGTTTTATTTTAGATTCTTAGTGTCTTAAGCAAGCACTAAGAGTTGAATTAAGCTAAAAACGCACGATGTATTACAATAATCATTGGAGTTTTCAATGGAATTGCTTTATAGTATTTATAATTCTTTAAGGATTTTCATACAATCTTTGTTATCAAGGTAGACATGATAATAATTCATTATACATATTCAAGCTTTTCAATATTGTCAGGCTGAAACAAAACTCGTTTCATCCACCACAGGAGAAGAATTCTCCTAAAATAACGCCAGTAACTTTGTGAAACCTTTATGCCTCAAGGCATAAGTCATACTTTATATCTTATGAATTTTTCTTTTCGCATAGTAAATCATTTGTGCCCACTGGCATTATATTTTTGGTCTTTGGATTATGAGTCCAAATATTCACTTTTCAAGTAAAAAAACTACTTGGATTACATATTTTTATTTGACCAATAATTTATCTGTCCATATTTTTGACAGATTTATATTCAAGATTCTCGATACTATTTATAATATTGAGCGTTGTATTATATCAAAGAAATCATCGATGATTGTTTAACATTCATTCCAATAAGACATAATTTATGAAGATATCTTCATATTCATTATTATTTAAGTTTTTTTTTAAACCAAAGAGTTGGCTTGTAGGGCCTTTTATTACACAACAAAAGAGGTTTAATATTTACAAGGGTATGAGTCCAAAAGTGACCCAACCCGGAAATAGAAATAGGAAACAAATAAGTTATAAGAAAAAAAAATTAATAAACATAAAAAACTAAAAAGAAAAGGTCACAACATCAGCAACGGGTCCTTTTCTCACCTCCAATATGTAGACATAGATCAAAATCAATCCGAGTTTGGACAGATTTCACTGAAGACACTCAAAACTCTCACAAGTGCCATGAAATCAGACCTTTGAATACTTCTTCAACTCAGATTAGTCAGAGCTACACCACAAATGAAGATATGTGAACAAAAGTTTCTCCTCTATCATGTTTGTGCAGTGTTACACTTTGATTTTACTCATCCATGGACTTCTCTGTAGGTTAAACCCCAAGAAGCTAATACCACTGCAAAAGAAGGCCACAAATAAGTATCATCTCAGCATAACCAGTCTAATGCCTTATGTATCCACTCGTGCAAGTTTGCAGGTACAAATTTTGCCTTTTCAATGTTGCCTTGTTCTTGATATTTCTTTATCATCTATGTCTGGTGTTTCTTTTGTGTGTATCAGTTACGCCTGTGCTTTGAAACCCCTGTTTTGAATATTTCTAATTCTAAGATTGAGGATTTGTGTTTTATCTAACTGTAATATTTCTTTTCCTTTTGCTAGTAAATCTTGGGAAACTAAATAAATTATATCTGTTGTGCCTGCAAAAAGAAAAAACTGATTGGCTAAATAGTCTGCAAGAGTGTTGCCTTCTCTAAAGATGTGCTCCACTGTTGCATCAACATTCATTGTCAGACCATTAATCCTTTTCACATCCACCAGAATGCTCCAAGGAACCTCCCAAATTCTATTCAAAAGCTTTTGTAGCATTAAAGAGTCGGTCTCCAACTGTACTGGTAAGTACTGATGTTGTATACAATATTCCAGTCCTTTTCTCAAAGCCACTGCTTCAGACATTAGAACTGAAGTATTTCCCTAATGAAAAGACTCAACATGAATCAAATTGCCTTCATTATTTTGAATAACAAAAGCCCCAGCACTAGGACCTCCAACTCATTTCACTGCGCCATCTTCCAAAAGACCTTCTTTAATCCTAACAATATCTTCCCTTATTATCAGTTGTTTAAAAATACCTCCAAATCTCTCCCTACTCTATGTAGACAATGCCACTTTAGTCCTCTTCATCTTCTATTTCAAGCAAATAAAAATGTCATCGGACTCAACTACAACCTAATTATCTTTCACAACATTTTTGAAATCAGCTTTTTCTATCCGGAATTTCAAAAATCTAAAAAACCTCTTGATATAAGTAGTCTGACCCCCACAACTGAGCAACATGGGTGCATGGTCAGACCCTGTTCTTACAAGATGCTCCAGTTCTACATTTCCAAAATGACCAAGAAAAATTGATTGATCATTAGTCTATAGAGTCTTTTAAATATACATTCAGAATCAGCTCTCCCATTCCACCATATAAATGGACTTCCTTTAAAAGTAATATAAAAAAGCTCACAAGAGTTCACACAAAATGCAAAGTCTTCATATTCTTGAGGATAAACAGGAAGACCCCATATTTTCTCTTCATCATTCAAAATAACATTGAAGTCCCCACCTACAAGCCAAGGTAACCTTATATTATGACTCAGTGAATAGATATCATCCCACAAATTTAGCCTTTCAAGTGCTGAGCACTTAGTATATACTAAAGTGTAGATAAAGGAATCTCCAGAGGCTTGAAACGTGATCTATAATGTAATTTTCTATTCAGTGTCTGATAAAATCTGTACTTGAATGTTTTTCTGCACGAACACCCAAATTTTACCATTCTGATTGTAATTAGCAAACATCATACCCAATCTTCTTTTATACTTTTGAATGTGTCTCGTGTGCTGAAAAGGCTCCATTAGTGCAATGAGGAAGAACTAGTGATGTTTGTTAAGCATTTGAACCCTATTAAAAGCATGTTGGGTTCTGACTAATCTAATATTCCATACAAGTGCTTTCTAAATCATTTATATATGGATCTAACACTTCTTTTAAGACTAATTCTTATGGGCATACTGATTTCGGCATTAGCCTTGTTCTTCTTCCCTTTTAACTGAATATTTGGTGATAAATCTGCCACCTTCAAAGCATGATTGAGATTGTGCTGGTTTTTATCTTTATCTGTATCTTTCTTGCTTATTTCATCATTTACTTTCACTTGATGCTGATCAATTATCTCCTCCATATTATGTGTAACAATGTCATGTAGGACCTTAATAGGAGAATCAACTGTCAAAGCCACAATGGCCTGTGGAACTGGTTTAATTAACAGTTTCATCTCCATCCCTTTAAACACCATTTGTTGTTGTGAGAGAGTTTTGTCCCCACCCTTGTCAACCAGGTCGTTCTCAGCTTCTAGAGTTACATCTTCACCTTTATCACCATAATTTTTATTTATATTACTGATCTGTAAATTATTTACTTTATTGGCCATATTTACATCATGTTGTTGCTCCTGATCATTCTGCAGGTTACTTTCTTCATCACTGGTGCTATGCAAGATTGTTAAATATTGTTTCTGTTGCTGCAGTTGCACCTGCTCCATTTTTTTCCATTATTATGCACCAGATTATCATACTGCAGGTTACTATTTGCCTTGACGGGATCATCAGCTCCTATATCTGCGTTGTCTATATTTTCTTGCTGATTTTGTTATTATTGCTGCCCCTACTCTTTGACACTGCTGACTTCTACAGTAGATACCACCTCTGATTCTTCATTGCCCATTTTCCGCACAGGCTCAACATCAGTGAGGACCTCTTCTTGATCACCACTATTCTTCTTATCACTTGATCTAATGCTCTCCTCTTGTAAAAAGCTTAGTTAACCCAATTTTGAGTGGTAAGTTCTTCCTTATTAATTGTTTTTGCATTGTCTGTTTCTCGTAACTCATTCTTGTCCTTGTCTTCTTCAGACCCTACTTTTTTTCCCATATCATCGTCTTCAGGTAAATCATCAAAAGGATTTTTAGTGGTCATGTTATCTTCATTTGGATCTCTTGCATTATCACAAAATTTGCCCTTTTCCAATATGAATCTTCTCCTAGTTGGATTCCAGTGTTGAAAATTTCTTTGTTGGGTCCTGTGTACCACTTTCTCCTTTGTTGGATTTGCATTTTGCTGCTCAGATAATTCTGTTTATCCAGGAAATTCAGTGTCCTTCCTCAACTCTGGATATAACACCCTACAATCGACCTCACTATGACCTTAGAGTTTACACCTTTTACAAAATGCTGGTAAAAAATCATATTGAATTTTCACTTTCATAATTCTTTTTTCCTTTCCTAATTCATCTTCAATTTCCATGTGAACAAATTGAGGTTTCTCTACTAACAAATCCAGTTGGACCTTCACCCTAGCACAACTTGGGCAAGTTTTGTTCACAGTTGCTGAATCAAGATGGAGAGGCTTTCCCACAGCTGATGCCAATGAGAACAATGCCTCTTTGACAAAAAAGGTGGGGAGGAGTTCTGGAAATGAGATCCATGCAGTTTCTTGTGAAGTTTCTTCATTTGGTTTGAACTTTGCATCATAAATGAAGGGACGCATCTGATATGAATTACCATCCTTTGCATTGATGTAATAAGCATTCGTAGACATAATATTAATGAAATCTTCTTCTAGATCAAAACTCATTAAGATATGTCTATTTCTCAGAAAATCAATCTTACATTCACCTTTAATCCCACATTGCTTAGGGATTAAATCTCTTAATTCTGATAATTCTGGCCAGCCATAAGAAAATTTGCCAATAATAGCATATTGCAAGTTTTCAATTATGTTCATTCTATTGACTTCTTTCTCCGTCCATTTAACTACTGGAATTCCATATATTAGATCTACTTTCTTTATTGGGATGGGATCGACAACAGTCGTTGTCTTTGTAACATTATTCAAATAATCATTAGGTTGGATGATCGCTGCATAGGAGGTAGCTAGAGGAGAGATATTTGGAATGATTGTCTTTGGGGAGTTGGGATATGTTGGTTGCTAAGGGTAATGGGGGAAAATCAGATTGGTCAGCCAGCGGTGACGGCTGACCATCGGCCGGAATCATGAAAGATGGAGGATGCTATAATGCTCGGGTTTGTATTTTGTACTGCTTGCAGCTCTGCTTCAAAGTTCAGATCCAATCAGATCTAGATCTGTTAGCTTGGTCAGCCGGCGGGGGTGTCTGACCATCGGCCGAAATCATGAATCTACTGGTCACAGCTTTGCTTCAGAGTTCAGATCCGATCAGATCTAGATCTGGAAGATTTTTTTAGAGAGAAGTCAGAGCTTGAATCATGCCAAAGATTTTTTCCTTCAGAGTTATTACTATTTAAGTATCTGAACCTTTTCCAAGGTTTTATGAAGTGTTATGTCGGTGCTCTTTCAAAGAACTTGCCTCATTATCATGACCATCTTGATTATTTGCTCCTTTCTTTCTTTAAGGAGTTTTACCTTTAAAATCGTTTGGTCTACCATGTTTCAGGCATGCCATAGACTCTATTTACAGACTTTTCATCGAAGCATTTACAGTTGAATTATCATATAGAGTCAGGAAACACATCTGAAATTAGTTTGCAACATTTTTCAAATGAGTTATCTCTTGAACTTTAAGTTCACATGTATATTTTTATGAGAATCTAGATAATTTATCTCATACATAATTTTCAACTGTCAATCATATCTCCCCCTAAAATTAGAAAATCTAATATTTATCTCAATCTCATTTTGAAATTCATCTTTGTGTGTTGTGGTGGAGCAATTGAATCATGTACCACACATGAAAATTATTTGATTCCTGACCCTAAAACAATAGTGAAAAGGGAGCCTTGTTGGCTTGATGCATACGAATGTTGTTATATTTTAAATGAAACATCTCATACCAAATTTTTTTTGAAAGATTTATTCTCATAATCAATGACTTAGCTAGAATTGGAGGCATACAATTTCTGCTAAACCAATCAACATTATCAACATAATTTATAGTTTAGAATTGTGCTCTTAATTTAAGAATTCGAGCAAACAACTTTGCAAAAATCAAATTGTAAGTTAATAGAAAAGCACATGTGACCATTTCACAGATGCATCCATCAAACCATACAATAATAATCGATTCACATGGTAGGCGAACGGATCCATATTCACCTTTTTATATGTTCCAAAATTTTAGGAAAGACAATCCCAACCTTAGCTGGTACAATGATCAATTCATTATGAGAACAAGTGGCATTACAGAATTCGTGAAGAACTTTCTATTTCTTCAATATATAACCACATGAATTCTCAATAATTTTTGCATCATATTTGAACCGGGATGGTCAACCATCATGCCAATTGATATTTATTTTAGTAATTTTTTTAATTTACTATTGCATATGATTTTGGCACCATGCTCATATTTGTGTATTACACATAGGAGAAAAAATAAATAATCTTTTACATAAATATTTATAACTTGCCTCGATTGTAGTAATATGAAGATATAACATCTTTCCATTATTTATAGTCTCAATAAAATTTATTTTTGACCAATTATTTCAAATTTAATAAGTTTCTTTTGAGACTTACTACAATCCCAATATTATGAACAATTTCATTCCTCCAGATAGTAACAATTAAGCATTTTTGGAGCTCTCAATTAATTTTGTATACTATCACATATTTCACACATCATTCATATGGTGAACATCTCTTTTAAGGAGAAAATCATATAAGTACGGTCATAATCTTAAAACATTACATAAATAAGACTTGTTTCTTGCTTTTACCCTTTGGCAATCCATGATAAACATATCAAAATATATATGGCATACTACAAGTACACTATCAATGACCGTTTACACCCATAGAGGTGATATGTGATACTTATCCAACCATGCATGAGCATGTCCTTATTCATAAATTATATCACATCTTGACACATTCATTTCAAGAATGATCGAGCATCAACGATGCTTATCACAAGTTTCCTTCTCTTCAAGGAATGAACTATAATCATATGTACATGCTTTATAATTTTTATTCGACACTCATTCTCACACTATAAAATTTATTATATTACATGATAGACCTCAACATTATTTTTAAATGTCAAGCACACCATCACTTTATATTTTTTATTTTGATGGAAGATATAAAATTTATATCAAATTAGGTCGCACGACAATCACATGCGCAATGACCTTTCACATCATGTCCATTAGTGACAAATATTACCATCACTATTTGAAGGATAAGTTGAGAACCCATAATGTTCTTCGAAGAATTTTCTAATTCTTTAATATATATGTTATGTAACACTCAATGTGCACATCTTCGAGATGGCAAAATCGTTCATGTCAACTTATGAACTTATTTGTACTAGTAAACTCCAAGTTTACCATGACATATAATTTTACTTAGTAAATTTCATCTTTACTAGAACATGAATAAATTTTCAAGTTTACTATTTTGGAGTATATTTACTATTCGACGAATTAACAGTTAAACATGACACCCCCCAAGGGTTGGGTATTCAAAAGTTTTATGAACTAGACTAGACAAGGAAATTAATTTGTGTTCGATATGATGTGATTATAGATTGATCGAAGAAAGTCATACGGATTGCTTCGGGTGACGAGTTTGGTATTCAGATACGAGTACAGTGACTAGTAATCTTTCCATGATTTGTGATTCTTAATTTGCATATTTTATACATGATTTTGATGAAACAAGGATTAATGAATGCTTTGAAATTGCAGTGGGGCAGACTTTTACTTGATATGATACTGAAATTAGGTATTTGAGATGTTCACAAGACATATTTATCATTACTTGAGATATGACCACTAATGTTATGAAAGTTCTTCACTTATATGAGAAATAAGTATTTTTGACATGTGTTTTTATTCACGTTTATATGTAATATGATTTGATATGAACTTTAAGTGATATGTACTATTCTGAAAAATGCTTTCATATGTATCTATTGTCACTATTTTTTGAAAGAACATTTATTTCATAATGTTTTATGACTTGTCCCTATTATCTCACTCCTCGCTATTGTTTTTATAGAGAATGCAGGTGACGATTAGGATTTTGTTAGCTAGAGATCTCGAGGTAGCATATTCCCGATGAGCCCCGCATTTGTTGCCTGGGCTAGAGTTTATTTACTTGTTATGTTCATCCTCTTGAAAACTCTTAGAGTTGCTTCATAGTCATGTCTTTAGAGTTTTAAGTATTCTTTCATTATTTTTGGACTTGTGGAGTATTTGACTTCCTCTCATTTTTTGAGATGGATTTCATATTGTAATTGGTGGTATTGGTATATTACGTTGATTTTGGTGACTGGTATTGGTGTTTTACGTTGATTTTGGTTAATGGTATTGGTGTTTGGTGTGATGTTTGTGATATTGGGTTATTGTGTTGTGGATTTGAGATAAGAAATTTTCTTGTTAGGCCCGAACATAGGAAAAACTCTGTCCGATTTTCTGGAATTCTGACGAGGCTTGCTTTGGAGTCCTAAAGGTTATTCCAGTGACTATGGAGCACACGTTAGTAGTAGAATCTCAATTATGGTTATGTTGCCGGTCATTCCTATAATCATGATTCTGCGAGGACGTGATAGGATGTGTCTAACTTTCATTTTTGTTCCTCCTTACGTGTGTATCAATTTGAGTCGAATAATTGCATATAGCACTACATATCCTGGTTCCATCTCATTCAAATTGATCATCCTTTAGAAGTAGACCAAAGTTCAATGTGCATAAAGTGTCGCCTATGGCAGGCAATAGTTACCTCACAACTGGAAGAAGAAGAAGCAGAGATAACACAAAGCTTTGTACCATAATAAGAAATGTAATAGAGTCCACTCCCAGAATGAGTACTCATTTACCACCATAGGTATGTAAGAGTGTTATAATTTAGGAACTTATCTTCATTGAAAGGACACTTGAGAGCAAAGGACACTTGAGAACTTGGTCAATATAATGTATAGACGTATTTTTTTTAACTATGAAGATACTGTTGATAATTTTATAACAATGAATATGAACTAAAAATTACATTGAGAACTCAATTTTTCATGGAACTGAAACGCTGGTTAACAAAAGTAGCCAAAACAGAGACCCTCCCCCTCTCCCTCCCCTGTTAACATAACAAAACAAAAGAAAAAAAATGAGAGTCGCATCAAAAATCCACATTTGGATTTGCACTAAACATCCACATTTGGATCACCACCTTCCTGATCTGACATATTTGGATCGCCTTCCTGATCTGCTGTTCCCTAAGCCTGAGTTCCCTAGCCCGAGTTGTTGATGAAGTTCCCTTAATCTGCTGCTAAAGTTGACTGTTTATCTTTCCAAGAAAAAGCCTAGCAACACTGGTTCCATTCCACACATCACACATCCATCTAGAGCTCTATGGAACCACTTATTCCAAAAGCCCTTTTTCTTAGTTGCAACTGCAGCTTTGACATTGGCATTGACGCCAGCATCAACACCACAAGAGACGCCTTTAGAGATGGCTTCAGTTACTATAGAAGTAACACTGGATTGAATTATAACTTCAGCTAGCCTTCTGTTAAGTTACCATAGAAGTAACACTGGATTGAATTATAACTTGAAGTTCACCTAGCCTTCTGTTAACGGCTTCAGTGCAGATATTTTTCACCAGAGATAATGTCCATGCCAACTGATCAATCCCCTTTATCATTATTGATAAGTCTCTTGAAATTGGCTAAATCACAACGGACCCGGTTAGGGATTTCATATCTCTCGAAAATACAGTCTTCACCTCGGGGTTCTCCTAGAACCTAGAACAAAACAAACAAAGATCTTCGTCGCTCTCCTCAATTTCACGAGCCATCGGCCTTTTACCTTTACCTTTTTTTTGTCACGAGCTATCGGCCTTTTACCTTTTTTGAAGCCAAAGAGATTTTTTTTTTGTTGAGAATTTATGGCTCTTTATATAGACATGCAAAAGGGACAATAATCAGAGGCGTCTCAATAAAATTAGTGGCTTAAAACCAAATTTTAATAAGAGGCCTTATATATGTAAACATATGTACAAAAATACTAGTGTAATAATTTAAAGTTATCTTATTTGTTCTTGCATAGTAATTATATTGGTGTAGTATTTTTAAAAGACATATAACCTTTAACTTCACATATTAATATAATTATTAATAAAAGTAAGGACTAATTCTAGTTAATCAGATTTTAGCCTTCGTTTCCAATGCATTAACTTGGATGTTGTTGTTAAAATTTTATTTATTGATATAAAGTTTGAGTTATTTAGTTCAAAGTTCTAAAATATTTCTTTAAAAATGAGGTAGTTTTTTCTCTTTTTGTTTTTAACATAATTGTTTAAAATGTAATCTTCATTATTATTTCGAATGAAGTTGAAACCATATAGTTTACTATTAAAAAATTTTATGCTTCAAAATTTTGGGGTCTAAAGCTAAGGTTTTACTAGTCTTATCCTTGAGCCACTCGTGACAATAATAAGGCGCTAGAGGCATTCGTGACCAAGATTGACTAGGATTTGACATGAATATAGATGTATCTTTATAGAGTTCCAAAGTTTAAAGGTAAGTGGTTCTGATAGTACCAAGGACCTGAGGGTCTTGGATGAGATACTTGAGACATTTTGACCTCATAGATGCACCAGTGAGAAGTAAAGCTCATGACACGTGCTTTAAAAGATATGGCCAGCACATGATATATATAGTACTGTTAGTAAGACAAACAAGAGAAGCACCGCTGATTTGGAGACAGGATGGATAATTTTAAGAAATTGATGTAGATGATGGATGTCTAGAAATATGATACTTGGGTTTCTCAGATTGGAAAATTTGTCGTGTTACACCTCTTTAATGGTAGTTAAAATTACTGCGAGGGTTGAAAACATATACGTGCTACATGCCACTAAGAATTCATGGAAAAAGGAAGAAAAAAAAAAACTAAAACCAGAAATCATTCAACATGGATTTTAATATGGGCCAAAGAGTTAGAAATCAAGGACAACTGGAGAAATTAATTCATTCTTCTTTGGCTGCTGTTACAGTTGAAGATATCCGTCAGTTGAAATTTATATTGAATTTGTCAGTTTGAGCTGAGTAAAAGATTCTTTTAGTTGAGATGATTATACTTTACATGATCTACGCAGACAGGTTAATGTGTATGAGTTGATTATCTTCTGATTATGCTACTCCAGATTACTGGACGAAATGGTAAGTTAAGGGATACTCAATAAGGCTAATTTTGTAAAAAAAAGAAAAGAATAAAGGAATCATGTTTCGAAGATACGCAAAGTTATACCATGTTGTTTTGCACAACAGATATGGAAGAAAATTATTTGGGTTCCTCAGTTGGTAAAAGAGAGAGAGATTAGACGCCTAGTTTAGAAACGATGTTAGTAATGAGAGTATTTTCTTGAGAACTTACATGCCCATCCTTTGTACGACAGATACCTTTGGTATTAACCTGGAACCCTACACATAACTCATGTTGATACCTTATTATCATTTGGCATCAATGAATTTGAAGCAACTAAATGAATTGTTGCAGGATTTACCTCCAAAGGTTTTATGTAACCAAGTATATTGCACATGATGCACAATGTTGTAGAAAAAAAGGAAAGAAAAGAAGGATCCCCAAGGATGGGTAAGGCAACAACCGAACCAGGTAATGATACATAGTAAGTGCCCATTGCCTCGTGTAATTGACCAGTTATAAGTAGATGCCTTGTATATTTTTTCTTTTGTTGATGATCTTCAGTTTAGTTATCAACAACAACATACCCAGTGTATTTCTACATAGTGGGGTCTGGGGAGGGTAAAATGTACGCAGTCCATACCATTACCTCCAAAGAAGTAGAGCTTCGGTTTAGTAATCATCAACTTAAATCAGAGAGGAAGGTATATGATATCTCTAAAATAACCTTTAGAACTTGGCAAAGGCATTATGAGTTCCTATGCCTTTCGAACTGATTACTGCTCCTGCTTCATACTTGAATTAGATGAATTGGATGTTTAAGCTGTTTCCGAAAGATATGTTATAGTATTTAGTGAAAAAAATAAAATATTTTGGTACATTCCAACCGTGTTAAAGACAATGTAGGGATATTAACTTTCTATCAATTTCTTTGAGTAAAAGTTTTGGCAAGACACAATGGACCTTTTCAAGCATATTAAATCTAGGGATAATAATTTTGCATATGCTAATAAGATAAGAAAAAGTTCAAATGGGAAAGTTCCACTACTCCTATAGAGATTCACAACCTTTTTGGTCTTAGGAGGATATAGCAGAGGCATTTCATGCGGTAGTAGCGCCACGGAGCAAGCTAACACAGCATAACACGAAATTTCATGGGACGGAGGAATATGAGCGGAGCTTTCAGGAACTCAAAACATAGTTAGTCTTTGCACAATGCTATTCTTACGATCATGATCAAGAGAAGTCACTCTCTTCTGTGATAGTTCTAAGGTTGGATTAGGATTCTTTTCTTTACATTAGTGAAATGGTTGTACGATACATTATGCGTCGAGACACTTGGAGAAAAACCAGCAGAGCGGTTCCACTCATAATTCGGAAATGATCACAGTATAAATTTGCTCTCAAGATTATGAGGCTTACATATATGATGAAACCTACGATTTTTATACCGACCATAATAATTTCAATAATCATTTTTCAACAAAGAGATTAAAATATTTGGCAATAGAGGTGGATGTACCCGCTAAACAAACAGGATTGTACTATTCTACATCATATGGAAATCTAGATGTATTGATTAGAAAATCTATGAACAGTTGACAGATATTATTCCTACAAAGAGACTCTGGCGAAGAATGTGCATGGATTCAAGAGGAAAGGTATAAGGTTTAGGACAGGTATCTAGAGACATGGTGCTGAGTGCAAGCTAAATCTTCATCGATTGAACGCAAAAGACAATTCAATATGAGGACAAATGATTGTGCAAAATACTGAAATGAGGTCTTAAATGGTAAGAAGGAAATAATTGCTGATAGCAATTCTATCCGCAGAGTAGGTAACCATTTTTGTGTGCCAGAGGTAAATTAATTAAGGCATGATCTTCTTGAGGAACCCATTGTTATGACTGCACTTCCACATTTCAGAACCACTAAGATGTGTTGTGACCTAAAGTAGTCTAGGTGGATAGGTATGAAGAGTGATGTTTCTAACCTTGTTTCTAGTTGTTGGACTAGTTAGCAGATTAAAGTTGAGCATCAGCACACTTCTTATCGATTAAAGTCTGATATAATGTAAAAAAAAATGGCACGAATACATGAATGAATTTATTAGATTCCATGGGATTATACTGTTCATCATGTCTAAACAGTATCATTGTTTACTTCACGTTTTTGTAAAAAAAATAAATTAAAGAAGCCTTGAGTACACTAGTAGATCTTAGTGCCATATTCACCTAAAGACAAACACGAAGTCCGAGTGTACTACGTAAAGCTTACCGGATAATTTAAGAGCTTGTAGTTGGTTATTTAGAGGTAGTTGGGAAGGTTGTTTACCCTTGGCTGAATTCGAAAATAACAACTGTGTCAGTCAAGAATTCCAGCAACAATCTATGAAATCTTGCACAGTAGGCTATGTTTTTCTCCTTTGAAAGGATTTAAAATCAATGAGGCGGAGGTATTGGACCGGAGTTGGTGCGATGAACTTTTGATAAGGTTTGATGGATCGCATAGAAATAGTGCACAATACGAATTAGACAAGTCTTATAATAACAAGACGAGAGTCTTAGATTTAACAGTTGGAGATAATATTTCTACAAGAGGCACCATGCTATTTGGGAAAAGAGTTTTAAGTACAAATCACGATCCACATGACTGTAAAAGACATTGGATGGAATGGTAGTTGTGGTGTGTTGTTTAGCACTTCCTCTCAGGTTGCCATTTTTCATCCAGTGTTTCAGGTGTTTATGTAATGACAATACATACATGACCACTTGAGACACTGATTATGCAGCTTGATGAGAACATAACGTGTGCGGACGAGTTGGTAGTTATGGTTGTAAGACAAATAAGGAAATTACGGTAAAAAAAAAATTGTGTTTGTGAGAGTCTGGTGAACAAACCAGATTATTGAAGGAGCTACTTAGAATTGAATGATGATATGCATTCAAGTACACACAGTTATTTTAGTCTTCATGCGCTAACTTGTTTAAATCCGGGAACCAAATTTCATTAAGGTGCGGAGAATGTAATACCACATATTTAAAAAGGACAAATGAGTCATGTAGCCATGAAAATTAAAAATAAATTAAAACAAGGAAACCCAAGAAAAGTGGCGTATAACACCAAAAGGGACCCTTAACATTGTAGGATTCAAACTGTTGAATTTGAAGATTAGTGGGAGTTCTAAGGGATTGTAAAGAAATCATCAGAAGCCAATTTCTTCCTTGTGAGGCAAGGAGACGAAACAACACCCAATAAGAGATGAAAGTCAGAAGCTTTTAAATTCAACAAATTTTGGAGGAACCTTTCGGCTCAAGGTAAATTTTTCTACTCCTTTGCTCGCTCTTGAAATCAAGTTTATTTAAATCTTTGGGTATTGAATAATTACCACAAAAGAAAATTATAACGGTAGTAAAGCTATCTTAGTTTTGAATAAACACTGATTTAGACAATTTGAAGTATAGAATGAAATTAGAAAATTGTATGAATGGGACGAAGGTGATAGATTATGGAGTATTTTAGTTACTCATAGCATGGATAGATATGATTCGACGAATTAACTGTTAAACATGACACCCCCAAGGGTTGGGTATTCAAAAGTTTTATGAACTAGACTAAACAAGGAAATTAATTCGGGTTCGATATGATGTGTTTAAAGATTGATCGAAGGAAGCCATACGGATTGCTTCAGGTGACGAGTTTGGTACTCAGATACGAGTATAGTGAGTAGTAACCTTTCCATGATTTGTGTTTCTTAAATTGAATATTTTATACATGATTTTGATGAAACAAAAATTAATGAATGCTTTGAAATTGCATGTGGGGTAAGCCTTTTACTTGATATGATACTGAAATTTGGTATTTGATATGTTCGCACGACATATTTATCATTACTTGAGATATGATCACTACTGTTGTGAAAGATCTTCACATATATGAGAGAGAATTACTTTTGACATGTGTTTTTATTCAAGTTTATTTGTAATATGATTTGATATGAACTTTAAGTGATATGTACTATTCTGAAAAATGCTTTCGTATGAATATCTATTGTCACTGTTTTCTGAAAGAACATTTATTTCATAGTGTTTTATGACTTGTCCCCATAAAAACACTTGTGGTTAAGTGTTATTACTCACTGAGCTAGCGTCTCACTCCTCGCAATTGTTTTACAGAGAACGCAGGTGACGGTGAGGATTTCGTTGGCTAGAGATCTCGAGGTAGCATATTCCTGGTAAGCCCCGCATTTGTTCACGTGGGCTACAGTTTATTTACTTGTTATGTTCATTGAAAACTCTTAGAGTTGCTCCATAGTCATGCCTTTAGAGTTTTGAGTATTCTTTCATTAATTTTGGACTTGTGGAGTATTTGACTTCCTCTCATTTTTTTGAGATGGATTTCGTATTGCTATTGGTTGTATTGATACATTACGTTGATATTAGTGAATGGTGTTGGTGTTTGGTGTCATGGTTGTGATGTTTGGTTATTGTATTGTGGATTTGAGACAGGAATTTTTTTTGTTAGGCCCAAAAATAGGGGAAACTACGTCCGATTTTCTAAAATTCTGAAGAGACTTACTTTGGAGTCCTAAACTCCTTAGCGGCGGTCATGGTCCTATTTTGGGTCGTGACATTGTACTAGTAAACTCCAAGTTTACCATGACATATAATTTTACTTAATAAATTTCATATTTACTACAATATGAATAAATTTTCAAGTTTACTATTTTGGAGTATATTTCATAATGTTTCTTCTCGATTATTCTATCTTCCAAATATTTACTACAACATGAATAAATTTTCAAGTTTACTATTTTGGAGTATATTTCATAATATTTCCTCTCGATTATTCTCTTCTGGAGGTGTTATTCCTATCACATTCACCCCACTGATGGATCTGTAGTTTTAATAATCAAAATTTTTATTTTCCTCGATAAATGTAATTGTGCCTTAAGCCTATCAAATTATGATAACTTAGAATCTCTTACAAGATATTGCTCATTCATGAGCTAATCAAGGCATATATATAATGTATCAAAAGAGTTTATCCTTTATTACGTCCACATTCATATTCATAAATTCAATCACGTCTTCTTTCAGACATATTATGCACTACTATCACATTCACTTCAGTGAACGGAGCGTATTCAATGAAAAATATTTCATGACTTTCACTAAAATTTTGACTTAGTCATCATTATATCATGGGAATCAATATGATGCATTGAGATTGAAACTCAACTTCTTATCTATATTAAGGCGTCTTAGACCAATAAACAATGGAACTTAAACCCAACATCTTATCATTATATTACATCGGGACTCTAACTCGATATCTTGCCCTCTTAATGGCATGAGACTTAAATCCATCACCACACCCTCGACCTATAACATATTAGGCCAAAGTATAATAAACTCAAACTTGAGCGTATAACAATATCACTACTTTGTGATTATCAATACTCTTTTCAAACTTAATTAAAGAACATGATTTAATAATATACTTATCTTATCATAAATAGTAGAAAGGTGAAATTCAAATTGTGATGATCACATAGTTCTTGTGGTCTTGTCTTCTCCACATTCTGATCCAATTTTCTTTACTTAGCCTTCAAACTTTTGAGACGGTAGAGTATCGTGCTAATAACTTATTATAAAATAAAGATAAAATCTCAATATCAAACTTAAAGAAATGAGAGAACTTTAGTAGTACTTTTATTTTGACGACTTGAATATATCAATAAAAATGTACAAAAGGGTGGCTATTTATAGACCACCAAACTTACTCCCTAAGAAATATGTGGTTCTCTTTTGTTTCAATGGCAACAATTTTAAATCCTTTGTAATTTGTGGTACGACTAATTAATTGAGTGTCTTCACATTAAGGGCTTGTTTAGTTTTGAATTTCAGGATAACTTGTTTTCAACTAAATAAACGATTTGTGTTGGATTGAATAATATTTTTAGAATTAATTTTTTTTACTTTCATCAACAAAAAAAGTGTGCCATTTATGTAACTGTACGGTATATGCAAGCTACTTTTTAAAACTGGGGGTATATATTAACTAAACAAAAATAATCGTAATAGTAAATAACAAATAACATTACGTGAAAATCTTCTAGATTGATATAAAATCAAGTTCACAACACAAGCAACAAACAACAACAAGAACAACAAGATGAACAACAAGTGCTAGTGAATCGAAATAGGCCACACACGGCTTCACTAGTCTTCAAGAGTCACGTTTTTAGAACAAGAAGATGATATTAACAACAAGAACCAGCAAGTCAATAATAACACTAGTGAATCGAAAGAGCCCCACACGGCTTCACTAGACTTCAAGATTCCAACAACACAAGATTACAAAAGGGATAGTAACTTGACATACAATATTCAATGATCTAAGAACCCTAACAAGAGAAAGGATCCTAAGATTAATGAATATCAATACCAAGTTCTTACTTGGACTAAGAGGAACTCAAAGAACCCCAAGATCCTAGTTTTTAGCCAAGAGACAACACTAGTATCACTCTACTAGTGAGTTTTTGGAATTGTGGCTTCTCCAATGGAAGAGACTAGAGAGAAGTTCCACAATATTACAAGTGTTTGTTATCTTCCAAAATATGAATGAACTACTCAAAATAATCCTAACACTATCTATTTATATTAGTCAACAAAGTGAGATAAAAATGACCATCCTACCCTTGCCAAGGGGTGGCCTTGGAGTCTAAGTTTATTACACTTCAAGGCTCCTCTTCACACTTAAAAATATTTAATCCATTGGAAGGATCAAGTACCAACTCACACACGGCCATTTGCAAGAACATAGCTTGAAGTTTTTGTAACTCCTGATCTTGGCTATGTGTGAATGGTCGTGAACTTGTTGGACAACTTCTAGAACTTGTTGGACAGCTTGGTACACCCGTATTATCCTCTCCGTCTTGAGAGGAATTTGACCTCAAATTCGGCATTTGGTCATCCTCAACCGCATCCACTAGAGAAAGATCACACACGCTGAAAGTGTTGTGCACTTGGTATTCCGGGGTAAGGTCAATCTTGTAGGCATTATCATTGATTCTTTCAAGTACTTGGAATGTACCATCACCCCTTGGCATCAATTTGGTCTTTCTTTGAGATGGAAACCGATCCTTTCTAAGGTGCACCCACACCCAATCTCTCGGTTCAAGAATGAGTTTATTTCTTCCTTTGTTTGCCCACTTTGCAATCTCTTAATTTTTCTTCTCAAGTCGAAGCCGCACCTTCTTATGCAACTTTTTCATAGAATCTGCCTTCTTTTTTCCATCTAGGCTAATCATAAGATAATTTGGCAAAAGAGTTAAATCCAAAGGGGTAAAGGGGTTGAGGTCGTATACACACTCAAAGGGAGTCATTCCCGTACTTGAGTGTATGACACGATTATAGGCAAACTCAATCAATGGTAGGTGTTCCTCCCAAGAAGTCAATTTTCCCTTAACCATGGAACGTAGCATAGCACCCAAAGTCCTATTTACTACTTCCGTTGGACATCGATTTGTGGGTGTCAAGAAGTGGTGAATAACAACTTGGTACCAAGCCTACCACACATGGACTTCCAAAAGTGGCTTAGGAACTTAGAGCCCCTATTACTCACAATGGTCCTCGAAACACCATGCAACTTGACAATATTATCAACAAATAAAGAAGCCACACTAGGTGCATCATCACATTTAGAGCATGGAATAAAGTGTGCCATCTTAGAAAATCGATCAACCACAATAAAGATACTATCCCGACCTCGTCTAGTCCTTGACAGCCCTAACACAAAATTCATAGATATATCAAGCCAAGGACGTAAAGGGGTGGGTAGCGGGGTGTAAAACCCATGAGGTTGGAGCCGAGATTTGGCTCCTTTGCAATCTACACATTGGTCGCAAATCCTAGACACATCCTTGTGCATTTTTGGCCAATAGAATTGCTTCTCCAATGTTCCGAGGGTCTTTTCGATCCCAAAGTGACCCATTAGACCGCCATTGTGTGCTTTCCTCACAAATAACTCTCTCCAAGAGATAGAGGGTACACACAATCGCCTATCTTTAAACAAGTAACCATCAAACTTGGCATAAGAATTTGAACCCCTAGCTGAATCCCACTTGTCCCTACCCCTATTTTTCGCATTCCCTATAAATAGAAGCAAAGTGAGGGTCCTCGGGATACAATTCCTTTAAGATCTCAAAACCCATCAATTTTGAAGGCAAAGCAGACACAAGAACGTGTTTTCGAGACAAAGCATCGGCAACCACATTATCCTTACCCTTTTTGTAATGAATAACATAAGGAAAAGTTTTAAGAAACTCAATCCACTTGGCATGTCGTTTGTTAAGCTTATCTTGTGCCCGAAGATTCTTCAAGGACTCATGGTCCATTCGTATCACGAATTGTTTAGGCCATAAATAATGTTGCCAAATGGTCAAGGCTCTAATCAAGGCATACAACTCTAAATCGTGCATAGAGTAGTTTAGAGTTTCTCCTTTGAGCTTTTCACTAAAGTAGGCAATAGGCTTTAATTCTTGCATTAAAACCGCGCCTATGCCAACTTTGCTAGCATCACATTCAACCTTAAAAGTATTGTCAAAATTCGGCAATTGTAACAAAGGGGTCGAGATAAGCATAACTTTCAAGTCCTCGAAGTCGTTAGCTTGTTCATCTCCTCGCTTAAAAGGCCGATCCTTTTTAATCACTTCAGTTAAGGGGGCGACAATGGTGAAAAATCCTTTGAAAAAACATCTATAAAAACTAGCTAACCCGTAGAAGCTTCTCATTTCACCTACAGTTGTGGGGGTTGGCCAATTTTTGATAGTGTCAATCTTAGATTCATCCACTTCGACCCTTCTTGAGCTCACCACAAAACCGAGAAATACAACTTCTTAGACACCAAAAGAATACTTTTCTAGATTAGCATATAACTTCTCCTTTCAGAGGATCAAACACACATTGTAAATGTTTTACATGCTCATCTAAGGACCTACTATACACCAACACATCATCAAAGTAGACAACAACAAACTTTCTGATAAAAGGCTTCATCATATGATTCGTTAGCCTCATGAAAGTACTTGGAGCGTTTGTTAGGCCGAATGACATAACCATCCATTCATAGAGACCGAATGTGGTCTTGAAGACGGTTTTCCATTCATCAACCGATTGCATACGAATTTGGTGATAGCCACTCCTCAAATCAATTTTAAAAAACAAACACGAACCACTCAATTCATCAAGCATATCATCTAGCCTAGGAATAGGGTGACAATATTTTACTATTATCTTATTGATGGCTCGGCAATCAATGCACATATGCCAAGTCCTGTCTTTCTTGGGAACTAGTAGCACCGGAACCGCACAAGGGCTCATATTCTCCTTGATGTACCCTTTGTTAAGAAGTTCCTCAACTTGGTTTTTCAATTTCTTGGTATTCTTCGGGTTACTTCTATAAGCCGGTTTGTTGGGCAATTGTGAGCCTGACACAAAATCTATTTGGTGTTTAATTCTCCGAAGCAGGGGTAGCCCTTGTGGAAGTTCTTTGGGAAAAACATCTTCATAATCCTGCAACACACAAGAAATCAAAGGAGAAATATAAGAATTAGTGGGGTTAGTGTTAAAACAATGTTCCAAAAGAAGCATTAGTGTGTCCTCATCATGATCCACGAAGAGCTCCTTCTTTGTAACCAACATCACCATATTTTCTTTTCCATTTGATGTTGAGGAAGCACCGGATACCCCAACTACCCCACCTACGGTTTCCTCCTTCTTTTCTTTATTTTTAGATTTCTTTTCATTTTCTTTCAATTCTCTCATCCTTTGACGCAACTCGTTCACTTGTGAAGGTAAAAATGGATGAAGTGTGACCTTTCGGCCCTCCTTCTCAAGTGTTTATAAATTAGACCTCCCATCATGTTTAGTAGACCTATCATATTGCCAAGGTCTTCCTAACAACAAGTGACACGCTTGCATTGGTATTACGTCACAAAAGACTTTGTCATGGTAGTTTCCTACCTTAAATCGTATCACACATTGCCTCATGACTTTTAGTTCACTACATTCATTCAACCATTGCAACTTGTAAGGGCTAGTATGAAGTGTAGTTGGCAATTTCAAGAAGTTCACCATAGCAACACTAACAACATTTGCATAACTACCACTATCTATCACCAAAGTGCACATACTTTCCTTCACAAGATATTTAGTATGGAATAGATTCTCCCGTTGGGTAGGATCATCTATCGCCTTACTAATCATGGAACGCCTCACCAAAAATTTTGTAACCATGCACTCCCCTTCTTGCGAATAAGTATCCTTACAATCATCATCATCATTATGTGGCTCTCTCTCGTCCGTCTCTCCATCTTGAGGTTCGACCCCATTCTCTTGTTTTTCAAGACCCACCTCATCACCAAGGTAATACAATCTCCCTTCCCTTAGAATCACATTGTGTCGGTTTGGACATTCATTGGCTTTGTTTCCCCAACCTTGGCACTTAAAATATTGGAATCCTTTAGGATTAGGATACTTGTGAGCTTCTTGCCGGGGAAGAAATTTGTGGACTACTTTAGGCTCGGGCAACCTTGTAGTGACGGGTTGTTCCTTGTTTTGGTACAACCCGAAGAGAATTGAACCATATCCTTACCCCTTGGCCAACCCGAGGTTGATTGTCCCTTTGCTTTGAATGATGACCTCTATTTAAGTTCCCTTTTAATCTCAAGAGCCACTTGGAAAATGCCTTCGACAGTATCAAACTTGTGAAGTGTCAAATGAGTGGAGATATATTTGTTCAACCCACACTTGAACCGAATGATGCCATGACTAATTTGTTCTCCACAATGATCAAGCTTCAACATGAGTTGTTGAAACTCATCATAATATGCCATCACACTTAGCTTCCCTTGTCGCAAATTGTACAACCTAGCAAGAAACTCATGACGATAACTTTCAGAAAGATATCATTGCCTCATTAGATACCTCAACCGAAATCGTGGTGGTGGTTGCCCATCAATCAAATCATTACCAAACCGTTTGACGTATTCTCACCATATGTTAGCATAGCCTTCAAAGTGATCTATGGCATAGCAACTCTTCTTATCCTTCGATATATCATTCACTTGAAACACTTTATCACATGCCGACTCCCAAGCAAGATACACCTCGGGGTCACTTTCTCCCATAAAGATAGGTAGGCTCAATTTGATGGTATTGATGCCTACGTCTCTCTCTTGGTGTCGATTTCCCCTTTCTTTATACCCTCTGTATCTCCTTGGATTCACCCGACCCCCTCTCATCTCCTCCTCTCTCATGTAGGCATCGTCAAAGGCTCTATACCCTGCATAATCCTCTCTACCATATTCGTCAAGGTGGACGTAACGGTTTTAGACATTTGGAAATTGATTTGGAGGAATTGGATTTTGTAAAGGTGGTGGTCTTTGGTTTAGTGGAGCTTGAAAAAGAGGGTTTCGATTTTGTGGAGGTATTTGACGTTCGAGTCTCTTTTGCGGAACTTGAAGAGTTTGAGAATGGGTTGGTCTATTGGAGTCTCGGTTTAGGGGGTTATGAGTGGTTTGGCTTGCGGCATTTAGTGGAGCTAGTGAAGGATTTGGCAATTGTGGCCATGTTTCGGAAGTAACGATGGCAGGGGAATTTCTATCATGTCCACTTGACGAAACATGTTGAAGAGTAGAAGGACGAGAGTTCCTTTGACTCTCCACTTGTTCTAACTTCCCACTAATAGTCGTCACTTCTCCCCTTATGGTTCCTACTTCTGTACTCAACCTTTCAAGATCTTGGGTCATAGCCTCAAGAGTGACCCTCATATTATCCATTTCATTAGAATCCATGGTTTGAGACGTGGTTTCCTCCATTGTCAAGGTATCACCTACACAATCAACAAACAAGTTTGTTTAAAACCTCTCCTCACTCATACTCTCTCAGATCAGTCACACTCGAGCTCTACAAGTGTTGTAGATTGTCTAGTAACCCATGAATCCTTAAGGTTTGAGTATGCTATTGTCTGGAGTGGATTCTTGTTTGAAACTCAAAGAATTTCTGTCGGACTAGAGTCAAGGAGTTACAACTATTCAAACGACAAAAGCACACAAACAAACGGTGACATGAATACAAGGTTTCAAAGGACTAATTGACAACCTAGTAGGAATGTACTAGCTTGCTAATTAGTTCTCGAGTCAATTAGAAGAAACTAAGAATCAATAATTAGAAACTAGAATATACAAATTGAGCTTAATTAATGATGTGAACAGTGATTAAAGGTGATGTGGCATCATGGTATTGGTCACGGGTTCATACATTTTGTTCAACAACTTAAAGCCTTAATCTTCACAATTTTGTAATGGATAACTTTGCTTTTAGAGGGAAAGTAAAGTCTTGTAACTTTTTAACTTTTTCCAACTTAAAAAGGCGAGGCTTGACTTTACTAGTTCCACAAGACAAGGCTCCTTATTTTAACGAAAAGTGGTTGTTAAGTCAAGAAAGTGATGTTGGCAAGTCTTCTCACAAACAACTTTACAACCTTGTCTTGCAACCTTTTTGGATCTATTTTAGTATTTACAGTGGTCAAGATATGAGATGAGGAGAAAATCAAGATGAATACTACAACAATACTTCAAGAACACAACCACAATTTACCAATAACATCCTACTTTAAATGTCAAGCAACAACAACACACAACTCGGCCTACTTCAAGTTCATCATACTACCACTTCAAGTCCACAATAGCAATGTCAATATGTTAAGCTGAATTTAGCTTTAGAAACCTTTTGTGTTGATGAGAAAGAAATCAACACAAGAAACAAACTAGACAAAAAAAAGAACATTTAGATCTAAACACACAAACGCCATTCTTGGCCAAGACAACAACGCAACACAATTTTCTCGGCCAAGAATAAGATGGATAGATTTCTCTTTTTTTTTTGGAATTTTCAGATTTTAGCAACTTTTTTTTTTTTGTATTTTTCAACTACCAAACCCAAGATTGATTTTGTTGGAACAAAATCAACCATAAGATTTGATACCAAATGATACAAGATCAAGTTCACAGCACAAGAAACAAACAACAACAAGAACATTAAGATGAACAACAAGTGCTAGTGAATCGATAGGCCACACACGGCTTCACTAGTCTTCAAGAGTCACGCTTTCAGAACAAGAAGATGATATTAACACAAGAACCAGCAAGTCAATAATAACACTAGTGAATCAAAAGAGCCCCACACGGCTTCACTAGACTTCAATATTCCAACAACACAAGATAAACAAGATTACAAGTGGGATAGTAACTTGACACACAATATTCAATGATCTAAGAACCCTAACAAGAGAAAGGACCCTAATTAATGAATTTCAATACAAAGTTCTTACTTAGACCAAGAGGAACTCAAAGAACCCCAAGATCCTAGTTTCTAGCCAAGAGACAACACTAGTATCACTCTACTAGTGAGTTTTCGAAATTGGGGCTTCTCCAATGGAAGAGAGAAGTTCCACAATATTACAAGTGTTTGTTGTCTTCCAAAATATGAATGAACTACTCAAAATAACCCTAACACTGTCTATTTATATTAGTCCACAAAGTGAGATAACAAATGACCATCCTACCCTTGCCAAGGGGTGGCCTTGGAGTCTAAGTTTATTACACTTCAAGGCTCCTCTTCACACTTAAAAATATTTGATCCATTGGAAGTCTCAAGTACCAACTCACACACGGCCATTTGCATGAACATAGCTTGGAGTTTTTGTAACTCCTGAGCTTGGCTACGTGTGAATGGTCGTGAACTTGTTGGACAGCTTGGTACACCCGTATCATAGATCAAGGGAGTAAAATCACAGTTTATCTTGTAGTTTTTTTTTTTAGTTTACTAACTTCAAACAACGTTGATTACAAACTTTTATAATCCTTAGGATTAAACTCTTAATCACTACCTCCATACAACAACTCTATTAACATACAATAACTCTATTGCTAATTTGCTTGACCAACTAATTACTCTAATTGATACATGCACGACTGGCTGTAGCACAACTATCAACTAATTCTAGCTGATACATCTTTCACACATGACAAAAGAAATGCTCACTAAAATATCTACATAAGCTTCACTCGAAAAAGTAGGCTTACAATGAAAAATAGATTACAAAGACTCAAAAACAACAAGAAACATGAGAAACTCTTTTTTTTTTTACTAACTGAGAATTAGATAGATCATGAGAAACTTTTTTTTTTTTTTTCGGGGGGGGGGGGGGGGGGGAAGAAAATTTCATTCCTGGATAGATTGTAGTTAGTAATGCATTGATGATGAGTAATAATTTATTCCAGTGCAATAGTTCGTTAAACATACGAGAGATGTATTTTCTTCGTTTATTTTTACTTATCATATTTTGACTGGACATATCAACTAAGAAAATTAATTAGCATAACTATTTTATCTTGCTATTCCTATTAATTGATATTTAGTACTCCTTTTATTCTAAAATAAGTAAATTTTTGCTTCAATGCACACCTTATAAGAAAAAGAAACTTGAACATAAATTATACATACTTTATTTTTCATTTTTACCCTTATAGATATTATCAAACTATTCTTGAAATTTCAACACATTAAATAAAGTCAATTAAATCTTTTGAAACTCATAACCTAGAAAATGTAAAAGATGAATGTCTTTTAAAGAATGAACAATTCACTTATTTTAGATATTAAAAAATAACTCAAAAATTCAGTTATTTTGGACTAGGAGAGCAATAGGTCTTAAAAATGATTTGGAGAATATAAATAGTAATTACTGCTACTCCCTCCATCCATCTTTATTTTTTCATTTTTCGATTAGCACAGAGATTAAGAAGCAATAAATGATAGGAATAATTTTATCATATTATCCTTAAATACAATAAATTAAATGCTTTCAGAAATATATTAGATAATGAATCACATTTAATGTTAAAGGTAAAATGGATAGAAAAAGGTAAATTATTCCCTGATTTTATAAACTGAACAAATATTGGTGGATATTCTAAAATTAAAAAGCAAACAAGTAAAAGATGAACGGAGAGAAAAGAGTAAAAGTAAACATTTAAAAAAATATTTATCATTTTTTTTTATACAATAAAAGTGACAATTAAAAATGAATTTTGAAATAAGAGAGAAATAAAAATGAAAGGTGGTATAAGATACCTCTGCTACACCAATTCAGCCCCTATTTCGAGTTGTTGAATTGACTAATGATATTCCCCAACTGTTCAACTGTACTAATGATTTTTCAGCTTCCCAATATATAATTGGGAAGTTAAAGAGACGTTGCATTGCACCCAACCTCTTTATATATTCTTATAAATTAGGCTACTTTGTTAGAAACAGATCAGTATACCTATTAGCACTGATCAGAAACTTAGCTGTTTGAGATTAAAACTATAGTGGGGTCATCTGAAAGCACTGCAAATAATTCAGAGGGAAGAAAATCTGGACTAAATGTTGATGGCCAATAGTCTGTCATTTGAAGAAAATGAAGTTACTATAAAAAGAGTTGCAATTGCTGCAGGTGTAGCATTGTTAGGATGGGGCTTGTCCAAGCTCATTGGTAGTGAAGGGTCTAACAACAAGAAAAAGCCAAAAGCTCCAGGTCGTGATGGTTACATTTCTAGGGCTGATTTTGACCGTGACCCTTCTGAATATCTTCGTAGACTTCGCGATTAATTAGATACTCTTAATATAATGTGACGCGGATTTTAATTAGAATCTAAAGCCTAGTTAGCCTTGTTGTCAGAGTTCGTGTTTACTCTTTGGTGGCTTTGATTGCGTTGCTGTCTTGTTTTAATTAATATAATGTCCTTTATCGTTCTAATGTATTAAGCTAAATGATCATATTATCTTTCCCTTAGAGATAATTTTTATTATTTTGTTAAATATCCTAAGTTATATGAGATGGAGGTAGTATGAGAATTGAGAAAGATAATGGCATAGAGATCAAATATTATTTGAGGTCGATGTTAATGGAGATGTACTTGGAAAGTGGAGAGAAGTCTCATCCACTAGTTAATGAGAGATTAACTCGAGATAAAGGAGATCGTTATGCATGATACGATTTTAAAATTTTGTTTTGAAAAATTGATGTTTTGGTTTATAAAAACATTACACCAATTTGATATGGTTTGATTTTTTGAAGTTCGATTTTATGTATTTAGTGGTATTATAAATTGATAGTCTATACTAGTTTATTCAACTTCCATATATTCTTATAGTGACGGACTCATTCAATATATTTAAGAAAACAAAGTTTGATTAAGTTTTTTTTTTTTTTTACTAGGGCTGCTCCTTTACGGTCTTTAATGATGCTTAAAAGTTTCAAAAAAGATACTGCTGCTATCAGCGGGTCATAAGATTTGAACCCACTTCTACTGAACTAGTCATTTCACTTTTTCATAGTGGGTTTAAAATTAAATATGTATTATTGTACTTATAAATATTGATTATATATACACACATATATATATTATATTTTTTCGACGAATTGGATTCATATGAACTCACTTGAATCATAGTGGGTCCGCCCCTGATTCCTATAACAGAAAATTATTACTTTACTTTTTATAAATATCTCAATTATATCATATTAATTACACAGAGAAATATTCAACAAAAATATAAGCAATTTCTTCGTGAATTAATTACACAAAAAATGGTATTTCGATTCAAATGGACTAGTCGAAATTTAAATAGCTAAATAATTGTACTGCACGTATATAATATCTTTGTCGAGCTGCATTTATGCAGATATGTAACAAATGTATTTGTACGTATATGCTATAAATTCCCAAACTATCGTTATATATTGTTGAATTTTTTAAAAAAAGTTAAAGCTATTTTGGGTAAATTAAAATATCTACCCTTAGTTTACTGTTGTCACATAATTTTTCCATTTAGTTTTAGATAAAAAGTAAAAGTTTTTACCCCCAGTCATTTTTACTTGGTAGTATATCGCTTTACGAAAGTTAATTTGATTAATATTTAGAGCTAAATTGGACTACTATTAATTTAATATTTTACAATTAAAATTTAGATGTTTGAAAACTATAAAAGAATTAAAAAAATTGTTGCAATTCTTCTCATACTAATACGATTAGAAGATAAATCTTAAAATATCGATAAAAATTCATACAATCACCTCTCCATTTGCAAAATACAAGTAAAAATGATCGGAGAGAGTATCATTTGTGTATATGAATGCATTGCCGGATTAGTAATTATCCTTGCATGTTTAGTGTTCATTTGGTGTGAGGAATAAGAGCAGGTAATCCTTGGATAAGTTTTTACGGGTCGTTTGGTGTGAGGGATAAGAAGGGATAATCCTTGGATAAGCTTTTAGTAGCTTTTTATCCCTTGTTTGATTACAAAATGTGGGATAATCACAACCTTCCCTACTCATAAACTTTTTATGATTATATATTTTCCCATTAATAAATTACACTGTCTAAACATAATTTTTATTTACGAATATATTATATATTGAATTTATTTGATTAATTCGTATGTTTACTTATATTTATAAATTTTTATATTTTATAATATAAAAATGATATGTGCTTAAATAAAGTAACATAAATAATATAATCTTTTTATATTTTAATAAATTTAAGATGAAAGTTCTATTTTTAAGCTAAATAATAAATAAATTTTATTTTTAAAAATACACGGCACAATCATGAAACGCACATAAAAATATCTAAGGTAAGTAAGATGGAATATTTTATTTTATAGATTGAATAACTAAAGTTTGTAAAGAAAATATCAAAAAAATTAAATTAGATGGAGGGTATATTTATAAACAAGCAATTTAATTTTAGTCAAACAGTCAATAAGAAATATTCTATGTTGCTGAATTTGTCTTTTAAATACTTTTTTTAGTCCAAAATAAGTTAATAATTTTTGTGAATGCACACCTAAATTGCTGAATCATATTTTTTGCCACAATTTGGTCAAAAAATGACCACAATTTGGCCACAATTGTAAAAAGACTTACATAGGTGAGTCTTTTCTCAAATAAATTTCCTCTAAATTTTCTTTACCAATGCAATAACTTTTTTCTATTCCCTAAAGTCATTAAACAACTAAAATTGATTTATACTCCCTCTATTTCGTTTTAGTTGGCCCTTATTGACTTGTCACACCCCTTAAGAAATTATTTAATAGAGACTTATTTTACTAAAATAATCCTATTAATTATGCATTGAAAATATGAATTTGAATAAATACACTTTGTTTGATCATTTAATGTTGAGGGTAATATTGAAAGAACATAATAAAATCCTCTTGATTTCATAAAAGGGACAACTAAATTGAAACAAATATTTTTATAAAGAGGGCCAACTAAAAATACAAGCAATTATATAAAATTACAAGAAGTAAATATTGAGAAATAAAAAGAAAGGAAATGAATGATATCAAGTTAATTAAAAATTAAATTTCATCTGAATTTTACTAAATTATATTGAAAATATACAGAGGTCCAAAGCAAATTAATTACACTAGTGTAACTGCACGTGCCTTGCACGTGTAACATTTACTTATTTAAAATTAAATAGTTTTATCTATTGCGGAATTTTTAATAAAGTATAAAAAGTTCAAATCATTTTTCGAAATTCCTTCAAATAAACTAAACCATCAAACTTCAAGAGAGGCTACTACATTAACGCTTAAGTATTCTCTTAGCTTGTTGTTAACTAGGATCATCACTTAATTATTTAAATACTTAATTTATTTTTAAAAGATGACAATTAATGAATACGTAAAACTTCAACATCAATAGGGGACTCTCATGGATTGTTAATAAGATTGACACTTATATATCATATAGTTTTTATGATTTATATAAAATGTCGATGTCTACCATGTCTAAAGTACTTTGAGTTTTTACTATCGTTATTATAATAATTTTAAATTATGTTTAAATATTTATTTAAATATATATGAAATTTATTTAAACATAATAATTTATAAAATTATTTAATCAAAGGTAATAATAGTAACAAATATAAATAATGGTTCCCAAGTTATTAAATCAGCTAATATATGGGTGACATATTATAGTATTAATGTGTAACTCTTAAGGATTGTTGTTAACTAGAGTCAAACAATATAATTTTTACTATAACTTTTTAATGTCCATCACGCCAGAAGTGTTTAAGTTTTAATAATCGTTTTAAATAGTCTAAATTTGATAAGTTGGATAAGTAAATTGAAACAAATTTTTTTAGAAAGAGGACCAACTAATTCGAAACATAAGAAATAGATAAATTATATCTTGATTTTATAAACTGGATAAATATTATTGAACATCTTAAAATTTTAAAAAAATAAACAAATATAAACGGACGAAGAAAGTTAGAACAAACATACACAAAAATATTTATCTTTTTTTTTTTTTTTTGATACGTGATAATTAAAATTGAATCATCTTTGAAATAACACAAATAAAAATGAACGGTATAAGATATGTTTTGCTACACCAATTCAGCCACTACTTCGGATGTTCAATTGACTAATGATATTCCCCAACTGTTCAACTGTAATGATGATTTTTCAGCTTCCCAATATAGAATTGGGAACATAAAGAGACGTTGCATTGCACCCAACCTCTTTATAAATACTTATAAATTAGGCTATTTTGTTCCAAACAAGTATACTACATTTCTATTAGCACTAATCAGAAACTCTACTTTTTGAGATTGAAACTAGAATGGGGTCATCTGAAAGCACTGCAAAGAACTCAGAGCAGTTGATGGCCAGTGATCTGTCATCTGAAGAAAAAGAAGCTATAGAAAAAGTTGCAATTGGTGCTGGTTTAGCATTGCTAGTGTGGGGCTTGTCCAAGCTTATTGGTGGTGAGGGGTCTAGCAAAAAGATGAAAGCTCCAGGTCGAGATGGGTACATTTATAGGGCTGATTTTGAGCGTGACCCTTCTGGATATTTTCGTGGACTTCGTGATTAGTAAGATACTCTTAATGTGATGTGATGCGGAGTTTCGATTTTCAAGCCTAGCTAGCCTTGTTGTCATAGCTTGAGGTTTTCTTTTTGGTGGGTTTGATGGTGTTGCTGTCTTGTTTTAATCAATATAATGTCCTTTATCGTTCCGATGTGTTGAATTATTAAGCTATTAAGTCATCCTCTCTTTTTTAGCTTGTTTGGATAGGCTATAAAAAGTGATTTTTAAAGTGTTGAACTTATTTTAAAATTAAATAGTTACATGTTTGAATAAAAGTCCTGAAACTAAAAAAAAGTTGTTGACTTGTTTGTTAATTAAGTGTTAACCATTTTTGTTTATTTAAATATCTAAAATAACCTTAAAAGGTGTTAACAATATGTTGAGTTAATTATTATTAATTTTTATTTTTAAAATGATTCAATTTAAAATTAATATATATATTAGAAATTCAGTTTCAATATATATATATATATTATAATATTTTCATAAATGACTATTAAATTAGTGTGATAAAAAAATATTAATCGTTATAAAAATTGTTAATTGTTAAATAGTACTGCCAGCAAGAATTTAATTAAAGTAAAGTTAATCGTTTTAAAAATTGTTATAGATCTTGAATGTTAAGCGAAAATTATAAGGGTGATGAGAGATAATTTTGGAATAAGTGAAAATTATAAGGGATACAAAAGTCATTTACTTGATCAACTTTCAGTGGATTATATGTTAAAAAAAAAAAGAATGGAGTGACCAACTTCAAGCTTTTGGCTTTTAGAAAGCCAAAATTGACTCTTTTTTAAGCAATTTTTGAATTGCCAAACACTCTTAAAATTCAAAAATGGCTTTTGAACTATTTTGACCAAATTATAATTTAATTTATATATCCTTTTAGTTTAATCTAGTATCTATTCGTTATTTTTATTATCTTACTCGAGACAATTGTTATTGTTTTTTAGGTAAATTAAGTTTTTTTTTTTGGTAATCAAAGTTTTTATTAATCACCAAAGAGCATTAAAATCTACAAAAAGCCACATCCCAACTTGTTGATTTAATATATAACAACAATACAAACTCACGTTCTAGCTACTCTAAACAAGGCCAACAACTATTACTGCCAATAAAACTAGCAAACTTTCGCCAAAAAAACAAGGCCTAGCAGATAGCTTCTCAAGTCTCCAGTAGCTCTCACAATACAGATGCATGTCATTTCTTTGACCAACTCTTCAGGTGCCCTCTGCATTTTGGCAACTATCGTAGTGTTCCTCTCTGTCCAAATAGTATAAAGAGTTTCAGTACAGACTTGTTTCAACAGTTTAGCCCTCTTAGATTTGCCTTTGGTTGCTCGAAAAAATCACTATTGAAGGTGCACATTGATAGGTGTTGGTACTTGTAGCCATCTAAAGACTCTTAACCAATGTTGTGTAGTGAAATATCTATCCTAAAATAAATGAGCACTAGTTTCTGGAGAGGTCATACAGAAAACACACTCAGGATTAATATTGATACCCCATTTGGCAAGCTTATCCACTGTGTTCAAATTACGATGCAAATATATCCACAGAACAAAAATAACCTTAGGCCTGGTTATGTTTTTACACATGAGATGTTTCCATTCTTTCTTTGGTAAGTTCCCTAATGATTGCTTATAAAATTGTCTGATTAGACTGTGTTTGGAGTTGGCAATCTGCAATTCTTTGACCTTGTCTCTTGCAGCAAAGAGTTTCTTGGTCATCCAACTCACTTGTTGTGGTACCTGCATTTTCATAAAATCTTCATTTTTTATAATAACTGTGAATCCACCTTATAGTCGTTATAGCACCTTATAAAAATCTCCATTTTTTATCTTTCTTTTGTGATAACTCCCAGCAAGTCTTTGTTATAGCACACTGATAGCCGTTTCCTACTTCATCTTAAATATATATTCAAAAGGAATTTAGTTAATGGTTTCTCTATAATAGAGATTATTGCTTCGACTTTTCAACAATGTCTTAATTATAACATACTAATTACCCATGTTGCAATATTCAAAATAAAAATAAAAAAGCAATTTCTTCATTAATTAGTTACACAAAAAGGATATTTTGCTCCAAATAGACCTAGCCAAAGTTTCAATATCTAATTAATTATACATTATATCCACATGTATACGATATTTTAAATTATATGCTATAAATTTCCAAACTATTGCTATATATCGTGAAATTTTTAAAAAATAGATATTGCTATTTTGGATAAATTAATTATATAGCCTTAGTTAACTGTGTCACATAATTTTTCTTTTTACCTTTAGGTAAAGTAAAAGTTACAATACCACATTCATTTTTACTAGTTATATGCATATTACTTTATGAGAGTTAATTTAATTAATATTCAAAGCTAATTTGAATAAGACTAATTTAATATTCTAAATTTAAAATTTAGATTTTTGCAAGCTATATATAAATACTATAAGTTGCAATTCTTCTACTATAATTTGCTTTTAGTACCTTCTTATCCCTTGTTTGATTATAAAGTGTGGATAATCACAACCTTCCCTACTCATAAATTTTTTATGATAATATATTTTTTTCAATTAACAAATTACACTATATAAACATAATTTTTACTTATGAATATATTATATATTGAATTTATTCGACTAATTCATGTTTTTATCAGTTTAAATGTCCTAATTTGATTTCTCATTTTACTTGTCATTTTTCATTAATCAAGACAAGACAATTTTTTTTTTTAACCTTAGTATTGATTTTTTCTCCAAATTAAAATATAAACATCATTTAATAGGAGTACTATGATAAAATAGTCATATTATTAATTGTTTTTCTTAATTATTGTGCAATATCAAATTGGGACGAGTTAAATGGGACGAAAGAAGTATTTTACAATATAAAAGTGATATGTACTTAAATGATGTGGCATAAATAATAAAATCTCCTTTTAAATAACATAGAAATTTTATTTTAAAAAACGCACGACACAATGGTGAAATGCACATAATTTTTTTTAAGCTAAATAAGATGGAGTAAATTATTTTTAAGAATAAATAACTAAAGCTTGCAAAGCAAATATTGAAACAATTAAATAAGATGGAGAATGTATTTGTAAACAAGCAATTTAATTTTAGCCAAACATGCAGTCAATAAAAAATAATCTCAATATAATTAATCCCAAAATAATTTATCCCACATAACTTTTCGATTTGTCTTCGACCCAAACGAGCCCTTAGTGACCATTGATATTACCAAGTGTGCATTTAGTGCATTCCAACATATTCTGTCATTCAATGTTCATTTTTCCAACGTATAATTAATTGGCCAGTGAAAATTGTTTATCGACATCTCATTTAAATATTTTTAATTGAATTTTGAGTTTTACTTATCACTTTTACATATTAATGCCCCTGATGTTTGAGAATTTGTGTAATATATTTTTACAACAAATAAAAAATATATCATCTCACTGTAGTCAGGGGCAGGGGTGGGATAAAAACGACCCAAAATGAAAAATCGAATCAAACCGGTTAAGTAAATCAATTTTTATTTGTTTTGATTTTACATTTTTAAAAGTCAATTCCTAATATTGAATTTTTTTATTTGGTTTGGTTTTATATTTCTAATATAATTTTTTTTTAATAGAGGCGAAGTTAAAATTTAAAGCTTATGGGTTCAGAATTCCAATTCTTCCAACTTAATGGGTCCAAATTTGTACATATTATTTAATAAATTTCTCAAGATAAATATAAGGTTTGAATTAATGTTACCGGGTTCGAATGAACATCTGCAAAACACTATACGAGCTCCGACCTTTCCATAATTAAACAAAAACAAACTCTTATCATCATATTATTATGAGAAAATTGCAATTTATAGTATTTTTCACATAATTTTGAATATTTAAAATTTAAATCTAAAATATCAAATTAATTTATTTAATTTAGCTTCAAAAATTAATCAAAATACTCCCTCCATCCCATTTTATTCGTCTCAATTTGACATTGCACATTAATTAAAAATAATAATTAATACCATGACTCCTTTACCATAATTTTGAATATTTAAAATTTAAATCTAAAATATCAAATTAATTAACTTAATTTAGCTTAAAAAATTAATCAAAATATTCCCTCCATCCCATTTTATTCATCTCAATTTGACATTACATATTAATTAAGAAAAGTAATTAATAACATGACTCCTTTACCATAATATCCCTATTAAATGATATTTACATATTTTAATTTGGATAAAAAAATAATTACTACTAAGGATAAAAATTGGAAAAAAAAATTATCTTGTCTTAATTAATGAAAAATAACAAGTAAAATGAAAAATCAAATTAAAAAAATTTAAAACAGTAAAATGGGACGGAGGGAGTAAATGTCGTGGAGGGAAACATTATAAGTAAAAGTGAATGGTGGGACAAGTAGTGTGTAATGTGAGGGAATTGATGACTACTGATATTTCCCAAGCATTACAATTAATTTATTTACAGAATTCCAAACGTCTTTTTTATTTTCCCTTCAAAATTGTTAATCCAATGTAAAACTTGCAAAGCTCAAAATGAATCAAATTTGCCAATATATATATAGTGGTCACTCTGCAGTAGTCTTCCCCATCTAAACAGCAATTAAACCTAAGAAAAAAGAAGCAAAAATAATGATGAATAATAAGGCTGAAGAGAAGAGCAACGCTAAGGAGGATGTTGAAACTGCTTCAAAGGAATTAATGATACAAGATCGACAAGGAAGACACGAAAACATACACTAAAATAGTCAACGATTTGAAGAACCGAGGACCCCCTTTGATGACCTCTCTCGGATTCATAAGAAGAACAAGAAAGGAAATGTCATCAAGAGTAAAATACACTAAAAACAATAACAACACTTGATGAACAAATGCAATAACAACAACACACGGTTACAAGACGAGAATACAAATAGATTACACTAGATATAGACAAACGATTACAAGAAAGTAAAGATAGATAGATAGACAAATGAAGATGTAATATTAACAATTCAAAAGCTTATTCCATGGACCTTTAATATCATACACAACCTAAACTTATCTCTTACGTGACCTCAAACTTATCTCTTACGTGACCTCAAGGGAACCGGAACCCCCAAACAATCTTCGTTTCTAAGCAAATCATCAACACAAGGGATTCCACCTTGAAAGAGACTCTCAAAAGAGGCTACAAATATGTCATCTAAAAATCTCCCCTTTAAAATGAAGGCAAACTAGCTATTTATAGGCCATGCATCTTTATTACACACTGGGCCCAAAAGTGACTCTAAGAGCTATTGGGCTTAAAAGTGACCAAAAGTCCAAAATAATGCCATGGGCGTCCATGCTCTCTCGAAACCCACGCTATCTTCCAAACACGTCGTGGCTCAATGCTCCCGCGAATGACATCATCAAATGTAGGTTCTCCCGCGCTCCAAGCTATCATCCACACGCGTATTTGTTCCCCTAAAACAACTAAATCTTTGATCCATAGATGTGATCCTTGAAGCATCGATACCAAAGGAGTGGAGCCCATTGATCTTGTATCAATTAACCGTCAGATGCTAATACTTATTCACGTCTTTGGGGTAGTTTTATAAATGTAACTGTCACCATAGTTGCTAAAATGTTGGAACGAGCTGGTCCTTTTGACATTTCAAAGTTTGAATATAAAGGGAGAAGCAGTTCTAACAAAAATAAGAAAAAGGTGGTGAAATTGACATAAATATGATCTCTTGTATTTATGGCTTTTCAATTTGGATGAGATTGTTGGACATTATGCACTGATATGATGATTAAACTAGTGAATCATTACACATGTTTTCTTTTTAAATGAGATTAACTTGTGTCCATCAGCGGACCCCACCCTAATCATAGCAAGTTAATCTCCATCACCAAATTAACTGTATAGAATCATGCATCACCTATTACCTTTTAAGTGACTTGATTTATTATGTAAATTCTTTTTAATACCATTAGGGGTCGTTTGGAGTAATACATGCCTCCATTATGTTCACTTTTGTCAGCACATTTACTGTACAAAATTAGAAACTAAAACCAATTAAGTTCAAGCTTTTTGTTCTTTCCGTCGTAAAGTAAGAGGAATGTATGAATCTTATGTGTCAGTTCTTTGGGTGCTAAAAGAAAATTGAAACTAGTAGCAAAGTTTTCCAGAAACATATTTTATGACCTATCACTAATTACTTCAAATACCTCGGCAAATTTGAGGCTCACATTCACTCAGTGGCGGATGTAGAGTAGAAGGTGTGAGTTATCGGGAACCAACACCCGCTACCGTAAGGCTTAAAGTTATATAGAAAAATCGCCAAAAGTTATAAATATTAATAGGTGGAAACCCATAATTAAACCAAGGGATAACTTAGTGGTAGGAAAAGAACCCATGAAAACCCACAATTTTAAAATTCTGGATCCGCCTCTGCGTTCACTTACAGACTCACTGTTCGATATTGATCAATGAAATGCTAAGGAATGAATGATCATGATACATGCCAACTTTGTTTAACCTGAAAAAAACTAAAAGATTGAATCATGCTAGTGCATTATGAGGGTAAAACTTCCACTTGATTAATCTCTCTTGAATCAAGCCAAGCACATAAAGTAACAAGAATACAGGCTGCTTTAAAGTATTAATGAGTAAACAAAGCAATTGCAAAAGTCATATGTGTAAATAAACACACAACCAACAAAACAACAACTAAACTCTAGATCCTTGTTTTTTCATGATCTTGAAGCTCTAAACTTCAAGCTTAACATTCATAAATCATAAATCTTGTGAGTATGTATATGAAGCCGTTCTCATCAAATCCTGGAAAAATATATTTAAAAGTCACTTTAGCATGCATAGAGCTACAGATACGTTATGAACATATAGGAACACAGCTAGAGCAAACCTACCGTGAATGAGGTGGGATATCCACAGTAATTGTTGTCAATTTGTTCTTGAAATGATTTCAAATATGGTTGAAATTGCTTTATAAATGAAGAACCAAGTAAAAATAACAATTTATTAGGAATACTAGGTACACGAAAATAAGTTTGAATCAACAAAAGACGTGAAGTATCAAAAGAAGATTTTACCAAAGTAGGAGTTGCCCTAAGTGGTGGTGTTGTGCCTTTGGATTCCCCTTCAACATTAGATCTTGAACTGTACATCAAACATTAAAGTTACACATAAATTTAAATAATTGTTGCATTATATCAAGTGAGATTACCTTACTCCCTTGCTCTTGCTCTTGCCCTTCTCTTTGGCTATGTCCTTTACACTTTTGATTTGCCCTTTTTGTTTGTTAGAAGTGCTTTTTTTTGGCCTTTAAAAAACTTTCTAAACCACCTTTGGTTCTCAAAGAATTAGGACGTCCTTTAGTTACCACACATATAGGGTCCAACAAGGTAGTATTTTGGCTCTGCTCACTTGTGTTTAATTTCATATTTGACTCATTAATCAGACTATCACATACATTATCCTCTTCAACCTCGTAAGGAAGCTCGTCAAGTTCTTCACATAGTTGAGACAATTTTTCATACACAAATTTATAATGTCTCTCAGACCGTGTAGCTTGTTCGGAGAGACCAAGAGCATGCATCATAATGTTATTGAACCATACGGAGGAAGGCTTCAAATTATCCATATGTGATTTGTCATTTGAAATGGCACCTACTTTCTCTTTGGTTGCATACCCTGTTCACCAATTCAACAAATAACATGATGGAAGTGAGTAAATTTATTTTTTAATAAATACTACAAGCACATGCCTACATAAGATTCCCATAAGCTCAAACTTACAACAAGAACAAGTAGCATTTTTCAGTATAAGATTCAATCTAACAATGTATGCAGGTGCTTGTTTTTGAAACAAATGACCTTTATAGACATATACTCCATCCCGAACCTCAATTTTTTCTGAAACAATTTTTTGAGATTGAATCAATTCTTCTTGAAATTTTCAAAATATTTTTCTGATATAGACCTTTGCTGCTTCATCCTCCATGGGATATAAAGTCTTCAAGATAACCTTCGAATGTTCTCTTTATTTTATATTTCTTCTCTCTTATTTTATCATTCCTAGCATCAATGACTTTTTCATATTTCGCTACAAATACACTCATTGGTGTACTCAAGTTAAGATAATCCTTGGAAAATTTGTTCATACTCTCACCTCTTTGAATAGTTGACATTCCAGCACAAAAATTTCTTTGCACGTATGCTGGAATCCATTTTCACGAATTACATATATTCTTTGCAACCAACTATTTTCTTCCAAATTGTACCTTTTCAGAATATCAGTCCAAGTTGCTTCAAATTCATCGGGCGTTGTTGTACCATGTAGACACTTACTAAACTCAATCTTGAAATCATCAAATTCATGATAGACATGACTTAAATGTTCAGGGATTTTCTTCTCAATGTGTCACATACAAAAGTGATGTGCACAATTTGGAAACACATTTGCACCTGCATTTGTTATTGTAGCATCCTGATCTGTGATAATTGTACGTGGCAAAATACCAAACATTGCCACTTTCCAAGTGTGAAGTAGCTATTAAAAAATTTCTTGAATTTCATACCAAAGAAAAGCACAACCAAATAAAATTGATTGATGATGATTATTAACTCTAGTAAATGGTACAAAGGGCATTTTGTATCTGTTTGTCAAATAAGTAGGATCAAAGACGACAACATCACCAAAGTTCTTATAAGCTATCCTAGATCTAGCATCAACCCAAAAACAATTAGCTAAGTGGCCTTCTACATCCATCTGTATTGCATAAAAAAAGTCCGAACTTTCAGATTGTCTCTGATGCAATTTTACTAGGACGAACACCTGACTTATCTAATAGATCAATAAGATTCTTCTGAGCCTTCGACTTTTTCCTTTTTGAATGCAAGAATTTTTGACTATGTGGAGAAGCAAGTTCATGATTACGGTTTGAGACCATCCTAGAAATGACCCACATTTCTTTTTATTTTTTCGACAAATAAATCATCACTTTACACCCTTCTCTAGTTTCATCTTGCTGCATATTATTCTCTAGACTTCTTTTAGAGCGAAATCCTTCTTTTGAACAAACAAATTCTTGATGTATTATTGATTTATCTTTTCGTTCGTCATCTATTGATTCGATTTTTGCGCATACTAAAACCACTACGGTGAGCATAATCAAGATAAAACTTAAATGCAATATCAAGTGATTGAAACTCCATACCGACGTATGGCACTCTTGATTCTTCATGATTGAGTTGGGGAATAAATGGTACAATTGCATTTGTATTACTTTCTATTTCCTCTGGTGAAGGTCCAACACCTTTTGCATTTTGCTCGGATGAATTTGAGAATCCTAATTTGTCCTGCAACGTATAATTAATGGATGCTATTAACAAAATAAATTTAGCATGACATTCAAACTATATTATTCAAGAGGAGATGAACTATACCATCTGTATACATCTTTTTAAAAGACGAAAGATAAAAAAAGAAATGAATAAATAGTTACCATGAATTTCTTTGATGATAGTTTTAAGTTGCTTTAATGGTGGATGATGATTATTTGCTTCAGTGGTGTTGAAGAAATAGTAATGAGAATCCTAAAGCAACGATGTTAAATTCCAGAACATTAGTCACTTAAAAGATAATTTTGGTGATGGAGATTAACTTGTTATGATTATGGTGGGATCCGCTGACAGTGTAAAAAAGAATTCCACTGGCAGTGGACACAAGTTAATATCTTTTTAAAATAAGGTCGAAGCTAATTGTTTGGACCAAAAAACAAAGAGAACAAATATATAAGAATAAAGTTAACTAAGATTGATTGATAATCACTTGCACCAACCAAACTTTAGCTGAATAGTTGTGTTTCAATGACGGTGCTTTGAGAATCAATAGTTTTTCTGCCTAATGTCTTTTAGTTTGTGTTATTTACTCAGTTCCCAATATTTTTTTGAGACCTAATATTAAACATTAATTAATAACACCGTATCATGGTAAATATCATATCAAATTTTGTAAGGAGCATGTAAAATCCAGAATGAACAAAACAAATTGAACTGAGAAAACACTAAGCAAAGTCACCAAAAGCCATTTACCAACATAGAATAATAGAGAGAACTAACTAATAAAATTGAGATGATCTGTGTACACGCCCTTAATCAGCATAGAAAAAAAGGCCATATTTGTTTTCTTACTTGAGATGTTAGTTAAAAATTGTCTTTAACTACTTAGTTAGTTTAAAGAACTAAAAGATAATTGAACATTTTTTTTTCAATTTTATCGTTAGTAATTTAATGGTAGAGTAATTAACTCCAATAGATAATGACAATATCTAATATTAGTTTAACAGAATTATATTAATCAATTTACATTTTCTTGTTAATTTTTTTTTAAGAGTTGTGCAAAAAGCATACATGTCAATTAATATGAGATTGAAAAATGCTGTTTGGTCGGAAAAATGATGGAGCCACATACATGAGGGCCATGACTGCTCTATTCCATGATATGATCCAAGGAGATTGAACTTTACGTGGACAATGTCATCATCAAATCAAAAAAGGATACAAGTCATTTGGCAAATTTGAACAAATTCTTTGATAGGTTAAGAAAGTACAATCTGAAGTTGAATCCAGCAAAATGTGTCTTTGGAGTCCCTGCGGAAAAGCTACTGGGCTTCATCGTCAGTCGTAGGGGCATAGAGTTGGATCCAGCCAAGATCAAGGTCATCCAAGATCTTCCTCCTCCGAAAAGCAAGAAGGACGTCATAAGTTTTTTGGACTGCCTCAACTATATCAGCTGGTTCATAGCCCAATCTGCGGTTATTTGTGAGCCAATTTTCAACCTGTTGAAGAAAGATGCTGCTATAGAATGGACAACGGAGTGTCAACAGGCATTCAACAAGATCAAGGATTATCTGTCAAACCCTCTTGTTTTGGTTCCTCCCGAACCTGGTAGGCCACTGCTGATAACGCCTTCGGATATATTTTAGGGCAACATGATGAGACAGGAAAGAAAGAACAGACAATCTATTACATGAGCAAGAAGTTCACCTCATACGAGGCCGGTATTCTTTACTGGAACGCATCTGCTGTGCTTTGACTTAGGTAGCTCAAAAGTTAAGGCATTATGTAACACCCCGTATTCAAGTACATATATTGGCGTATTCAAGTACGTGTATTGGTCTTATTTATATGGAATTAATTTTTTTTTTATTTATACCGGAATTTGCCCGTCGATGGTTCCATACGAAGGTTATTGAATAAGCTTTCCAATGATATAAATATTTCCAAAAACGGATAGGTTTCGGATATAATCGAGCACGTTCGAATCTATAAAACGGTGGCTGGGATATTGAGAATAGTAATTGTGCAGGAAAATTTCCTGCACAAACTACTGAGGCCAGCCAATTTTTTGGGTCAACTTTGAACGATCATAACTCCCTTAATATAATGAACTGAGAGAACTGCGACCTATTAAAAGAAATATCTTTGAGTCTTCTTTCCAATACAATTGGTTTCATCCAAATCCAACGTCTGAGTAAGGAGTTATACTCGTTTTACTTCAGCCTCTCAAAACAGATTTTTAGGGTCAAATTCAAACAATCATAACTCCTTGTACAGGATGAACTGGGTGGCCTACTTTGTATGAAATGAAAGCCCTTTAAATTATCTTTCCAACGATACCAATTTTGCCCAAATCTGATATCGGAGCAAAAAGTTATGGTCGATCTACTTTAGCTTATCAAAACAGTCCACCAAAGGACAGATTTGACATTATTTAAATTTTAAAGACACTTTGGTCATTCCCTATGATATTATGGACGGGAATATGTGTACACATGTATATGAGTTCAAAAACTCACTTTCATCATCAATCATTGAGAAAGAACAAACCCTAGCCAAATTTGACCTTTAAATTACTTTTGATTCAACCGTAGAAATTCCAAAGTAATCCGATAACTGCGTTTGTCATCTCGAGAGCTTCGAACGACACCTATTATTTGTGAAAACAGGATTGCATAATCAAGAGGTGAATTCTAAGGTATGAATATTGTTTGCCTTTGTTCTCTTCCATATGTATATGTGTGATAGAGGATTATATGTATTGGTTGTTATTGAAAAGTGATGGAAATAGGGTTATGAACTATTTTGCATGGTTTGGCTGTATTGAATTGTGGAAGGTGGATATGGTAATTGAGTTATGGAAGGTGGATATGGTGATATACTATTGAATTGATGATTATTTATGTCTATGGCTCAATTTAGTTTAATGGATTGGTTGGAAGGATAAATGAATCCAAACTTGATATTGGAGGATGTTGTATGAATATGCATGGCATGTGAATGTAATTGGAGTATAAGAGGGTTAAAGTGACACCTTTTATGGTGTAATTGATAACGCTCAATCTACAGCTCTCGTAGGAGTGTAAAGCGGTCGTTAGCAAATATAGAACTCAACCTGGGTTGGGTATCGATCCCACAGGGAATAGCTTGGTCAACAAGTAAGCAACGATTACTAGACTTTTAGTGCAAGTCTCGTAAGAAGGGGGGAACTGTATTGTGAAAGTAATGTAACCAAAATAAGAGAGTAAAGCAGAAAATAGCAAAGTAAAAAGAAAGAATGTTTAGTAGGTTGTGAAACAATGAGAATTGAGGAGTTGGGGTTATGTCCACCTTCTGAGTTATACGTCTCTATTGACTATGAGTGTGTTGAATTCAGACATGCATGTGCTTATAGAGAATTGTATTCGATGGTAAATCCAGGCGTCTTTCGACCTATTCGAGGATTATTTCACTTTAACTCTTTCGAGCTTAAAGCGTGTCTAACGGTACGAATTCTCCAAGAGGTTAATCCAGTTACGACACTAACTTTTTAATAGGGGATGAGACCCTACTACCTTGACATTATCTCTTTTCCAGACAGATAACCTTTCTTTCGAACAAGTTAAATGTTATACTGGCGTATTCTTGCGTTTGCAACCACAAAGAATTTAGATTAAGATGAAGAGAATAATGATATAAGCAACATACGTGTCACAAACTCACAAACTCACAGCAATAGATAGTATCTCAGTCGGCTTCCATAACCCCAACAGAGAAGTTTAGTTACCCATGAGTGCGAAGGAAATCACAATTGACATTGTTGTTATACCACAATAAAGATTTCACGTTTGTAATGGTGTGATAGGCGTTAGGCGTGAATTCCTTAGCAAGGTAACGTTTCTCTTGTTGCGGAATTTAAGAATAGATGAATAGAAGAAGAAAAATAGAATTAATGGAAGAATGATTGTTTAAAACTAGAATGTCTTAGAAGTAAAATAGAATAGAATGTAAGAAGATGTCTTAAAATCTCTAGCAAGATAGGGTATTTATAATACCCATATCCTATTCCTACTAAGCTAATGAAATGCTTAACCAAATCCTACTAAGCTAATGAAATACTTAACCCAATTGTACTAGGTTAATGTATCATTATCCTAATCCTAATAAGCTAATGAAATACTTAACCCAATTGTACTAGGTTAATGTATCATTATCCTAATCCTAATAAATTACTGCTAGTCCCTAAAGTCTTCAGAAATGTTGTTTTAGCCCGGGACAGAATTTTCATGCGCCATCTTTAGTCCTTGGCGTCCAAGATTGGCTTTTCTCCTTTCGTGAAGCTTTCTTTGGTGTCAAGTTATCCATGAAATGCTGAATTCTGCATCATTTATACCTGAAACTTTGCTAATCATGTTCGTTAGCTCACTTACAAGAAAAAGGACTAAAAGTGCATGAAATATATAATTTGTTCTCAAAACTAGGCTAAAATATGGGCAAAATATAGTGCTATAGGCGTGTAAATTCGCCTATCATCAACACCCCACACTTGAAGCTTTGTTCGTCCTCGAACAAAATATCATGTCCCTCTAAACATCAACTTAGGGTTTCACAGCAACAACACAAAATATTCGTCAAGACAAGCACAACAATTATCAACAAAGAGTAGTTTTTCGATCATTAGTAGAAACAGTTTAACCTCTAGCATAGACTCGTGATGGTGGTCAACTCATATTCAAAGGTTAAGGCACAAAGAATCATACACGACTACCCAAAACTCATCAACCATATGTGTCTCACAATATATTACCCATAATCACTCACAAGTATAGCATATTTTTCAAACATGGGTATCAAAATATCCTTGCTCTTGCTCTCACAAAGAATTCATATGAAGCAACTGATGACCATAAGCTTGCCCTTAGTGTAATGCTCCACTAAATGTCAGAATGCCAAGCTTAGGATCAACTAGGTCTTTTGATGGTTGTAATGTAGGCTAAGGGACAGGTAGGACTATTTTGGCCAGAAATAGTGACTATGTTCCTAAGCGCTTTAATACATCACATTGTATCATTAACACTTTTCTTTCAAACAACCTTTCTACTTTCTTTTATTCTACCACTCTTTTTCTCCTCTTTTGTTTTTCAATTTTAAACATAACTAACTTTTCAGTTTTCCTTTCCTTTTTCTTTTGATAACATACCTCTTATGATAGCACTTTCTTTTTCATAACTCATTCAAGCACCAATGCATTCTAAAGCATCATACTCACCCAATTTCCTCTTATTTTGTCACATGACTTTTTCACTTTAAAGCACTTAGGAATTTGGATCAAATTATGGTCTTGAAAAAAATGGATTAGGCTTACATACGAGGTTTGCCAAAGAAAATAGGCTAAAGGCTCAAAAGGGTTTAACTAGGATGATGTCCATGGGTAGGTAAAAAGAAGGTAAATAATCATAGATTGCCAAAAAAATGCCTAAATCATCTCCTAGACTTGCACTCTTTATTTTCGCTTTACATACATACCAGGCAAGTTCTAGCATCAGCCACAAGCACAGAATATACTATTATCTCACACACACAAGGCACATGGTCGACTTTATTAGGAGTAGTATAGACTCTTGACCCAACAGATGAAGGAATTAAACCAAACAATATCACATAGTGAGTCACAATTAGAGCCTAAATGTCTCAATAGTCATGATTTTAGCACAAACTCTTGTCATAATCTCATGCTGCCTATTAGAATAATTTCATGCGAAGCTAAGCTAAAAAAAACAATTAACTACAAACAAACATAAATAAATGCAAATGTGGATGGAGAAGTATAGCATGCAAATACCAGCACCTCACACTTAGATGGGACACACTGTCCTCAGTGGAAAATAAATAAGAAGAACCTGGTTAGTCGGACTCATCCTCTATGTCTGGGGTCATACCCCTTGCATCGGAATCATCATCAGAGTCGTCATACTCAAAAGTTCCTCATAAGTATCCCACTTAATTCCAAGAGTGAGTCGAGGTATTTGCAGCGAGGAGGGTTCTCCTTGCTCTTTTCGGCCTCTTTTCTTGCCTTTTTGTGAAGTGGTAGCCTTATCTTTGCCTTGTCTTGCTTTGGGTGCCATTGTACCTGAGACTTAAAACAATGTTCATGTTAGCATCATCTCGATGGATACAATCTATAAACAAGCAGTAGTGGCACCACCCCACACTTAGTTTGTTGGTACAGACTAGTGAAGTAAAAGTGGTCGATTACTCAGACTTCATCGACATACGTTTTAGGGGCTATATTCCAACAAGAAATTCAGATATGTAACACTTCTTGCAATCTTTGCAATACTTTTATGTTAGGTATATCAAGACTTCTACATAGGGATTACATCATGGTATAGTTTCTATCAATAATCACAATCTCCTATGTCGGTAGGCAACTATAAGTCTTATTCCGATGAGCGAGACATCCCAACATGTAAGTATTCAAGTGACAAGAGTATGAAATGTTCATGACTATAGCAATTCCGCAAGTAGTATGACAATTCATCAAAATCGAATTGAAGTCGGACACAAGTTAAGATCATCCTAACGTATATGTTCACTCACTTGGTTGTGTATCAACAATTCAAACACATTCACATCTCCAATACTTCTTCAAGATTTAGAAATTCATAATAGACATAGTAACGTAGTACTTACGAAAAATAGATGAAGAACACAAGAGTACTTACGTGATTGAAGCCTTTGGAGATGTTCTTGTGAAGTGGAAGAGCAAAAGTTTTGAGAAGATTTGGATGCTATGTGCAGCGCCTATGTTAGGTTTTCAATGTGTTTGTGCCTCAAGACTAAGTCTCCTTTATATAGGAAAAGAATGGGTCGGGTTTTGACCCATTTAAAATCGGTTTTGGAGACAACAAGTGACCATAGGCGACGCCTTTAGCTTTGCCTATGCTTGGCATAGGCGGCGCCTAATGCAAAGCCTATGGTGAGCATAGGCGGCGCCTAGTGAAATGCCTTTAGTGACCATAGGCGGCGCCTTTAGCATGGCCTATGAGATTCAGAGACAAAATGCTTTGGCATAGGCGGCGCCTATGCTATGGCATACTTGAGCATGGGCGGCGCCTATGCTATAACACACTAGATTCCGAGACCTTAGGCTATAGTATAGGCTTTGCCTTGTTCGTGGCCTAGTTTTACCTAGGCCTAGCCTTGCTCGATGCCTATTTTGTCATGAGAAATGCTCAATCCATAGCCTTATGCATCTTAATTCCTAACTTACCACCTTTACCATGCCATACGTCCAAATCGCATCTGAAATCGATCTCCTCGTTTTATACCTCTTGCATCTGCATTCGCTCAAAACCAATGAAAACGATTAGTAAGATGGGTTGCCTCCCATCAAGCTCCTTAGTTTTGGTCGTGGCACGACTTTTATTTTTGGATTTTTATTTATCAAAAACGAAACACGTACTAGAATGAGAGAAAGACAAAAAAATGAAAAACGATAAACGATGGGTTGCCTCCCATCTAGCGCTTGATTTATTATCGCGGCACGACATAGCTATCTCAATTACTTAGACTTCATCGAGATAGATGGTTGATCGTTTTCTGAATGGATTCAGACGATAATGAGGCTTACTTATAGGCATGCAATCTTCTTCGAGATGACCCTTGTTCATGCCTATCCCAGGAGGGATACCAATTATATCATCAATAGTCCAACCTATAGCTCTCATGTATCTCTTCAGAGCAGAGATGAGAGACTCTACGTGCTGTTTACTTAAATCATCCGCACTCACCGGAAGTATATTTATACTTTCCAATAACACATACCTTAGATAATCGGGGAGCTCTTTCGATTCTAGCATTGGTGGCTCTTCAAGGGAAGTCTTCGCTATTGGTGACGGTTGATTCTTAAGATCACGGTCCGGTTGCTTAGGAGTACGGGAATAGGACTCTATTTCTGTTAGAGCACCCATAAGTTCTTTATAATCTTCATCGTCCTCATGCTCAATATTCAGTGGCACAACAGACAATGGCTCAACAGTAAGCTATTTCTCTACAGATAATGCTTTCTTATCCTCATGATGAACATCAGCTACAGAGAACACATTCATATCACTGGGCTGCTTCATTGCTTTGCATATATCAAAGCGGACCACTTCGTCATTCAACCGAAATAAAAGCTCATTAGCTCTCATGTCAATAAGAACACTTCCTGTTGTAAGGAAAGGACGTCCCAAAATTATGGGAACTTCAGAATCCACCTCGCAATCCAAAATCACAAAGTCTGCAGGAAAAATGAAGGTAGACACCTTCACCAACACATCATTCAAGATACCCACAGGTCGTTTTACCGACCTATCTGCCATCACGAGCCGCATATTGGTTGGTGTAGGGTCGCCCAACCCCAACTTTCTGTAGACGAATAGTGGCATCGAATTGATGCTAGCTCCCAAATCGCACAATGCCTTAGCAAAATTCATAGATCCAACCGTGCAAGGAATAGTGAAAGCACCAGGGTCTGCCTTCTTCTGTACTAACGACCTTGTGGCAATTGCACTGCAATGATGAATATTATCTGTCGGCTCATAGCTTACTGCCCGCTTCTTTGTTAAAAGATCCTTCATAAATTTTGCATACCCAGGAATTTGTTCAAGTGCCTCCACCAATGGAACATTAATGGTCAGCTGTTTTAACATAGTCATGAATTTACTGAACTTTGTATCGTCCGCCACCTTCTTTAATCTTTGGGGAAAAGGTGGTGGTGGGTATGGAATTGTTCTCTCCACGGCTTTCTTCTCCTCTTGCTTCCGTTTTTCAGCTTTTCCAGGCTGCACGTCGTGAGGAGTGACGTTAAGGACGTTAGGATCGGCTGCTACGGCATCTTCCCCTTTCGCCTTATCATCAATTTCCGCTTCTTCGTCAACCACTTGCTTGCCTTTTTCTGAAGTTTCCAGCACCTTACCACTTCGGGTAGTGATGGCCATGCATGACCCATCATTCCTTGGGTTTTGCACAGTATCGCTAGGTAAAGTGCCAGCCTTTCTTTGATTGAGTGCTGCTGAAAGTTGGCTCAATTGCTGCTCTATTTGCTTGATTGAAGTGGAATGTGAATCAACTAATTGCTTCATAGAGGACAAATCATTTATTACCTCTGTTACTCCCGCGCTAGTTGCTTCCACTCCTTTCAGTAGTTTAGCCATCATGTCTTCCATACTTCCAGAACTAGATGTGGTGGCGTCACGTCTTCCAGGGGGAACATACAAACCACTACTGTCATTCTTGTTCTTCCAACTACCTTGGTCCTTGTTTCCATATTTATCATAATAGTTCCGACCTTGGTTTCCTTGGGTATTACCTCGGAAACCCCCCTGATTGTTCAAGTAGTTGGCTTCCTCTTTTGAATCAGATTAGTCTCTTCCTTTTGACGCAATAGCTTTCACTTTTTCGGTCTTCCCTGATAATAAATGCTTTGTAAGAAGATCCACTTGTGTTTTCATGTGCGCCATATCTTGATCACGTTCTTCTTCTCTTCTCCTTTGGTCTGCAGTCATGCCTATAGATAAAGTGGGGCTTGCTACCTCAGAATCCCTGGTATGCCAAGCTCTACTTTGTTTCGTCATATGATCTAGCATATTGCTTGCTTGACCAAAGGTGAGATCCATAAAGGATCCTCCAGCCGCATTATCCACCACTGGTTTAGTTATTGAATTCAGGGCTCTATATAATATCTCCATTAGGTGAACATTAGTCATATGATGGTTTGGGAACCTCGCTAGCTTTGTCTTGAACCTCTCCCATATTTCATGAAGAGCTACAGTGGGAAGCTGACGAAAGTTGCTGATTTCATCTCTCAATTGTGCTCTTTTGGATGGCGGAAAGAATCTTTCTAGGAAAGCGTCTCTCAATTGCCTCCAATTTGTAATAGAATCAGGAGTTAGCCTATTCAACCATAGAGTTGCCTCCCCAGACAGAGACAATGGAAATAGACGTAATCGAATTGCATTCTGACCAACTCCAGGATTGTCAAACGACTTGCATGTAGAAATAAAGTTGATGAGATGCATATTCGGATCATCGCCTGCTAGTCCACCAAATAATCCCTTGAGTTGCAATAACTGAATCATGGTGCTTGTGATGTTGAACTTGGCTCCGGGCGCTAATGGTGGAGGAATAATGGCTCCTGTGGCTCCGGCTCCATCAAGATCATCATCATTGTCGTCCAAAGCTGGTTGCATGGGTTGGCGATCATACCTAAACCGAGCTTGTTGACCTCTTCTGTTGGCAGGTGTTGCGATTTCAGCATCTCGCCTAGGGTTTAGTAACTCGTCATCTCCTAAATCCTCATCGTCAGGATTTGGTGCTCGCCCAGGGTTATCAATGTTTTGTTGGTGTACTTGGGCGGCGGCAAGAGCAGCTAATCTCGCCTATTCCTGTTGAGCAGCTATCCTTTCGATTTCCGTTTGTGCCTCCATTCTGCCAATGCGTTGTGGTTCAGGATTGATAGGTAATAACAGTTGACCAGAACTTCGAGTATGGGGCATTCAATGAATAAAAACCTGCAGTAAACAAAAACAAAAACTAAAAGTAAAAGTACGAGAATCTTTGACCAAAGGGTCTAGTAATTATTACGAACTTAATTGACACTTGTATTCCCCGGCAACGGCACCAATTTTTGATAACGCTCAATCTACAGCTCTCGTAGGAGTGTAAAGCGGTCGTTAGCAAATATAGAACCCAACCTGGGTTGGGTATCGATCCCACAGGGAATAGCTTGGTCAACAAGTAAGCAACGATTACTAGACTTTTAGTGCAAGTCTCGTAAGAAGGGGGGAATTGTATTGTGAAAGTAATGTAACCAAAATAAGAGAGTAAAACAGAAAATAGCAAAGTAAAAAGAAAGAATGTTTAGTAGGTTGTGAAACAATGAGAATTGAGGAGTTGGGGTTATGTCCACCTTCTGAGTTATACGTCTCTATTGACTATGAGTGTGTTGAATTCAGACATGCATGTGCTTATAGAGAATTGTATTCGATGGTAAATCCAGGCGTCTTTCGACCTATTCGAGGATTATTTCACTTTAACTCTTTCGAGCTTAAAGCGTGTCTAACGGTACGAATTCTCCAAGAGGTTAATCCAGTTACGACACTAACTTTTTAATAGGGGATGGGACCCTACTACCTTGACATTATCTCTTTTCCAGACAGATAACCTTTCTTTCGAACAAGTTAAATGTTATACTGGCGTATTCTTGCGTTTGCAACCACAAAGAATTTAGATTAAGATGAAGAGAATAATGATATAAGCAACATACGTGTCACGAACTCACAAACTCACAGCAATAGATAGTATCTCATTCGGCTTCCATAACCCCAACAGAGAAGTTTAGTTACCCATGAGTGCGAAGGAAATCACAATTGACATTGTTGTTATACCACAATAAAGATTTCACGTTTGTAATGGTGTGATAGGCGTTAGGCGTGAATTCCTTAGCAAGGTAACGTTTCTCTTGTTGCGGAATTTAAGAATAGATGAATAGAAGAAGAAAAATAGAATTAATGGAAGAATGATTGTTTAGAACTAGAATGTCTTAGAAGTAAAATAGAATAGAATGTAAGAAGATGTCTTAAAATCTCTAGCAAGATAGGGTATTTATAATACCCATATCCTATTCCTACTAAGCTAATGAAATGCTTAACCAAATCCTACTAAGCTAATGAAATACTTAACCCAATTGTACTAGGTTAATGTATCATTATCCTAATCCTAATAAGCTAATGAAATACTTAACCCAATTGTACTAGGTTAATGTATCATTATCCTAATCCTAATAAATTACTGCTAGTCCCCAAAGTCTTCAGAAATGTTGTTTTAGCCCGGGACAGAATTTCCATGCGCTATCTTTAGTCCTTGGCATCCAAGATTGGCTTTTCTCCTTTCGTGAAGCTTTCTTTGGTGTCAAGTTATCCATGAAATGCTGAATTCTGCATCATTTATACCTGAAACTTTGCTAATCATGTTCGTTAGCTCACTTACAGGAAAAAGGACTAAAAGTGCATGAAATATATAATTTGTTCTCAAAACTAGGCTAAAATATGGGCAAAATATAGTGCTATAGGCGTGTAAATTCGCCTATCATCAGTAATTAAGGATTACTACTTAACCACTAGTTGGTGAATTCAAATAATTGAATTGTGACATTTGGTCGCTAATACTAGATTGCTATATATGTTCATTGTAGATAAGTAATCCGAAAAGACGAGAAGTCCATTTGGGACTAGTATTGAAGGTTAACAGTCAGGTATGTAAAGCATACTCTATACCATATCTTTGGCATGAAAGTGAACAATTGTTCTATTAAAAAAGTTTCCAAAGTTATTCAGTAACATGTGATCCATAATGATTTTGTATGATGTCCTACGTTACCAATGAACTTGTTTCCACCCTACAAGATGTCAAGACATTCCAATACTTACTTGTTTTTCAAATCTTACATATTTATTGCACTAATGAATGTCAGAAGGTATCCGGTTACTCGAACAAGATCCATGTGCTATTAATGACTCCAAAACGTTTCATTGATATACCAATAAGTTCCTACTTCATTGTTATGGCATTGATGACTCCAAAACACTTTATTGGTGTGCCAATGAGTTCTTACTTCATTGTTATTGCATTGATGGTCTATTTATATGTCTCTTATTGATGTATCATTGTTTCAAAGTATCAAAAATATGGTGGAGACCGAAATAACAATCTCAAAGATTAATTGAACTAAGTGATGGAAGTTCTCTCTTATCGGGTGGTATCCCAGGACCATAAGCCTATCATGGGTCGATCCCTATTTATGTGTTTATGGGTGGTATCCCAGGAGTATAAGCCTAGCATGGGTCGATCCCAGTTGATATGTACTGGAGGCAGCCTAATGGTCACAGTACAGTACAGTAATGATTACAAAGATGATAAGAACGAAGGTAAACTGATTGAATAAATACAATGTACAGGTTGTCACAAGTTCTAGTAAGTGTGGTCCACTCCTATTACGATTTATTCACTTGTTTCTGGTTTCTATTGAGCTCCTATATCATGTGTGATTATCTACAGCTTTCCGTACTCAGTACATATTTCGTACTGATGTCCCCCACAGGGGACCTGTATTTCATGCTGCAGGCATAGGTACCTCAGCTCATACACCGTACAAGTAGGAGCCAGGTATCCAGCTGCTTTTGGTGAGCTCCAGTTTGCTTCGGGGCTTTCCGTGTCATATCCAGTCACTTTTGGTATTGTATAAAAGTTAGTTATATGACGGGGTGTGTCCCGACCTTAGTTAAACTCTGTGTATTATCTAGAGGCTTTGTAGACCTAATGTACAGTCAAGGTGGTGTTTTGTTAATAGACGTGATGGCTCCATCGACCAAGTATTGTATATACATATATATATGTGTGCTCGAGCTTATACAGATGATTTTCCTTTTATATGCGACATGGTGCTGTCCGAATTTCGGGTTGTCATAGAGGTATGCATGGAAAGTATGAGGTTATGAGCTGGTTCTCCCGGGCCTCCTCGGTTACGGGTGCCAGTTCGCCCTAATAAGATTTGAGGCGTGACAAAAGTGGTATCAGAGAAGTTCGTCCTAGTGAGTCTACAAAGCCGTGTCTATGTAGAGTCTTGTTTATCGGTGTGTCGTGCACCGCATCTATAAAAAGGAGGCTATGGACATTTAGGAATTATTTCTTTTCTTCATGTCTTAGATCGTGCGATAGAACCTATATTGTATATGAATTCATAGTTGACCACTGAATCCATTTGTTTCTCTTATTATAGTAATGATGCCGGTTACCAGAAGCAAGAATACCGGTAAGCAAGTAGATGTGGCTGCCGGAGAGGGAACTAGTAAGTCACCCCCTATACCAGCTAATCAAAGTGAGGCTCCAGCTGAGCATGCATCAGAAACTTCCTCCATTCCGGAAGAAATAAGGGGGAGGAGAACTATATCCGCTGAGCCACCTATTAAATATTGTTGATCAAGATCTTAGAAATGCAGTGCAACTTTCGACTTGTATAGTTGCTGGGCAAGCTCAAGGGCAAGCCATTCCTACCACGGGTCCTAGTGGTACAGATAGGGCGGCTAGCCTTCGAACACAGGATTTTCTTAAGATGGATCCTCCCACTTTTACTGGATCAGATCTTAACGAGGACCCACAGGACTTTATTGATCAAATTTAAAGGGCCTTAGATGTTATGCATGTAATGGGTAGAGAGACAGTGGAGTTAGCGGCGTATAGATTTAAAGGGGAGGCTATATATTGGTATGAAGACTGGAAACAATCTAGGGGTATTGATGCACCCCCAGCTACTTGGAAAGAGTTAAAAGAGACATTTCTTGATCATTATCTTCCATTTGAGATTCGTCAGGCCCGTGCAGATCAGTTTTTAAATCTTCGTCAGGGGAATACGAGCGTGAGGGAGTACAGTCTCCGATTTAATTTCTTTTCGAGATATGCTCCTAATGTTGTAGCTACTATGGATGATAGATTTCATCAATATGTGGATAGGCTAGATCCATATCTGGTTAGAGATTGTACTATTACCGCTTTGAACAAAGATATGGACATAGCGAGGATCCAAGCTTTTGCACAGAAAATGGAAGATTAGAGGCAGAGGAGAAGAACACAGGAATTAGAAAGAGGATATTCCAAGAGGGACAGATCTACAGGGCAGTTCATGGCATCCCAAGGAGGGTTCAGACCACAGTTTTCTGCTAGACCACCTAGGCCATTATCTTCTTATTCTGCAGCTAGTGCCTCACCATAGTTCCAAGGGTCCAGAGGAAATCAATTTGGGCACAGAAGTGAGAGTCAGAGTTCGCGGACAGTGGGGTACCAAGGGCAAGGGAATATGAGCCAATCGAGACCTCCTCGAGAGCCATGCAATAAATGTGGAAGGTATCATTTAGGCGCATGTCGGCTGGGGATGAATGTTTGCTTTTGGTGCAGTATGTCGGGGCATATGATGAGAGAATGCCCACGAAGAGGCATAGGGGGTATGGCATGACCTACGGGGTCATTTGTTGCATCATCATCAATGCCTTATTCAGGAAGGGGTGCACAACTAATGGATCGTGTTAGAGGTGATAGAGGAGCCACGAGTTCTAGCGAGGCTCAAAATCGTACATATGCTCTAGCGGATCGACAAAATTTAGAGGCTTCCCCAGATATGGTTACGGGTACGTTGTCTATCTTTTCATTTGATTTATATGACTTAATTGATCCCGGTTCTACATTATCTTATGTTACTCCATTGGTTGCTGGAAAGTTTGAAAGAATACCCGAACTGTTAGTTAAGCCATTTGAAGTATCCACACCGGTTAGGGAATCTATTATAGCTAGAAGGGTTTATCGAAACTGCATAGTTACTGTTTGTGGTCGTGATACGATGGCTGATCTTGTGGAGTTAGAAATGGTAGATTTTGATGTTATAATGGGTATGGACTGGTTAGCGTCTTGTTATGCCACAATTGATTGCTGCACGAAAAAAGTATATTTCTATTTTCCAAATGAATCAGTCCTTGAATGGAAAGGTGAAATTAGCGCACTAAGAGGTAGATTTATTTCTTATTTTAAGGCAAGAAGAATGATTTCCAAGGTATACATATATCATTTAGTTAGAGTAAGGGATACAGAAGCGGAGCCACCAACTCTTCACGCTGTTCCGATGGTAAATGAATTTTCTGATGTATTTCTTGAAGATCTTCCAGGTTTGCCTCCTGAACGAGAAGTAGAGTTTGGTATTGATGTAATACCAGGTAACCAACCAATCTCCATTCCTCCGTATAGAATGGCCCCAGCAGAATTACGAGAATTGAAAGAGTAATTGAAAGATTTGCTAGAGAAGGGATTCATAAGGCCTAGTATGTCTCCCTGGGGAGCACCAGTGTTAATTGTGCACAAAGAGGATGGCTCGCTGAGGATGTGTATTGATTATCGACAATTGAATAAGGTGACTATTAAGAATAAATATCCTCTCCCAAGAATTGATGATTTATTTGATCAGTTACAGGGCGCCAAGTGCTTTTCTAAGATTGATTTGAGGTCAGGTTACCACCAAGTGAGGGTCAAAGAGAAGGATATACCTAAGACAGCTTTCCGAACACGGTATGGTCACTATGAGTTTCTAGTTAAGTCATTTGGGCTAACAAATGCACCCACAACTTTTATGGATTTGATGAATAGGGTTTTTAAGCCATTCCTGGATGTATTTGTGATAGTTTTTATAGATGATATTCTTGTTTATTCTAGATCAGAAGAGGACCATGCCAATCACTTACGACAGGCATTGCAGACTCTTCGTGATTGTAAGCTTTATGCAAAGTTCTCTAAATGTGAGTTTTGGTTAAAGTCAGTGGCATTTTTGGGTCATATTGTATCTAGTGAAGGGATAAAGGTTGATGCTCAAAAGATAGAAGCTGTGAAGAACTGGCCATAACTGTATGAAAGGCTTAAAAAAGCAGGTCATGTCACGACCATTCCTGCTGTACAAGTTGACATGAAGTCACCACGATATCGACATGATCAAATCTGTGCCTACTATTTTGGCATAAGGGGGCATCCCATCGAGGCGTGTTTTACTTTAAAAAACAAACTGATCGACACTAAGGTGATTCAATTAAAATACCCAGAACCAAACTTCGCCAATAATCCTCTCCCTGACCATCAGGTAAACATATTCATCACATCACAGTATAAGGGGAGAATGATATCACGTGTGCTGATTAATCCTGGCTCGGGGTTGAACATTTTTCCCTTGAATACCTTGACTAGGTTAGAGGTCGATATGGCCAAGATGTAGGCTTGGAAGATGAACGTAAAGGCATTTGATAGATCCCAAAGAGGGACTATTAGGGAAATACCATTGAACATGGTGATAAGAAATATAAAGAAAAAGGCCTCCTCTTGCTGTTCTATTTCTTTCTCTCTCCTATTGACTATTGACATAGCAAAGTCTGGTTCTATTGAGCGTGATACCCGCCCTCTACAAAGTGGTTTTTGAAAAGGTCTTTAAACAACTCTTCGTCTCCAGTTCCAAAAGGTTTAATGAATGGCTTTTTTCTCTGCCCACCACCCATGAAAAGACAGACTATATAGGGCCGCCCACCCTGGTTCAAATACCATTTTATCCTACCTCGCTCACCGCCCCTTAGGCTTAAAAGCCTTTTCGTTGTCACCACTTACGTAGATCGATATGGCTTGTTTTCTAGCGAGATTTCTAGCTTGAATTAAGGCTTCGAAGCCCCTCTCCTCTCTCTGTAACTAAAGAGATAGAAAACCTGAGTTTAGAGCCACCTCGATTCGGGATGTCAGAACATCAACTGGATTGGAAACCGAATCCTAAAGTGACTTCGAAACAGGTTCGAGAGCTTCGATCGAAAACCTTTCCTATCTAGTGTCAGCTGATCCTTCAGCGTCTGCACCAACTAAATCGAAAGCAACATTTGAAAGACAAGAGTAGGCTCGAGGAGGATCAAAAGACTGATTCTCGGTCCCCTAAAGTTAGAAAGCTGGTTCGACTGGAATCTATGCCTATGGAAAGAAAAGTCACAAAAAGCGATCCATATGATCATAAAGAAAGGCTTGCCTATACATCTTTCTAGTGTACGCGCGGTTCCTTTCGATTGTAGACTATCGCTACCTGGATCAATAAGCCTATTCTAGTTCGCCTTGTGTCATCCGATTTTAGGGAATTCATTGGATCGTGAAGTTGCTTCACACCTGGCCATACCGAGGGAATGAAAATGAACTTGCCCTTAAAAAAAGAGAAAAGAACTGGAATGGGAGAGGATGGTCATTGAGAAAGATGCCTTAACAGGTTGGTAATTTGTCAGGACGAGAATGTGAGTTCTTCTTATTATCGGTGAGCCGCTGCCCCTCATACTCTTCTTTCCGTTTTTGGGTCGCTCTTCTTATCTGCCGTACCCCCAATCCTCCTTCATACGAAGGCATCATAACATATACATCAAATCAAGATTAAATAAAAGATTCTCCATCCCTTCTTTATACTCGTCTATCCCTCAATCAACTAGATGTGCCTAGGATAAGGTATTAAAAAACCGTCGATATGCGGGGTGATCGAACCGACTCATCTACAACTCATCTTTGAAAACAAGATGCGATCCTACGTGTGGAGGGGGAAATGAAAGTAAGAACCATACGCATGGATGAAAGATCGCGCTTTGAGGGAAGAGGGGAAGAAAGACTATAGAAAGGCCAAGTGAAGTACTTATAGGGACTTCTTTAACATTCTTCTTTCCTCTTCTTGCTTATCACCTTCTTTCCCCTTCCTCACATCCTAATATAATAAAGATCAAGATGAGTAGCTCCAGGTCCAGATATCTCCCTTCGAGATCGCCAACATCAGTCTAAGTAGCTTAAGTTTTTTAAAGAAAAAGGTAGAGAAGGAAGGGTGGTTGAAGCAGGACCATAAGAAGTACCTTTAGCATTTCAAGTACCCGGTTCAGAATCAGGACATCTTTGGAATATCCACCAGCAGCGCCTTTGGCATGATAGGCAGGCATCATATCTTGATCCATCAGTAGCAGAGCCACCGAGGGAATTGAGTGAATGACCTTAACGATCGTTTTAGAAGTAGCGCTTTACTAGCCTGACGACTCAAAGCAAGGTCGAAATCCATCCCTCTTTTTAAAACTGATTAATTAACAAACCACCAAGCAAGGGCACGTTGCGCGGTAGTAGCCAGTTCAAGAAAGTGAAACTAAGACAAGAAACTTCCCCTTTTTTTGACTTTGTTGTAAGTAAGACCCTGTCCTCTTCCCTTTCAACATCAAGATAATTGACGAAGGTGGTACTTTGAACATTTTCACTGAAGTCGAAAAGATAAACATCTACCCGGTATACCAACAATCCTTCTATGCGGATACCCCTTTTTTACTCTCAACCATTGTCGAGTAGAGAAAATGCTCAAGGTTCTATATATTCTTTCTTTATTCAATTCATCCCTATCCTTTTAGTTTTCAGTCCCCGGTTTCCTCTCCAAGCCAATCGATCGCCTTCTTAGTTAACTGCGGAACCCTCCCTTTAGCCATCTATCTTTAGATACGGAGGGCTTATGAGTCACAGAATTTGAAGCCCAAAAAACAAGGTAAGAAAGGTGGAGCGGCCTCACACAAAAAGATTTGTCTAAGCAATCTCAAAGAGATTTTTAATATGTCAATGCCAAGATTTGCTTTCTGCGCCTGCTGATATGATGATAATTCAGAAGCTTTTTTGCAAAGAAGAAGGGCCCTGTTCCTATGGGTTCACGTGCTAAGGTCCACTAAAAAATGCTCTTTTTCAAGAGAGAGGTTTAAGACACATTAATCACGCCTTGAAGGAGGGAAGTAGTGGAGTAGGAGAGGTAAAGATGGATGGGAATAGATAAGTAAGAGAGAAGGCGACACCAGCTAGCAGAATGGACGGAATGAGAAGAAATCCCCAAGATGGAAAGAAGCTTGAAAGAGAGAACCAGGAATGAAATAGCGAGACCAAACGAGCAAAAAGCCATGAAGGTTGACGATAAGAGCGTAAGACTTTATGCGAGAGGGTAGAGCCCTTGATCCTTTCAAGAATGTAATTATCCTGAATATTATAAGGAGCCAATTTAGAACCTTTTTTTTATTGCATCATCCGGGGTTATCAGCCCCGGTTGGAAAGTTGGAAAACTTTCCAATTAGGATATTCCAAGCACATAGTCATTTAAAACTGCATGGTTATTCTAAAGGTACTGAATGGAGCACCAACAAGGGTTGTATCCGATTCTAAGAACTTTATTGTTCTCTGATGAGGATTAATATCTTGTTGTAATCTCTAGTTCCTCCCATACTTTACCTATGCGAAGGCAAAAATGGTATAAGTGTTCAGGTGAACAAAGGCGATCTATGGTCTAAAGCAGTCTACTCGGGCTTGGTTCGAGATATGCAGTTTGGTTATGACAAAGATAGAGGGGTTTACAGAGAAGGAATGCTGTGGGTTCATAAAAAACAGAGGAAACTACCGTTATCCTAGTGTACTCAGTTCTATAAATTAACAAGTCAAATTCTGAGATGAGTCATAAAGGTAGCTAGTAAGCAAGTAGAGTCATTTCTGAAGTTGAGCGAGCACTCAGATATTTCCAATCAAAGTCAGAATTCGCATAGAGATAAGAGTCTCTATCATGGAGCTCGGTAGTATTCCTTAAAAAGGCTACCGATTCTTGAACAGAAAGATGACCTAAGGCCATAGCTGACGTTCTCGTTATCGGACATGTGAGATATCCCAGCGTTAGAGCATTGATTTCTCCTTTCGTTCTTCTGTGCGAAGGCAAAGCAAGAAGAAAAAAGACATTCATTTCAAAACTATGAGGTGAGAAGAAAAGAGAAAAGAAAGAGTTTTGAAGAAAGCTACGGGAAAGTCAAATCATTTCTTTTTTATCGACGAGATATATATGCAAAAGGAATAATTCTAGCTAAAGAGATGAGATCCCTGCGCCTGACTAATGGAAGCAAGGGACCGAGTTATTCTCTATAACCATAATATAAAACAAGTAAACCTGGAAGCTTCGAAGCGGACTTTAAAGAAATGTCATATAGGGAAAGTCCAGCTTCAAATCCGACTTCTAACTCCCTCATCTTAGAGTTCTCGTTAGAGCAGAAGTAAGGCACGAAGCGAAGAGCTCAAGGTCAGGCAAGGCAGTCTAAGAGGCTAAGGAAGAGTTGGGGTAATGTTGTGTGTGACAATTGAAGTCATTCTAAAAGCTCCTTCGTTTGTGTCCCAGTTGCCGATCAAGCTAATAAAGACTAAAAAAGACCAATCAATTGCTTATTCGCCAGCTTGGGTTTCGGTTGCAGATGCGATTGATTATGCCATTCTTGCTTTCGGTGGAAGAGAATGACAAAGATCTAGGCATGCACATTCATGGAGAGGCCAAGTGATGGGTTACGGTTCTGCGACAGGTGAAGTTTTGGTTGGAAATGCCTTCTTGGGTGACTATTTCCTTTGATAGCATGCTTTATCGGTGGAAGGTGTCGAATGATGGCTGACTTGCCTTTTCGATTGATTGGCTTACGGATGAAAGGTTCGGACAAGAATTCCTAGGCCGAGTGTTGGGCTTTCGGGATCAAAGAATCTTAAGAATTGCCTCTCTTACTTTCATCTTTGGTTGATGAATTCAGACTGCCCCTCCATCTGAATGAAAGCCCTAGGGAATATGAAAACTATCCACCGGATCTAGGAAACAAGGCACACAGGCCCCTGAGCTGAGCTCCTTTCGCTTCGACCCATGAATCTTTCTATCCATTAATCTTTATCTTAACCAAAAGGAATGCTCTTTTTCTAGTCTTATTTCTAACTAATACAAGAAGAATGCTGCAAGAGGTTACTAATTATGCTATTCCTTCTGTCTTCCCTCACCTCCATCTTCAACTAGAAAGCGGTTTAAGGAGTGCCCTTCGCACCTTACTTTTTCTTTTAGCCTTCGTGCCCCATTTAAAGAGGATATGAGATGACATCTTATTCTATGTCATTTACTTTCCTTAGGAATAGACTAAGCTAAACCATGTCTTTTTTCATTGGCATTGACCTACTTACTTTGACAGTTGTGATTCCGCTTTTATGTCTTGGATTGAGCTTTCACCCTGGCACCTGCACATACGTGCTCCTTTACTGCCTACGCTCACGAAAGACAAAGCCACTCACACGAATCCATGGACCTTACTTACTTAAGGAAGATTTTTGTACCATTTACTTCTCTAATAGCCCCGTTGAATAGACGAATTCTTGACCTCGCCAAAGAGATTCACTTAATCTTCTAGCTGGCTTCCGTCACTTCCTTTCAGCTGCTCTCGCTTGAGAGGAAAAGGGTGGCTCTTCCCGTACTGTCTGAGTTCACATTCCCTGATCCCGCTGTTATTGCTTGACTAGCTTGCTTCGAAAGTTGTCATGTAAGAAACCAAAGAGGATTGATAACAAGGGGAAGAAAGAAAGCTCCTAGCATCAGAGTAATGCTCCTAGCGTATGCCGGTAAGAATTCAATCTTTGGAAAAATGAAAGTCGTTGCCAGAGGAAGCCTCTTAGTAGCTAAGGTAAAGCCTAATTTCATGTGGTTTACGATTTTCAAAGCGCTTTCTTTCTTCATCTGCCCCATATATTTACTTAGCTGACAATCATATATAGCGTGATACCTGCCCTCTAAAATGGGATTTAGGAAGCAGACTCCTCGCCCTATAATAAAAGAGCTCTATGTAGCGCTTTAGCTTTTGCACTTCACAAAAAGGAGCTAAGCAAGGGGAGAGCTTATGCCCGGCTAATTGAATGGAGTTCCCGGCTTTAAAGAATCAAGTTCAAGTACCGAGGAGATTCACGACTCAGAAAAAGACTCGACCCTTCCCAATCCCAATGAGAGAGCGGTCTCTGGAAGCTGAAATGCGACGTTTAAAACCCCTCGTGTTAACAGAACCCCTGGAAGGGAGTAAACGTGCCATAAAAAGGCTTTTAGTGGCCTCTGAAAAGGAATCTTTCTATAATTGCACTAGCACACTAGAATGGTAACATAACATAAAGGATTCTCTCTTGACTACGGCACCCGCGGTGAGCCTCTCGGCCAAAAGAAGTTCACCTTCATAAAGGCCCGTAATCCAACTAAGCGAAAGAGGTCTATCTCTTCCAACATTTTCTTACTTCTATCCCTTTGAATAGCAAAGTTGCCCGCGTCTCGAAAGGCCAAGAGTTTTGTCATTCCTCTCTGTCAACTCGAAGTCTAAGGCAAGGAACTTTCAATTCCATTTTCTTTTCTTTTCATAGGCTCTTTTATTGAGACTAAATCCTTTCTTCTTTCAAAAGAGTTCCCCCCTCCCGCTATTACTACTACAAAGAGACTAGCCGCAGCAAGAGATTCAATAGGACCGGAGTCGTTCAAAGTGAAAGAAGTTCCGATCACAGCTTCTCAAACAAAACGAATTAGGGAAAAAAGAGCATTTATTATAGAGTATATAACTTCGATCATAGGGATCAATTTCTAGTCGCATAGCTTCATAATAATTCTGCAAAGCTTCCGTGTAATTTCCTTCGGATTGAGTCGACATCCATTACGGTCGTCATTCAATTGAAAGAATCTCCGTTCCAGAACCGTACTTGAGAATTTCACCTCATATGGCTCCTCCTTTATGTGCATAATGAGAATAATACATAGAATAAAAAAAAAGATTTAGATCCTCAAAATACCAAACTAAAGAATCCATGGAGGTGGGAGCAACTTCTGTAAAGGCCCCCACTAAGCAAAAGTTGAAAGAAAAAGCTCCAAGTCCACGACCGAGAGAAGAGAAAAGCCAACCAACTTTGAAGGAGTTAGAAGCGAAGGCCTATCCTTTCCCTGATTCTGACGTCCCCGCAATTCTCGATGAGTTGCTGGACAAGAAAGTCATTGACCTTCCAGAGTCAAAGCGACCTGATGAAGCCAGCAAAGTCGATGATCCCAAGTATTGCAAATATCACCGCATCGTCAGTCACCTTACAGTAAGATGCTTCATCTTAAAGGAGAAGATCATGATGTTGGTGAGAGACGGAAAGATCATCATTGACGCTAATGTCACGGCCGAAGTGAACCATGCTAGTGCTAAAATCGATCACAAGAAGGGATCAACTACATAGTATTCTCCAAGGTTCTCTAACAAGCAAGGAGTGATCCACGAGATGTTCTTCCTCAAGATCAATCTGAAGTGCTGATGGAAGTTCATTAAAGATTCAACACATCACAAGGAACTCATTTCGTTTGAGAAATACACTACATTGTCCCTCTCCAACCAGTCAAGTGGCTGAACGCTTCTCTCCTTTCAGTCGAGTTACTTCGCTCCTCAGTCCTTGTATACTGACGATTATTCTTATTCGTGCTTTATTTCGTGGAAGTCTCACCTATCAAGGAAGTATGGCAAAGATAGTTTATCCCTGAGGGGAGGACCTCTGATTAGTACGCATAGAAGTACAGTCTACCTCTATTTAGCTCTACTGGCTTTCTTATACCTATACCAGGAACCCGAGCCTACCTCTTCTGGTTGAAGTTCCGATGAACCGGGTATTCCCCTTTTGAGCCCAAATTTACCTGTACAGGGAAAGATCTCAATAGGCCTAGGGCGGGGGGCAAGCTCCACTACAGGGCCGGGGGAAGAAATAGGCGTGGGGAAGAGTCTGCAACAAAATAAATTGAATAGACAGAGAAGTCCGATAATCCTATCGATTCAAGCAAGTCCGACTAGTTTAGGCGCCACCTTCCAGACTTCTAAAAGCGGGTGGTTTTAAGTCCAGAGCCCTATTCTGGTTACAGAGTGCGGGTAGCCGACAAGTAGGTTAGCAAACTGGTGAATCAATAGGATTTGCTCCTGCCTTCGCTTCCAGGAGAAATTCTATTATCCATGGCGAAGATATCGTATAATAAGAAAAGGCTTACTTTTCAGAGTGATCTTTCTCTTTCAAGAGATTTTGTCTCAGAATTGTGCCTTGAGGGGGGATGCTGCCAATTCTACCGAGGACTTTATGGATTTCTTTTCCGGGAAGCGAGAGGTACTGGAGTTTTCACATTTGAATTTCTCAACCATTCCACGTTCCCGAAATGGATCCTATCAAATATTTCACATTTTCTATGATTATCTCTATTTCAGGTATTCGGGGAATCCTCCTTTAGTTTCACACTGGGGAGATCTCGACTCTTAGGAGAAGGGGTTTTTTTTTTTTGAACCTATCTTTTCTCTAAGAGAAAGGTGACTGCCCTAAGGGCTAATGACTTAAAAAAAAGAGGGGAGGGGCTAGTACAATAGCACCATTGGTTACTACATCATTTTTGGTTTTTGAATCCTTAGCGTCCTTGCTTTTCAACTAGTTGTTAAACGACGGCATGACCAGTTCTTGAATCTATTTCCTCATCTCGTAATAGGTAGGGTTGGGTAAAGGTAGTGATCCCACCCATTGTTGGAGTAAAGGTTCGAAAAGTGGGAGTTTGATCATCCTTTTCCTAGGCGGGATATCACCAATCGTGCAAGCGCGAAGGTTTGGTGTGGGTAACCCTATCCCTCTCGAAGCACTATGCTACACGTCCTGGGATTACGAACTTTATATTTCCCAAAATTTCAGGGGGAGTAGTCTTAATAATAGGCAAAGTAGGCAAAGGGTCTTCCGTAACAGACCTTACTTAACGGTCGAGTACCGAGAGCTCCTCATCCCCAATTGAGTTGAAAAATCTAAGCTATCAACCATCTCTCCTCTTCGATCTTACTGGGCCCCTTGCATTCGACTTCTTATGGCGCTCTATCAGCTAGTTAGGTTAGCTAGCCATTCTTTTCCTAGTCTTAGTTTCTATAAAGCAATATTGGATAGAGTACCTATGAAGATGTCTTATACTTATAAAGCCTCTATCGCACTTTCTATGGCACGTTAGGAGCACCTCAGAAAAAGTATATTGGTGGGCATGTCTACGAGCAATCTTATTAAGGCGAATGCATGCGTCGGAAGGTCTATTCCTTAACTAATAATAAAAATAATAGACCAGAATGAATGTTTTCAAATTCTTCATCAGAGGAGAATTGATCACCCACCTTTATGCGATGAATGGACAGTTTTTCCAATGGTGCAGCTTTACCTGGCATTCTATTATATAATTAATATAGAATTATATAATATAGGGTCATCGGTCAATAGGTCTGTCTACTCCCAAGCTCGATTTCGCTAGTTGGTACTAGAATTGCTAATGGGACGGTTAAAGACTGAAATCCGAGATCGGTTCCTCTTTTGGGGAGTTCACTCTCAACCAAGCGCGTTAAAGGAAGACCTATGATGTGTTAAGAAGTTCTCTAGTCAGCAATCACACATGGGAGTCTTTCCAAAGACTCTCTCGGAAAGGGGTTCTGGTAAAGCTTTTCTTGTACCTGTGTTAGGAGCACCACGTAGAAGGTTTATTTTGGGACAGCTATCGAAAAAGATTCTTTCGGGAAAAGAAAAGTCATTCGTGTGATAGTCTTATTTATTCCTATTATGTGATTATGTGCGGCTATTACGGAATATCCGAGACTTGGCAATATAAAGACTTCCACCAAGCAAGCCATGTCATTCATCAGAGAAGTAGACCGAGCCATCGTGAAGAGACTTTCTTCTGTTCTAGGTTTCCACAAAGCGGTATCAGGGTATGATAACGCCTTTCTCCTTTTAGCTTTAGTCGGTCGAGTAGCTTATTCGAACGTTGTGAACTCATTCCTGCCTTTGCAATACCAGCGCATCTTGTGCCACAGAATTGGTTGTGCTCTGCCTCTTCCCCTCTATCAGAAGATTGCCTTGTGTGGAAGGTTGACTCTGAACTTCAGTCAATGAGAGGAATCCCCTTATCTAAGGTTCTTTGTATGGCACTCTAAACTCTCTTTCTTACGCAAGACAGAAAGTGTAACTACCGAAGCTCTTTCAACTTGTCCTATCTTTGGATAAGTATTGCGGTTAAGTCAGTTAACAAGATGAGAGTCGGAAAATAGAAATAAGAACTGTCAAGTGATTCGTCGAATGCTTCTACTTATGTAGACGGAGTACAATATGCTACTATATATACTGATAATTCCCAAGACAATATCGGGATTGGGCACAGTATGAATGATCTTTGAAATCCTTGATAGTCTGGAAAGGGAACGCGAATCTAGCCACCACTTTCTCTATTTAAAGAAAAAGAAAACTTCCCCAGACTGAGAGATTGCTAATCCTTTTTCTTCGCCTGGTGAAATTAAACAAAACTGAAAATTGGAATAATCAGAGGCGCATCTTTGCAATATGTAATTACATAAAGCAGAGGTTTCTCTTTCCTATCCAAAAATTGTCAATGGAGGTTCTTTCGAGTCTCCGGACGGATGGAACTTTCAACCAAGAGTTTCGATTGTCACTTTTGATAGAAGGAAAGAAGAATGAGTCTTATTCCTTTGATCTTAAGTCGGCAACGGATCGTTGGCCATTGAGTGTTATCTTTGCCCTTATGTCTTGTATTTTTGGGCCAACATTGGCATCTTCAATTGTCAACAGCTCTTTAGGCCTCAACACCTTTCTAGTCGGGAAACTGATTGTGAAAAGGATGAGTGAGGTTGCCTTTCTTTGTGGTGAGCTGATAATGCCCAAACTACATCTCTCGTAAGAGTGTAAGCGGTCGCTGTCAAATATAGAACCCAACTGGGTTGGGTGTCTAATCCCACAGGGAATACTCGGTCACTAAGTGTTGCAACTATTAGTAGACTGTTGGTCGAAAATTCTACGGAAAAGGGGGGATTTAATTGTGGTGTGAATTACTAATATCAGAGTAACAAATGAACGCTTTATTTGGTAAGATTTAATCACAGAGAATAGTAAGTTAGGGTTATGTCCACCTTATGAGTTCTACGTATCTATTAACTATGAGTAATGCAGAATTCAGACATGCATGCACTTATAGAGATTCGTATTCTAATGGTAAATCCTAGTGTCTCTCGACCATCCAGGATTATTTCACTTTAACTCTCTCGACCTTAAAGTGTATAACTAACGGTACAAACTCTCCAAGAGGTTAATCCGGTTAAGGCATTAACGTGTAAACAGGGGTTGGTAGCCCTATTTCCTTGTCACACTCTCTTTTCCAAACATGTAACTTTTCTCTCGAACAAGTTAATGCTATAATGGCGTATCCTATATGTTTGCAACCACAAGAATTTAATTAAAACGAAGAGAGTAATGATATAAGTAGCATACGCATCAAGAATTCACAAACTCATAGTAATAGATAGTATATCACAAGGCTTCCATAACCCTAACAGAGAAGTTTAGCTACTCATGATTGTAAAGGAAAGCAACGAAGACCTCATCATCATACCAAAACGATAACAATCTCACGATGGGTATGTATTGGCGTCACTATGAGAATGATGTGATTTCCTCTCTAGTCGTTCTTGTAGCGTTTTTCTCTGTCTTAAGTTACAGAAATTGTAACGTGAATCAAACTAAAAGTGTCGAATGAAAGGAATTGAATGAATAATGCCGATGAATGCTGAAAAATTCAGCAAATAAGGTTTTTATAACATCCTTGTCCTAGTCCTACTAGGTTACTGCTGTACCCATAAGTATTAGGAAATGCTGATTTTGCCCGGGACAGATTCTCCATGCGTCACATTCAGTCCGCAAGCTTCCAAAAGCTGCCTTCCATCTTACGTGAAGTTTTCCTTTGCTTCCCAAGGGTCCACAAAGTGCTGAAATCTTCATCATTAATACCTGAAAATATGCTAATCACATAGGTTAGCTCACTTACAGGAAAAAGGACTAAAAGTGCAGGAATTATATATTTTATCCTCCAAACTTAGCCTAAAATATGGGCAAATTATGGCTCTTAGGGGTATAAATACGCCCAACATCACCACCCCACACTTAAAGCTTTGTTCGTCCTCGAATGAAATATTATGTCCATGCAAACATCTACTTAGGATTTCACAGTAACAACACAAGATGTACAACAAGACATGCACGACAATCATTAACAAAGAGTAGTTTTCTTTATCCCTACTAGAAACAATTCAGCCTCCAACATAGACTCGTTATGATGGTTAATTCGTATCCACAAGTTAAGCCGCAAAAAATCATATAACACTACCCAAAACTCATCAACCATCTGTGTCTCACACAAGATATCACCCATAATTACTCACAAGTTTGCATTTTTCGAAACATGGGTACAAGACTCTCCTTGCTCTCTCTCTCACAAAGAATTCATATGTTGCAACTGATGACCATAGGCTTGCCCTTAGTGTAATGCTCCACTAATATCAGAATGCTAAGCTTAGGATCAACTAGGTCTTTACCGGTTGTAATGTAGGCTAAGGGACAGGTAGGACTATTTTGGCCAGAAATAGTGACTATGTTCCCTAAGCGCTTTAATACGTCACATTACACCATTAACACTCTCGTTTAAACAACCCTGCTACCTTTCTTTCATCTACCACCCCTTTTCACCTATTTTGTTATTCAAACATAAACACAACTATCTTTTTATTTAATCATAAACACAACTATCTTTTTATTTTTCTATTTTTTTTTTATATTTTATAAAGCACCTCTATGATAGCCACTCTTTTTCACAACAATTTCAAGTACCAATACACTCTGAGGTATCACTCTCACCATTTTCGTCTTATTTTGTCACATGACTCTACAATTTAAAGTGCTTAGGAATTTGGATCAAATTATGGTCTTGAAAAAAATGGATTAGGCTACATATAAGGCTGTCAAAAAAAATAGCTAAAGGCTCAAAGGGGGTTAACTCGGATAATGTACAAAGGTAGGTAAAAAGAAGGTAAACAGTCATAGGCTGCCAAAGAAATGCCTAAATCATCTCCTAAACTCACACTCTTTATTTCGCTTTACACACACACCAGGCAAGTTCTAGCATCAGTCACAACACAGAATATACTATAACCTCACACACACAAGGCACATGGTCAACTTTATTGGGAGCAGTATAGACTCTTGACCCAACAAATGAATGAATTAAACCACACATATATCACCAGTGAGTCACACTTAGAACCTAAATGTCTCAATAGTAATGATTTTAGCACAAACTCTTGTCATAATACCATGCCGCCTATCAGAACAATTTCATGCAAAGTCTAAAATAAAAAAATTCTAAGACTAAATCAAACAAAATCAAACAAACGAACATAAATAAATGTAGGCAAAGAAGTACAGTACAACATACAAATACCAGCACCCTACACTTAGACGGGACACACTGTCCTCAGTGGAAAATAAATAAGAAAAACCTAATTAGTCGGACTCCTCCTCTATGTCTGGGGTCATACCCCCTGCATCAGAATCATCATCAGAGTCGTCGTCATCAGAGTTATCCTCCACGTCTGAGTCTGGCATTCGGCGATCATCATCAGTCAACACCTCATCATCGAGAGGTTCCTCAAAATATACCCCTACTCCGCACATAGCCTGCGCATGCTCATTCATCGGGTAGTCATAATCCAATTGCTGGAGCTCTGCATCAGTTGGAGCACGAACCCCGCTCATCATGGTAAACCTCGTCATGCCATATAAATGGCGGAAGAAGCTTTCGTCGCGAGCATGTCTTTCTGCAGTGGTCAGGTTGATGCCATGCATAGATTCAGAATCTTTAACCTTTGTCAGATCAACCTTCTTCGGGTTGTACGGAAGCTTATGATCTGCAGGTTCCTCTTCAATGTGTTCCTTCCTCAATATCGCATTCAACAAATTGGCAAATCTGAAATGGGACCTCTTGTGCAGCCTAGCCTTACGCATTGATGATCGTATAACCGCACCAATGTTGATGGGGATATTAGTCATCAGAGTGTAGACCAAGCATACTCTATCATGTGTGATCTTTGTGTACTGTGTCCCTGGAATCAGGCAAGAGTTGACTATCCTCAACCATATCCGAGCTTCCCTGTTCAAGGAAGCATACGGGAAGGTGTTGTGCCGACCGGTAACCTTGTGATGACTCCAATGTTCCATTGATCTTGTTCCGCAAAGTGTGTGTCTGATTGACCTGTACGGAGGTCTGTGATAAAGATCCTTGAGCGGTGATGAATCTACAGATGGAAGACCCAGAAAAGAGTTGAAGAACTCCACATTCAGTTGGAAGACTTGGCCTCGAATCTTCACTTCACTTCCGGTAGTCTTTGGGGACCAATTGGCATAGAATTCTCGCGTTAGATCAAGATTGTATTCTCTCATATCTCGGAAAATGAAATCAAGATGTAGCGCCATGATTTTAGCCAAAATACGAGGTTCTCTCTTCGCTAGACTCTCCTATTGTATCAACTCCATGTGAACATATTTTTTCACTTTGTTGTTCTTGTACCACCCCTTTCCTTCCTCCTCTAGGATCCATTTTATCCCAAAAGTGCGGTAAGGTATATGCAGCGAGGAGGATTCAGCTTGCTCTTTTCTTCCCCTTTTCTGACCTTTCTGTGAGGTGGACGCTTTTTCTTTTCCTTGTCGGCCTTTTGGTGCCATTCTACTTGGTGATGTACTTGGAAGATGATCTTGCAAGGTTAGATGAGAAAAAATAAAAGTCTTGAGAGATTTGGGAAGGTTAGGCGGTGCCTATGCTATGGCATTGTAGATTCAAAGAGCAAAGGCAATGGCATAGGCGACGCCTTTAGCTTTGCCTAGTTGAGCATAGGCGGCGCCTATGCTATAGCATTGTCGATGCAGAGAGCAAAGGCAATAGCATAGGCCTTGCCTTGTTCGTTGCCTAGATTTACATAGGCCTTGCCTTGTCCATTGCCTAGATTTGCATAGGCAATGCCTAACGATGGCCTTTGCTTCTTCATTCCCAACTTGCCACCTTTAACATCGCTCACTTTCAAATCAAAATTTGAGACCAATCTCCTCCTTTATACGTTTTGCACCTACACCTACTCAAAAATAACAAAAACGATTAGAACGATGGGTTGCCTCCCATCAAGCGCCTTAGTTTTGGTCGTGGCTTAACTCTTCTTTTTGGATTTTTATTTAACAAAAACAAACTCCTAGTAAAACAAAACAATTAAAAACGATGGGTTGCCTCCCATCAAGCGCTTGATTTATTGTCGCGGCACGACATAGTTATCTCGATTACTTAGACTTCGTCGAGATAAATGGTGGCCATGCATTTTATCGAGTCAAGAGGACCGATATATGGCTTCACTCGCTGTCCATTCACCTTAAAGACACCACCATTATTGTCTTCTAACTCTACTACTCCAGACGAGTAGACTTGGCTAATTCTGAACGGACCAGACCATTTAGATTTCAACTTACCTGGGAATAACTTCAATCTGGAGTTGAAAAGAAGTACCATATCGCCCTTCTGAAGGTTTCATTGGATAATCCGCCGATCATGATACTTTTTCATCCATTCCTTGTAGAGGTCTGATCTTTCATATGCATGTAGACGAATTTCATCCATCTTATTCAGCTGCTCCAATCTCAGATTAATAACATCATCCCAATTCAAATTAAGCCGCTTCAATGCCCACAATGCTTTATGTTCGAGCTCAATTAGCAAGTGGTAAGCCTTCCCATAAACTAGTTGGTATGGGGACATGCCAATTGGCATCTTGACCACAGTCCTATAAGCCCATAAGGCATCGTCAAGCTTCCGAGACCAATCTTTCCTACTAGCATTTACAGTCTTAGCAAGGATCAACTTGATCTCTCGATTGGAAACCTCTACCTGCCCACTAGTTTGTGGGTGGTAAGGTGTAGCTACCTTATGTTGCTTGACCCCATATTTCACCAACACGGCTCTGAACAACTTTTTGCAAAAGTGTGATCCTCTATCGCTTATGATAGTACGTGGTACCCCAAAACGAGAGAAGATATTTCTCTTCAAGAATGCTACAACACGCTTACCTTCATTATCAGCCAGCGCTACTGCTTTGACCCATTTGGATACATAATCCACAACAACTAGGATATATTTTATCCCGAATGAACTCACAAATGGGCCCATGAAATCAATACCCCATACATCAAATAGCTCAGCTTTAAGAATTTTAGACATGGGCATCTCATGGTGCTTCAAAATTGCGCCTTGCCTCTGACATTGATCACATCTTCTCACAAAATCATAGGCATCCTTAAATAATGAGGGCCAATAATAGCTGATTTGCAATACCTTTCTGGCTGTCCGATCACCTGCATGGTGACCCCCAACTTGGGAAGCATGGCTTGCTTCCAATATGCTAGGCACTTTCACATGAGATATGCATCGCCTAATAACACCATCCGCACATCGTCGAAAAAGATATGGTTCATCCCAAAAATAGTGTTTCACATCATGCATGAACTTTCTCTTTTGATGAAAAGAGAGATTCTCAGGCATCACATTACTTACCACGTAGTTCGCAAAGTCTGCATACCACGGTAACTCTTCCACCATCGTGGCTAGGATATCTTCATCGGGAAATGCATCATCAATCTCAAGATCGGGCTGCGCTATGTGCTCATTCTCAAGTCTAGATAGATGATCAGCTACTTAGTTTTCACAACCTTTTCTATCTTTTACCTCGAAATCAAATTCTTGCAGCAATAACACCCATCGAATTAGCCTTGGCTTTGCATCCTTCTTTGCCATTAAATATCTCAGAGCTGCATGATCTGTATGAACCACCACTTTGGTTCCCAACAAGTAAGCACGGAACTTTTCAAAAGCATAAACAACCGCTAGAAGTTCTTGTTCCGTGACGGTATAGTTCTTCTAGGCTCCATTCAAGGCCTTGCTCGCATAGTAGATTGGGTGAAATAACCTTTCTCTTCTCTGACCAAGTACCACACCCAAAGCTACCCCTCTTGCATCACACATGACTTCAAACGGTAGAGACCAATCAGGCGCTACAATGATAGGAGCTTCAACTAGCTTCCCTTTGAGGCATTCAAATGCCTTCAAGCAATCTTCACCGAAATCGAACTTTGCATCCTTCTCCAAAAGTTTGCATAACGGACTAGCAATCTTGGAGAAGTCTTTAATAAACCTTCGATAAAAACCTGCATGACCGAGGAAACTACGAACTCCCTTTACAGAAATTAGAGGTGGTAGTTTCTCGATAACTTCAATCTTAGCTCGATCGACCTCAATTCCTTTTTCAGAAACTTTGTGCCCAAGAACAATACCTTCCTTAACCATAAAGTGGCACTTCTCCCAATTTAGCACCAAGTTGAATTCAACACATCTCTGCAACGCCATACTTAGATTCGCTAAGCATGCTTCAAACGACTCACCCACAACTGAAAAATCGTCCATGAACACCTCCAAGGTGTCTTCAACCATATCAGAAAAAATGGACATCATACAACTCTGAAAAGTGGCGGGTGCGTTACATAGCCCAAATGGCATACGTTTGAAGACAAACGTACCATATGGGCATGTAAACATTGTCGTCTCTTGATCTTCGGGAGAAATACAAATCTGATTATAGCCAAAATAACCATCTAAGAAACAAAACCATCCTTTCCCTGCTAATCGATCAAGCATTTGGTCCATGAATGGCATTGGGAAGTGATCCTTAAGTGTCCACAAATTCAGCTTCCGGTAGTCCATGCATACTCTCCACCCTGTGACAGGTTTAAGTGGAATTAGCTCATTCTTTTCATTTGCAACTACCGTCATGCCCCTTTTCTTGGGCACACACTGTACCGGACTCACCCATTTACTATCTCAGATTGGATACACTACCCTGCATCTAACCACTTAATAATTTCTTTCTTTACCACCTCTTGCATAGGTGGATTCAAACGTCTTTGATGCTCAATAGTGGGTATGCAATTTTCTTCAAGCTGAATCTTGTGCATACATATCCCAGGTGGGATACCAATAATATTAGCGATATTCCAACTGATGGCTCTCTTGTATCTCCTCAGGACAGAGATGAGAGCTGCAACTTGCTGCTCACCCAAATCAGTCGCAACAATAATTGAAAGTGTGTTTCCATTTCCCAAGAATGCATACTTTAGATGACTGGGCAGCTCCTTCAATTCTAACGTTGGTGGCTCTTCAATGGATGGTTTTGCTGGTGGTGTAGGTCGATTCTTGTGATCAAGGTCCAGCTTCTTGGGAGCATGAGAATACGACCCTATCCCTGCCAGAGCACAAATAGTTTCTTCATAATCTTCAACATTCTCACTCTCAATATTCATAAGCACAACCGCCAATGGATCAACAATAAACTGCTTTTCTACAAATAATTCTTTCTCATCATCATAATAAACATCAGCTACAGAGAACCCATTCATATCTTTGGGCTTCTTCTTTGATTTGCATACATCAAAATGGACCACTTCGTCATTCATCCGGAATAAAAGCTCATTAGCTCTTAAATCAATAAGCACACTTCCTGTTGTAAGGAAAGGATGCCCCAAGATTATGTGAACTTCAGAGTCTACCTCACAATCCAAAATAACAAAGTCTGCAGGAAAAATGAATGAAGAAACCTTCACCAATACATCATATAAGATACCGATAGGTCGTTTTACCAAACTATCTGCCATCACGAGCCACATATTGGTTGGTGTAGGATCGTCCAACCCCAACTTTCTGTAAATAGATAGTGGCATCAAATTGATGCTAGCTCCCAAATCACACAATGCCTTAGCAAAATCCAAAGATCTAACCGTGCAAGGAATAGTAAAAGCATCAGGATCTGCCTTCTTCTGAACTAATGATCTGGTAGCGATTGCACTGCAATGATGAACATTATCTGTCAACTCATAACTTGCTGCCCGCTTCTTTGTCAAAAGGTCCTTCATGAATTTCGCGTACCCAGACATTTGTTCCAGCGCCTCTACCAAAGGAACATTAATAGTCAGCTGCTTCAACATAGTCATAAATTTATTGAACCTGGTATCATCAGCTTTCTTCTTCAGTCTCTGAGGAAAAGGTGGTGGTGGAAGAGGAATAGTTTTCTCCACCGCTTCCTTTTTATCTAGCTTCAGATTATCCGTCTTTTCAGGCTGCAGATGTCTAGGGGTGGCGTCATGAACACTTACTTTAGGTTCTTCGGCACCGTCACAATATGCATCAATAACGTTATTTGCTATATCATCAACCACCTGCTTGCCCTTGGATGGATTCTCCAACACTTTACCATTTCGGGTAGTAATAGCCATACACGATCCATCATTCCTCGGATTTTGCACTGTGTCGCTAGGTAGCGTTCCAGCCTTTCTTTGGTTGAATGCCGTTGATAGTTGACTCAATTGTTGCTCCAGCTATTTTATTGCCGTAGAATGTGAGTCAACCAACTGGTTTATTGATGACAAATCATTCTTTACCTCATTTACTCCCGTATTGGTTGCCTCCACTTCTTTCAACAACTTAGCCATCATATCTTCCATAGACATCTTCCCAGAGCCAGACGCCACAGCCTCACGATTTCCAGGAGGAACATACAAACCACTCCTGTTAGTCTTATTCTTACAACTACCTTGATCACGGTCCTTATATCCTGATTTATCATAATAGTTCCGACCTTGGTTTCCTTGGGCATTGCCTCGGAAACCCCCTTGATTATTCAAGTAGTTAGCTTCTTCCTCAGAATCGGATTCCTCTCTTCCTTGCGTCTTAACGGCCTTGACCTCTTCTGTCTTCCCTGATAATTAGTGCTTGGTAAGAAGGTCCATCTGTGTTTTCATGTGAGCCATATCTTGGTCACGTTTCTCTTGTCTTCGCCTCTGTTCTGCAGTCATGCCAATAGATATAGTAGAGCTTGCTACCTCAGAATCCCTGGTATGCCAAGATCTACTCTGCTTTGTCATACGATCTAACATATCACTTGCCTGAATAAAAGTAAGGTCCATGAATGACCCTCCTGCAGCATTATCAACCACTGGCTTAGTCACCGAATTCAAAGACCTGTATAATATCTCCATCAAGTGGACATTGATCATATGATGATTTGGGCACCGCATAAGCTTCTTCTTGAACCTCTCCCATGTTTCGTGAAGAGCTTCAGTTGGAAGCTGTCAAAAATTGCTGATCTCATCTCTTAGCTATGCTCTTTTGGATGGCGGAAAGAATCTTTCTAGGAAAGCGTCTTTCAGTTGCCTCCAATTAGTAATAGAATCAGGAGTTAGCCCGTTCAACCATAGAGTTGCCTCCCCAGACAGAGACAATGGAAATAAGCGCAGACGAATTGCATTCTGCCCAACTCCTGGATTGTCAAACGACTTGCATGTTGAGATAAAATTGATTAGATGCATATTCGGATCATCACCTGCAAGTCCACCAAATAACCCCTTGAGCTGCAATAATTGAATCATGGTGCTAGTGATATTAAACTTGGCTCCAGGTTCCAAGGGTGGAGGAATAATAGCCCCTGTGGCACCAGCCCCATCCAAATCGTCATCATCATCATCAAAAGAAATCTGCACAGCTCGGTGTTCAGGCCTCAATCTAGCTTGACGATCTCTTCTGTTCACAGGTGCCGCCACCTCATCAGCATGCCTTGGGTTTAGTAACTCATCATCACCCAGGTCCTCATCATCAGGATTTGTTGCTTGCCCTAGGTTATCAATATTCTGTTGATGCACTTGAGCAGCAGCCAATGCAGCTAATCGAGCCTGCTTCTGTTGAGCAGCCCTTCTTTCAATGTTTCGTTGCGCCTCCATCCTGCCAATAAGTTGCGGTTCAGGGTTTATGGATAATAATGGTTGACCCAAACTTCGAGTATTTGGCATGCACTGAACAAAACCTGAATAAAACAAAAACAACAACTAAAAGTAAAATACGAGAATCTTTGACCAAAGGGTCTAGTAACTATCACAAACTTAGTTGACAACCGTATTACCCGGCAACGGCGCCAAGATTTGATAACGCCCAAACTACAGCTCTCATAAGAGTGTAAGCGGTCGCTGTCAAATATAGAACCCAACTGGGTTGGGTGTCGAATACCACAGGGAATACTCGGTCACTAAGTGTTGCAACTATTAGTAGACTGTTGGTCGAAAATTCTACGAAAAAGGGGGGATTTAATTGTGGCGTGAATTACTAATATCAGAGTAACGAATGAACGCTTTATTTGGTAAGATTTAATCACAGAGAATAGTAAGTTAGGGTTATGTCCACCTTATGAGTTCTACGTATCTATTAACTATGAGTAATGCGGAATTCAGACATGCATGCACTTATAGAGATTCGTATTCTAATGGTAAATCCTAGTGTCTCTCGACCATCCAGGATTATTTCACTTTAACTCTCTCGACCTTAAAGTGTATAACTAACGGTACAAACTCTCCAAGAGGTTAATCCGGTTAAGGCATTAACGTGTAAACAGGGGTTGGTAGCCCTATTTCCTTGTCACACTCTCTTTTCCAAACATGTAACTTTTCTCTCGAACAAGTTAATGCTATAATGGCGTATCCTATATGTTTGCAACCACAAGAATTTAATTAAAACGAAGAGAGTAATGATATAAGTAGCATACGCATCAAGAATTCACAAACTCATAGTAATAGATAGTATATCACAAGGCTTCCATAACCCTAACAGAGAAGTTTAGCTACTCATGATTGTAAAGGAAAGCAACGAAGACCTCATCATCATACCAAAACGATAACAATCTCACGATGGGTATGTATTGGCGTCACTATGAGAATGACGTGATTTCCTCTCTAGTCGTTCTTGTAGCGTTTTTCTCTGTCTCAAGTTACAGAAATTGTAACGTGAATCAAACTAAAAGTGTCGAATGAAAGGAATTGAATGAATAATGCCGATGAATGCTGAAAAATTCGGCAAATAAGGTTTTTATAACATCCTTGTCCTAGTCCTACTAGGTTACTGTTGCACCCATAAGTATTAGAAAATACTGATTTTGCCCGGGACAGATTCTCCATGCGTCACATTCAGTCCGCAAGCTTCCAAAAGCTGCCTTCCATCTTACGTGAAGTTTTCCTTTGCTGCCCAAGGGTCCACAAAGTGCTGAAATCTTCATCATTAATACCTGAAAACATGCTAATCACATAGGTTAGCTCACTTACAGGAAAAGGGACTAAAAGTGCAGGAATTATATATTTTATCCTCCAAACTTAGCCTAAAATATGGGCAAATTATGGCTCTTAGGGGTATAAATACGCCCAACATCATCAGCCGTTAGGTTACTACTCCTTATGGTCAGTCTTTGCATTGTCCCACCACTATGTAGTGTGGTTGGCAGCAAAATGAGCTTACCCGCAGAGAACCACCCCTTTTAAGGACTATGCCTTGGTAGGTGATGATATCCTAATCACTGATGCACTTGTGGCACAACAGTACAGGATACTACTGGATAAACTCGGTGTTACCATTTCGGAGGCCAAATCGATAATATCTGAAACTGGTTGTGTCGAATTTGCCAAGAGATTCTGGGTCAAGTCACTGCAAATTGACCTGTCTCCAGTCTCTCTTCGGCTGTTGTTATCTTGTAGGACGACTATTGGTCTCTGTTCTATCCGTAATAAATACCCTGTAAGTGTTTCTACATTACAACGATTGGGTGGAGCGGAATTTAAAGTCCGTTCGCGTCTTTTCTCGACTCAATCTAAATGTTGGGAAAGATTAAAGGCTGCCTGTTGCAAGCTAAACCGGTCACATCCTCTACCTCTTGAATGGTGGATTGGAAGGTTTGGAAACCTCAATCCCTATTTGAAGGGAAAGATAGTAGATTATCTTCGGAGGGAATTAAAACCCAAAGAGATAGATCTCTTCCCAGAAGAGATGGTGCTTGATAAGGAACGTGATATTCTTGAGCATACAGTGATACTCAATTGGGTAAAACTGTGGATTAAGTGGTGTCACTGGTACTATACAGTTGCATTATTTGAGGAGGTATCCATCGATGAGATGATGGATGTTCCTATGTGTAGCACGACCTGGAAAAGATCGAACAAAGATTTTGATTTAATCAAGTTTGGTCTGATCTGGATGTGTTATGATATGGGAGTCGGTTGGGATTTATCAACTACACCAAGGTGGTTGCTAGATCCTAATACTGTTATCCAATTTGATAGGTGGATATATGGTGGTATTTCAAGAGGTGATTTCATGATGGCACCGGTAGACTTACCATCGCCGGTGAAAGGGCGCAGGTCATAAGACTGAAAACTGGAATAATCCTTCCTAAGAAAAGAGCTTTCGGTAATAGCATGAGAAAGAAGAAGGTGACTTCCCAAGTCTGTTGACCATCCTCCGAAATAGGTGTGATAAAGTCTGAAATCATTCATGGGTATATGGGTTCAACGAGAAAGACTCTTTGTTGAGCTAGATTCCCACCCGGCTCTCATCAAGCTGTCTTCCAAGGTAGGTCTCTTATATTCATACTCACCTTTTCTCTAAGATGAGGCTACTACTATTGACCCTGTCTTTAAGCCTTTGATTTGAATAATCAGGTCTTGTTTCTGATGGACTTCATTTATTCTTGCTTCAAGCTTAGGGAAGCCTGTTTACTTAGACATCTCGGGATGGGGAATGAATAATGACGTAGATCCTCTTATGAGTCTTACGCGGGTGAAGCTTGGGCCCCTATTGGTAGTGATACTCCGATCTCATGGATGAAGGCTAACATATTCTATTGGAATAGAGGGATGTACAGATCAATTCAACTTTTCACTTTGCCATCTAGAGATAGTTTGCCCTGAGTTAGGATACGGAGTTGGAAGAGAATGCCAGTATATCAGTTCATCTTCATCAAAGGCCAAGATCTCCATAAATTCAATTATTTTGCCTTTCTTTGATTCTGAGGCAGTTTAAGCCGATCCTCGAGGTCCAGTAAAAGGTCACTCCTCATCCCGATCTTATTAAAGGAGGAAGTAAACAGATCAAAGTTTCTACGTACTTCCATTATGGAGGGTGCGGGCAGGGGGGACGGCGGGAGAGGCCGGCTCCATGACCCCGGTTGGTTGCCGAAGATGATCCCTCGCCTTGGTCTCCAAATAAGTTTTTCTAATAGTAAAAAGCACCTTAAAACCACGAATAAGTTGGAGATAAGGATGATGAGTTGGGATCCTTTAAGGCTGGGGGCACGGGGTTATGGTCTTGTTACTTTATGTTTCGGAGTCAATTGATCCCTCGATCAAGTCCTAACTAGAAATATCTTAAGAGAAGAAGAGAAATCATTTGGATTCGAGGCGAAACCCCTCTCCAACGAGTCAAGTGGCCCAAGGGCCACCTCTCCGCCCTTACGGAGTTCTTCTGCTCTAATCTCCGAAATAGAGGGTCAGCTGACTGATGAGTTAGTATTGATTCATGCAAAGATGCTCCTTTGAAGCTGGAGTAAGGAATTGTCCACCTCATCACCCCGAAGAGCAGTGGCTCTGTTGTTTTGCACGCCTACAGAGAGAGACTCCAAAACGACGCTCAATCGAAAGAAAGAGCAATCAACTATATACTTAACTCATGCCCCAGGAATCCCTAGACACAGAGAGAGGGTACGAGCTAATCTTTTACTAGAGGGAAAGCTGGCGAAAAGCATAGAGCATGCGAGACTTCGAAGGGACATTCACACCCAACCTTCTTTGATCAACTTCACACCCGACGTTTTGATTCTCATATCTTTTTTTATGAATGTAATGAGCCTATCTTCTCTTCTTTGTTCATATTCCAAAAAGATATCGAAACTAATGTAAGACCAAAATATTCGGAGGACTCTTCTGACAAAATAAAAAATATGTAATTATCAGCAAAGTTGTTTCTTTTTTTTTTTTCAAATCCAAAAAGCCCTTCTTACTTAGAATAGGTCGTCGATTCAACATTAGATAAAGGGGGTAAAATCCCCATTTTTACAATTTATAATAAGCGGTGAAAATTATTTTCTCAATATGAGTATCCTATATCGATAAAATATTTATTTTGAAACCACCTCTATATTAACATAGTGGTAGAAAGAGTACCATGCTGAGTCTGGACTTCAAACAGTTTGTTTTAACCATGTTAATAGTTCCACATTATTGGTTAATAGAGAATCAAAATCGATTTACCAATGAATCGCGAAATGCTATGGTTCTTACATATAATTTCTGAATTTATACAGAAGTAATTCGCGAGATCATGTACCTCTCTTTCCTACTTATAACGGAAAAGGGTACAGTTGGTTGGTCCAGCCTATTCTTGAAATAAACAACTCGCACACACTCCCTTTCCAAAAAAAATCAATACACCAAGCACTACACTTAGATTTATTGGATTTGTTGCTAAAATATCGATATTAAACCCGAAACTCCCGGCAGATGGCCAGTCGCCCAAAGAAATGAAAGAATTGGTTACGTTTTTCATATGATCTCCTCTTATAGATAGACTAAAAAATCGAACAGAGTTCTTTTTGTAGCACTTCGCCCCTCTTTTTATTTATTCTTTTATTTTTTCTTAAATTGAGTAAAAAAATCAAAAATATTCGAGTTAGTTATAAATTATGAAATAATGAACTAGCCCTTTTATTCGTTATTAGAACACTAACACTTTTTCACTTGGTCTATGAATGGGAAGGGTGAAAGCGAGTCAGTATGCTAATTCCTCATCCGTAAATCGGCAAAGAATAAAGAATTGGAGGAGGGAAATCTTGATAGAATTTGAAAAAGCAAACGACAAGTCGAAGGCAATAAAATATGAAAAATATATTTCTTTTTCATATTTCTAAGCTAAGATTAAACAAAAGGATTTGCAAATAAAAGTGCTAATGCTACAACCAGTCCATAAATTGTTAAAGCTTCCATAAAAGCTAGACTAGGTAATAGCGTACCTCGTATTTTTCCCTCTGCCTCAGGCTGTCTCGCGATACCCTCTACAGCTTGACCCGCGGCAGTCCCTTGACCAACTCCAGGTCCAATAGAAGCAAGCCCTACGGCCAATCCAGCAGCAATAAGGGAAACGACAGAAATCAGTGGATTCATGATGACGTTCCTCGTACCAAAAAAAGAAATGGTTAATGATACAATCAACAAATGAATTATGACTTAATTATTCCCTCGCTAGGACTCATCCAGTCGAAGTAACTAAGAACTTCGGATTGAAGTAATAAGATTATTGAATCATCAGAACTACTTCGATATATCTTTTTGACTTTTTAGCCACAGAGTCTTTGTGAACCCAGACGACTTTAGTTCTCCCATTTCTTGTTCTTGGTTCGAACTATTAGTTGAATTATTTCTTGATTTCATCCATTTATTCATTCAATTCACAGTCACAAGGGGCCGGAAGGACTTCTAGTCTATTAGAATCCCCTAGAGTAGCAGTTAATACGAATAAGAGAAACTCTGTTATAGCCATTTCTGTACATTCAATGTACTCTACGGATAGAGGAATATATAGAGTTGAACATAGTAAAATAAGAAATTGAAAGATTTCGTTGAAATTGGAAATTTCCTGAAAAGCTAATCATAGGTTCTTCTCTCCATTGGAACAATAGGGCCGTTATGCTCATTACTAAACTTGTTGAAGAGATGAAATATAAACAAGGTATATCTTTTTGATCAGAGGTTGAATCGATCATCAGAAGAAGAATTAGGCCCAAAATTAGGATACATTTTGGAAAATCAAACTTCCATCGAAGAGAAGCAAATGAAAGACTTTCATCAAAATTCTCGTAGAATCAAGAATGAAGTTTTCATTCTGTACATGCCAGATCATGAATTAGTAACTGCTTCCAATTAAAAAAAAGTCCCAATTGTGTCGAACTTTCCATTTTTGGAATAGTTATGGAATCTCCATGAATAGGATCAACCCTTATTCCATGGTATTTACATGAGGTTCCTCTTTAAGAAAGCCCCTGAGAGGGCTTAGTTGGTCCATGATTTATGTTTCATCTTTCGTTTCCTTTTCGTTTGTTTAGAGAAATCTGTCGATCAATTCCGATTCTTTTTTTTTCTCTTGATTCTTTTCCGATCGAGATGTATAGATCCTGTTCATGGATTAACAAAAATGTGCAAAAGCTCTATTTCCCTCTGCCATTCTATGAGTCTCTTCCTTTTTGCATATGGCATCGTCACTCCCTTTGGCAGCATCCACTAATTCGAAACTCAATTTGAAAGCCATATTTCGACCCGGACATTTTCGGGATGCCGCTAATAACCAACGAGTGGCAAGTGCTTTTCCTTGTGTGGATCCTATTTCAATGGGAAATTGATGAGTCGATCCACCTACACGTCTTGCTTTTACTGTTATATCGGGAGTTACTCCACGTATTCCTTGACGTAAAAGGGGTAGTGGATTTCTTTCTGTCTTTTGTTGAATCTTTTTCACGGCTCGATAGAAAGATAAGCCAATGATTTTTTTTCGTGTTTCAGAATACGGTTAACCAAAACATGTTAACTAATCGATTACGATAAATTGGATCAGATTTTTTTTTTTTTTCTGTAGTACCTCGACGTGACATGAGCGTGAAAGAGGTTCAAGAATCCGTTTTCTTTTTATAAGGGCTAAAATCACTTATTTGGGATTTTTTACCCCCGACCTACACAAGTGGTTTCCCACATTTGGAAAAGTTATGTTAGGTTCTTAGTAGCAATCGACGACCCTTTCCTCTTTTACTTCACATAGCTTTTCGTCTCCTTGATAGCTGGAAGTTCTCCAAATGTATGAAAGGCTGGAGGACTATGTACCATCCATTCCGGTGTGGTTGGATTCTATTCAACAGCCCAAGGACTTGGAGCACATCTTTTGTTCTTTCCACTGCTTGGAGTGATTGTTACGACCACGAAGAAACGACAAATCCCAAATACGAATATATAAGAGCCAAAACTGCTAAGGGCATTCCATCCAGCGTAAGCATATGGATAATCTGGAATGTGATGTGGCATACCCGAAAGCCCTAAGAAATGCATAGGAAAGAAGGTCATATTAACCTCGAAAAAAGTGATCCAAAAATAGATTTGACCTAAAGTTTTAGGGCATGTCCGACCAAAGATTTTACCTACCCAATAGTGAAATCCTGCAAATAAAGCAAAAACGGCTCCCATAGAAAGTACATAATGGAAATGTGCAACCACATAATAAGTATCATGTAGAGCAATGTCTAGCCCAGAATTTGCCAGAACTATTCCAGTGAGTCGTCCTATGGTGAATAAAAAAATGAACCCTACAGCAAATAACATGGGTGCTTTGTATTGTATCGAACCCCCCCACATGTTAGCGATCCAACTAAAGATTTTGATTCTAGTGGGGACAGCTATGATCATGGTAGCTGCGGTGAAGTAGGCACGAGTATCAACGTTTAAGCCCACAGTAAACATATGATGAGCCCAAACAAGAAATCCAATAACACCTATACTGATCATGGCATAAACCATGCCTAGATACCCAAAAACTAATTTTCCCAAAAAATTCAAAACGATATGACTTATGATACCGGATCCAGGCAGAATGGGAATATACACCTCTGGATGACCGAAGAACCAAAAGAGATGCTGGTATAATATGGGGTCTCCCCCTCCAGTGGGATCAGAAAAGGTTGCATTAAAGTTTCGATCGGTTAATAACATGGTAACTGCCCCTGCCAGTACCGGAAGTGATAATAAAAGTGGGAATGCTGTCACTAGAACGGACCACACAAATAGAGGTGATCTATGCATAATCATTCCAGGTCCACGCATGTTGAAGATAGTTGTTATAAAATTAATAGAACCTAAAATGGATGAAACACCATATAGATGAAGACTAGAAATTCCTAAATCAACTGCTCCTCCAGAATGGCTGGTAATACCACTTAAAGGCGGATAGACCGTCCACCCAGTGCCGCTACCCACTTCTACTAAGGCTGAGCTTAATAGGAGCAAGAGACTTGGAGGCAACAACCAGAATGAAATATTATTTAATCGTGGAAATTCCATGTCAGGCACACCTATCAGAATCGGAACAGACCAATTACCAGATCCACCTATCATCACCGGTATAACCATAAAAAAGATCATTAAAAAGCATGAGCCGTTATTAAAACATTATAAAGTTGATGATTCCTACCAAGAATTTGATCGCCGGGTCGTGCTAATTCCATACGAATCAGTACTGAGAAGCATGTGCCCATCACTCCAGCAATGGCACCGAAGATGAAATAAAGAGTCCCTATATCGTTGTGGTTAGTGAAGAACAGCCATCGGATCAGATCTGTCATAAAATTGAGATTATTTCATTTCCTTCCTTATCAGAGAAGGGCCTGCGAGGCTTATTTATTAAAAAAGGGGGAGTGAGGAGGGATTTTTTGGCAAAGCAAGACTGATTAGCTCGCCTAATGGTCATAGCAGAAGAATTCCTCATCTGCGAGCTCTTGGGGATCTATTCTCATAAAGGAATGAAAGGACTGACTTTCCTTACCTAATAACATCTTAATCTATGATCTACAAATAAGAAATAAGAGCATCTAGACGAGTAGCAGTCAGTAGGCGGAGAAGAAGTCAAAGGCGAATATCTCTTTGCCCCCCTCTTCAGTCAATGCTTTGGCCTTCGTCTCTATGGGCTTTGAATTTGGATAGATCCAGTGAGCCTTCTTGCATGGGCTTGGGCTTGCTTACTGGCTTCGCTGAGGATGGGATTCCCTACCCGATGAGTCTGGCTAAGCTATTAGGACCTTTGGTCTAGGCTTTCTTAGGCCTATCCAGAAGTCTGAAGTTCCATCTATAGAAGGTCTAATTCTGAGCTGAAGCTCTATTTATTGCCCTATTCCCTTTCCTGACCAAAGTCACTAAGGAGGGGCCGGGGCGGACTGCAATTCGTCTGAGCTTAGTCTTCTCTTCTAAGACGATTGGAGGCTGGGGAAAGGGCACTCATCGAGGAAGGGCCTACCGTACGTAGGGGTGAAGAAAGCTCCTTCTCTTATAGGAGAGGCGCTATTGAATGAAAAAGAAAGTCTTCAAGAAGTGAGAGAAGGAATCATAAAAGAAATAGCTTTCGACTAAATACGCAGACGATGAGCAAAAGTCTGCTTTAATAAAGTAGCTAGGGGGAACCTTAAGACAGGACATCGGGGCGAAGGTATGAAGGTACGGCAATACAACCCAGTCTGGTCTGAGGAGGAGTGGGACTGTGAAAGCTGCAGCAAAAGGAAAAGACTTTCACCAGTTTCTTGAGTAAGAAACGGATGTTGGTGAAAAAAGGAAGTTGAGTTCAAGTTTGGAGCACATGGCATAAGCCAAAGATCCCGGGATGACTCTAAAAGCTAACGAGATGATTCTGGTTAAACCGGGCATTCCTTAGAGCAATGAAAGATCTTTCAAAAATAGAATCAAGAGAAAGCGCTAGAACCGATGTAAGATCCTCTACAACTAGAAGTCAACTGGCACCTTCTTAAAGCGCCTGCCCGGCTTTCAGGTCACTTGCGAAGGGAACAAAGCTTAGGGCTCAAAGAAGTCCTCTCATCCTGAGGTAAGGGTGGGATGCCTATCGAAATCAGAAAAGATGAAAAAGGCTATCTACGTCCAATTCAAAGTTTCTTGCATTTTTTGATGTAGTTGGCGACAAGAGCTTCTTATGAGCCTGAATGTCATCTTTACCTTAAAGCTGCTTAAGATTGTTAAACAACACTATTCGACTTGATGCGCTGAGAGCAATGAAAAAGGATTTTCGGGGTATTATCAAGTGCGTATTGCCGAGGGTGAACATATTTCTTTTCTCTTGTGTTAGCTTTGCAAGTTCCTGCTGTGCATCCCTGCCCGATCATTTTCTTCTGATTGTATCTTTTTAGCCAAACTACTAGCTTCTGGGAGGAGGGTTATAGACTCATTCAGGTTGAGACGGACTCCCTGGTTTCTATACAGAAGCTGCACAATGGCTGGGCCTGAGGATCCACATTTCAATATTATCCTGTGAATCAGAGAGCTAATGAGAAGGGGTTGGAGGTGTGAATTGAGACATATTTGGAGGGAAGGCAATGTGAAGATGTGTTGGATAACAAAAGTATCATTCCTTCTCCTGGATTAACCATCCTACATGACTCCCTACTGCAATCAGTTAGTGGAAAAAGAATGATAACTTAGGCGCGATGACACCTAGAGTTGTGAAGGTGAGTTAGATCGTAAAGCCTTAACATGTTCCAAAAAAGGAAGTATACATGTCTCTCCCTCATGGATATTCTCCACAGGGGGATAAATCAGTTTGCCGCCTGAATCAGTCCCTTTATGGACTTAAACAAGCGTCCCGAAATGGGTTTGCCAAATTAGCTTCTGTGGATGCTGGTTTTCTTCAATCCCAGGCAGTCCCTTATTACTCGTCGACGTGGAAACTATTCTGTTTTTTATTTTTGTATATATTGATGAAATTGTAATCATTGGTAATGATATTCAATTCATCATATCAAACCGTTGATTTGGAGATAGAGGTGACAGAGGAAGAGTATCGGGAGTGGTACATTCCCAGAGCCGTCGAGATCTTTCTTATGCTATTCTCCGGCCAGATCTAGGTGTGAACCAAGAGCTTGCCATTGTGGAGAGAGAATGAATATGCCAATTACTACTCTGCGTATCTGATGTGTGCTTCAGAGTATTGGAATGCTGATCAGAGGCGGGCGATGGTAGAAGGAGGTAACAGCCGGGTTAGGCGCTCCAGCAGCTCTAGGAGTTCCCGTTCTCGCTTTTCTTGATCTTCCATGAAGTTCGCCTGCTTTGAGAGAGGAGAGACAACCATTTGATGCATGACAATGGAGAAAAGTACTATATGCTTTATGTTTCCTATGCAGCTACTACAGCTAATAAGCTATGCATGATGATATGTGATGCATGCTTTGACTTCTAAGGCTTGACAGGTCCTTTTGGTCGATTTCCAGTTGATTACCTCAACCTATCGATTGAGTGAGTTGGAGAAGAAAGTCTTAGAAGGCTACGACTTTATAAGTTTCGCGTCTTATTTTTTTGCGTGTCTACTATTTATTTAGGTGCAAAGAGCCTAAGCGGTTCAAGCTATTATATTTCGCGCCTGCTCTCCATTTCCACCTATCGATGCAATAGAAGCTATTAATTCCATATCTGGTGGTTCAGACATTCCCGCTGCTACAATTGGAGTTGACGGTCCTAGTTCTGTTAGAGTAAGAGCTCTTGCTGGAATAACCAGTGCTAGTTACTTGACTGTTGGAGGAGAAAGAACTGTGTGAAATGTTCACGTAGAAGCTCCTCTTTCATCTGCAGGTATAGACTTCTTTTGATTCTCATATCTTTTCCTATTTTCAGTTTAAGCTGTCGGAATGACTGGGGGCGTTTGATCTGGTTATGCCTTTTGGACTCACCAATACCCCTGCCACATTCTGCTCCCTCCACAATAAGATATTCCACCCGTACTTAGACGACTGGTAGTATACTTTAATCGTGGACTATAGCTATTCGTTAAACGACCACTTCCACCACCTTCGGACCATTTTTAAGGTATTAAAGAAAAATCCTCTCTATGTTATGTAAAGACAAATGCTCCTTTAAACAGACGGAGATCTTCGGAATAGGGCATTAGATGGGCATCAGAGCCATCGAGGAGTGGCAAGCACCCACCAAGGTGAGTGAGCTAGATCATTTTAAGGACTCATTTTCTATTACCAAAGATTCATTGTAAGTTACTCGAAGAGAGTGAAATTTCTCAAGCTAAAGTGAAGAGGAAAACAGGTTCAGAGACGCTCTCGCTAACGCCCTTGACCCTACTATGGGATATTTAGCAATGGTGCTCTTTGAAGCTTTCCATCGATCAGTCGCTTCTTGAATGGCATAGTTTCAGTCCTATCCCAATGCCTTTACCAATTTTTTACTAAGCAAAGGTACGACACGGGGTCGCTTTTCCTTTCTCTATCGTGCGACGAAGCGAGTTAACAAAGTCACGATCAGATAGGTTGAAATATCTCTGTCAAGGAGAGCGCGAAGCATAGTAACTTCCAGAATGAATAGCAAAGTCTCATCTGGAAGGCCTTGTATGGACTAAAACAAGAAAACTCCGGCTCGAAAGCAAGGGGAAGAATTGCTCAGATACCCGTGAGTGAGGCTTATTTAGGTCGTGTTGTAAATGCCCTGGCTAAACCTATTGATGGTAGAGGTGAAATTTCATCTTCTGAATTTTGATTAATTGAATCTGTCGCCTCGGGTATTATTTTGCGCCGTTCTGTATATGAGCCTCTTCAAATCGGGCTTATTGCTATTGATTCGATGATCCCTATAGGACGTGGTCAGCGAGAATTCATTATTGGGGACAGACAAACCGGTAAAAAAGCAGTATCCACAGACACCATTCTCAATCAACAAGGTCAAAATGGTTTATGTGTTTATGTAGCTATTGGGCAAAAAGCGTCTTCTGTGGCCCAGGTAGTAACGACTTTACAGGAAAAGGGAGCGATGGAATACACTATTGTGGTAGCCGAAACGGCGGATTCCCCTGCTACATTACAATACCTTGCTCCTTATACAGGAGCAGCTCTGGCTGAATATTTTCTGTATCATGAACGACACACTTTAATCATTTATGATGATCTCTCCAAACAAGCGCAAGCTTATCGCCAAATTTCTCTTCTATTACGAAGACCGCCCGGTCGTGAAGCTTATACAGGAGATGTTTTTTATTTGCATTCACGCCTTTTGGAAAGAGCCGCTAAATTTAGTTCGAGTTTAGGTGAAGGAAGTATGACCGCCTTACCAATAGTTGAAACTCAATCGGGAGATGTTTCGGCTTATATTCCTACTAATGTAATTTCCATTATTGATGGACAAATCTTCTTATCCGCCGACCTATTCAATTCTGGAATCAGACCTGCTATTAATGTGGGTATCTCCCTTTCCAGAGTGGGGTCCGCAACTCAAATAAAAGCCATGAAACAAATAGCTGGTAAATGAAAATTCGAACTAGCGCAATTCGCAGAATTCGAAGCCTTTGCTCGGGTTTCAACGGCATCCCTAGCTGTACTGATCTATCTGGCAGTTCACTACGCGCCGAATGATTCTTTGCTATTTCCTCTTTCTTTGAGAAAAGTGTAAAACCTATCTAATTCATCTTAGGTCCATGTTAATACGAATTAGTGAAATGAAGGATGATTAAGAAGTGGAATAAGCAAGAAAAGAACCCAACCAAGCAAATCGAATCTCCTTGACCCGGGCATAGCGAGCAGTTTCCGTGATGGAAAAAGCGGCATCGTTGACTCCAGAGAAGTAAGCGAAGGGCCATCGGCAAGTAGTACCGGCATCGACAGCGGTAGTATGATTCTATCCGTTCAGGTCTTGGTCTACCGGTGGGTCGTCATATGAGTAACTCTCGCAAACAAAGAAGAAAAGAGATGGAATTCAAGCCAGCAAAGGAATGAGGTAGGGCACGGGAAAGGTAAAGAGAAGGGGCCGTCGTTGGTGCATAACAGAGCTTTCCTACCGATGATCTTTCTCGGTGCATAAACGAGGCTTAGCCTTCGAAGTACCGCATAAGCAAGAAAGCCAATAGACCTTGAATAGCCTGTAAGAAAGGACTTATGAAGAGGATTTGACTATAGTATCAAATCCACATATAAATCTTGTACGCAAGTTGGCACAGCGCTTTCGCTTTAAGAAAATTTCGCTCATTTGGTCTACGCAGTCAAATCGGCTCTCTTGCCTGTGTATTCCATGCCCGGTGCCGTTGATCTGTCTGATGGGAGAGATCCACCAATTCCTTTATTTCAATGTGTTGTATCCTCTACAGAGGTGGAGTACCCTCTATTCAATATATGATTTCCTGCCCGGAGGGATATGGAAACATTGAATTCGCCAATTTTCGAACTTTTCTTTGATTCTTGACACATGTCATGCTGGATTTGAAGAAATAGAAATGAAAGTCTAATTCCGCTAGAGAAAGTTAAATATGAATTAAACCAAAGAGGAGTTTCTACTCAAAAAGTAGTGGCAGGAAAGGAAGCAGCACACCAGGACGAACTCCTTCTTTTAAATATCAACTCAAGGCCTCCTTAACTTAATCGTTGGTTTGAGTGCTTTATTGAAGGATTGATATAGAGAAGAAATGCCTATATTTATTATCTAAGCCCACCTACCTTGGGATAAGCGGTTACCATAAGTTTGAAGCTGACTTTAATGAGAAACACTTCCTCGTAGGGTCACCAAAGCAGGCTTCTTTAGCCGCTTCGATTGTTAGAGCTCACTTTACACCAATAGAATCGTAAGATTTTTTCTCCTCCTCAGCTTGAGAGCACCTTTCTACATCAAGATCTGGACCTCGATCGACTCTGGCTATGGTGCGATTCCTGGCATATGTACACCACAGTAGCTAAGGCAACCCCGTTCCAGTTCGCATTGTATTTGAAGTTGAGGATTTCACTTTTGATGTAGTCAGTGAGAAGCGTTGTTCCGTTTTTAGCTTTAGCAAGCCTGTGACTGCCTGAACAGACTAGTCTACGCTCAACCAACATTCTGAACTTGTCTCGATACTGACAGTTCAGTGGATGGGATAACAGAGAGAGAAAGGAAAAGAAGTAGTTCCGAAAGGAGACTCCACCTAGCTAGCACGCTCCTCACCTCAATGCTACACTTCGGCAGCTACGAACTAAGACACTTTAGAAGAAAAGCTATATCCACTACCTGCATTCACCCTGACAGGCTAACCCGAGCTTACCCAGGGCCTTACCGCCCGAACCAGCAAGACTAATGTCTACTTATACCTTTGAGAGGTCCACTTATACTATTGATAAAGTCTCTATATTAATAAGGCCCCGGTTGTGTTGTTATATAAGATTCAATTCAATCTAACAAGCGGACTACCTTCGGCTACTACAAGATCTTTATAAACCAAAGAATGAGCCTACTTTACGCACTTCTTCACTAAGCAGGCAAGGCCAACTACACAAGCAAGAAGGCATCGCCTGCGGCTTCCAATCCAATGACAAGCAAAAGACGAAGAAGTAACTTACTATACCTTACCTCCCACTGCCCATAGCTTGACCTCCGCCTTTTTCTACCTGCACGGATGCCTTCCCTTCCTTGCAAAGCGAACCTAGTCAAGCAATGGAATGAGAAAGGAAAAAGACCTTTCTCGCGCACAGACAAACCCTCTTTAGCGAAGTCCCTCCTTCCCAACCTCTCCTACAACATCCATTTCATCAAAGAAGGACGGAGCAGGCACACTGACTACTCTGATTGGGCGTGGACTGGGAAAATGTAGCAGCTAAAGGAAAGCTAAAAGGTATTGGCGAAGAAGTAATGGAGGATCTGATATATATTGAAAAGATGGAAAGCTAAGCTAGCTAACGAAGGGGTTGGGATTCTATCGCCCTAGTACACCAACCAGGAAGAAAGATTTTGTGCTTTTCACCTTTTCGCCAAGCCAGAACGAGAGCCAATCGGGTCGATCAGAATGTCCTTATTTCACAACGCTATAACATTCTCAAGTTAGAGTCTGACTATCTATATTCTAAGTAGCACCCGAGAAAGCACACACTAAGCAGATCTTTACCAAAGCCATATATCCATAAGCATCCAAAGCTGCCTACTCATTGGTAGTGAAAAAGCAAGAACATAGATATGTTTACGAAGGCAAGAGCCACTCATCTGAGCCAGCGGATTCGAATTCAGCTATGCCGGTGCGCAAAGCAAGCACGCAAGGACTGCGTAAATCTTTAGTCCGCCTATCATTGTCCATGTTGGGCTGACTCCGTTAGGCATGAGGACCCCTACTGATATTGACTGACCTGTTGATAGGCTATAAGTAGGCCATTTGCTATTGCTATAAGGGCTGCTCGCCTTTATACGGCTTGGCTTCGCTATGCTCGTAACGGTCGATAGTATTCCTGCCATACCTAAATTCCTATTATTAAAGTCTCTTGACAGCGGGAATGGGAGATTACCGGTAAGCCAGATGCTTCGCGAACCATATTCAACTTTAAGGCATTTCATTGCACTTTAATCACCCTCGTGAAGAGGCGCACTCCAATACCATTGATGTCCAATAGCTTTTATAGTAATGGCTGGATCTACTACTACCTCGTCCATTGAGTATAACAGAGCAAATGATGGTATAGCAATGAAAATAGGGATGATACTAGGAAATATGGTCCGAAGAATCTCGATAGTAGTTCCATGAACAATCCTTTGCGGGATTGGATTTGTTTTATAGTGCAAATACCATAAAGCGCGACCCAAGATCCATGATATGAAAACCAAAATCAGAATAACGAAGAAAAAGACATTGTGATGTAAGTCTGTTATTCCTTGCATTATAGGTGTTGCTGCATCTTGAGATCCTAATTTCCATGGTTCCGCTGCATCACAAGGAGCAATTGTGAGGAATAGCCATTCTAGAACAATCATTTGGTTTGGTTCATTCTTTGACTGCTCTGCTCCCAAAAAGAGAGACTGAATTTCTTCCACCTTCCCTGTAGGAGTAGTGAAGAAGTATAGAGCACTTTAGTTGGTTGTTGACCAACGAAAAGCATGGGATCAGGGCTGGGTAATAGACTGACTGTCAAGGAGTGAAAGCCACTTGACTGGTTGGAAAGGGGGTACTAAAAAGGGACTGCTACCAATTAGTCTAGAAAGAAGACAGTAAGCGCCGGGTAAAGTGACTTACTTGAATGGTGAGCTATCCTATAAGACTAAGAAGCGGGGAGAGAGAAGGATAACCTCTTTGAAAAGGACAGAGCCGCTTGGCCGCTACTTACACATCTGGAGTTCCGGATTGAACTAGGGAACGGAATTCAAGGGCAACGAAGGCCCTTAGATAGGACTTCATCTATGAATAGAAGAGATTTTATTTCTAGTAGAGCTCATCACGACCATCATAACCTAACTCCAGGACTGCTACGGGCACTGATCCTTCTATTCAAAGTTTCCTTTCTCCTCTTGAATGTAGTTTGTCCTACAACTCGCTAAAGTGAAGGTTATTCAGCAGTCTGAGCAAGTCACTCTTAACCCTATAGTGAATTTAGATATGCTACGCTAGGAGCTAATGAAAGTCATGTAGCTCCTCTATCTAAGGCTAAGGTAAGCAGAGATCTTCTGATACCCCCCGTTCAACCAATGGAGATAGCAAGGGTCATCTTCTACGATTGGTAAAGGGATCAAACGACTTTAAGCTTTGGCATGTTATATGCGTGGGAAGGAATTCCATTCAACTAGTTCAATGATCCTAGAGAGAATGAACGCATTGAGCTTGAAAGCATGAAATTCAGTTGCTAGCTGGACTGACTGTCTTCTCTCTCTTTCGTTTTCTAGTCTTTGCTTTAGAAAGTCATTTAGAAAGATCCACTTTTAACAGAGAGGATTTCCTTACATTACGTACGAAATTTGAGTGGGGATTCACTAAGCCTAAGTTCTTAACCCGCTATGATGCGACGATGACTTCTTGCTTTGTTTCCCTCTCTCCTCCCCTGCCTTTGTTAGTCTTTAATCATCTCTAAAGGGAGTGAAGTCACCTTAGGGTTAGAATCCGATGTGATCTTAGAGCTATTGACCCTACCCAACTAACTCTCTCTAAGTAAGAGCTCGCCCTGACTTATTAGTCTTATCGAAGTCGATAGGGAAAAGAGAAAAGGTCAGTGCTTCTCCTGTGAGCGACTCCGAAGTGAGATCCTTTCACTTGACTATTTCTCTTTTTTAAGAGAGAGAGACTGAATCCACCTAAAAGCTAAGGGAAGCTCGGAAGTATTCGAAGGCTGATAAAAAGAGACGTGTACTACGAGACCACCAAGACTGATAGGCATTCCGACCAAAAGGGGAAAGTTTTCTTATAGGATCCACCCTCCCAAAAAAAAAAATAATTCCTTGATGTGGAAATGTTGTTCAAGTTGAAAAGTATAAAGGTTGAAGGAAATGCACCTTCTCCGATTAGAAGGGTACAGGACTCCTGTTCCTACGCAATTTCCTACGATAGGGTAGGGATGAATTGAATGAGAGACTACGAAAGTGAGGCAAACCCACATAAGGAAATAAATCAATCTAATCACTCCATTTCAAGCCTTAGAGAATCTGGCTAAAAAGCCTAAATTAGCGAATTCACCTCCCTTTGAGTCCGATTAGAAAAACAGGGATGAAAGGCCTAGTTTTAGGTGAGCTAGTGGGATTCAAGTATGAATTTAAATTTTCCTCGATCCGGACTTATTACCGTGATCAATTCACTACCAGTGCCCATGTGGCTGAGGTTGTCCTGAAGCGGATCACCCCGATGCCTGTAATGAAAGGACAGACTTTCATCAGCTGAAAACTGGAAGCGGTTTTTCGTTAGTGCGTTAAGGTTGCAAGAACCTACTCCTAACTAAACAAAGACTCATCCGAGGAGTCACCATCGATACTAGTCCAGGAGGTCAATACTAGCGAGAGTCCCACAGCTACCCTAGTTCGTTAGGTATAACGTGTTTCGGTTAGCTTTAAAGGCTTGCAAACCATTGGAAGATTGAGTTTCAAAGGGATAAGATTGTTGCCAAAATCACATACAGCGAATAAATTCATTTTAGAATAACCCTTTCCTTTCTCTTTCACTACTGCTTTATTATCGTCTGCTGAAAGTGTCTCAATTTTGATCAACTTTCTTTCAATCATGAACTCGAGAAATCCTTTACCAATTTGATATTTATGACCTTTGATATCAATTCGACTACTTGTTTCTGTACTACTAACCATATTTTTCTTATTGATTATATTGGCCTGTATTCGAACTGTGCTATCTAACTTGTCCAACAATGTAGATACCCTCACAACTGAGGTGTCTTGAGTACAGTTGTACAACAACCCTAAGACATATATTATGATAGCCTCCAACGTATATTGACCAAACTGATTAATAGTACTATTCTAAATATCATCGAGGAAGATATTTATATAAATAAGATTTAGCGTTTATAAGATCCTTTCTTATCAATAGTTTGATTAAGTTAGGAATTTCATTAAATATACTACATTCATCAAATTGACTAGTTATATCTTCAATCTTCTTCTGTAACTCAAGTAATTCTTCATCCGAGATGTCAATTGTATTATTAATGATCTCTTTATCCCTCTTATAATCATACAATAATTTCATAACATTATTATTATACGTAGCTTTTTCTTCTTTATTTCTGCTTTTATCATCTATATCCCTGTATAGATTTTCCCAAAACTCATTAATAACAGTATGATTAGATGTACTATATTCTTTTCTGAAGCCTTTTGAACAGTCTTAGTAGAGAATACTATTAAAGACCTAGCAAGATCACGTTCATGGAAATGTAATAAACCCGCGCGGTAAATCCTTCCTCGGAAGGTTTAGCTACGTCCGGTAAGAACTTGCTACAAGCCTGAATACCTACCTCTCTGTCTCCTATTCTGATCTAGTTTAAGGACTGAGTGTCATCGCATAAGAGACGGGGGTCGGTGGGCAAGTAAGCTGATCTCGCCTTTGTTGATTCGTTTTAATAGAGTTGACCCTGCTATATCACGATCGTTTATTCCCAACCAAGAGAGAAGAAAAATCACACAAGGCGCAGATTCATGTCCGTCCCTGACTCCATTTCTTGTCTGAAAGAGAAAAAAAAGTGGGCTTCCTTATTCTATGAGTCGAAGACAGCCTCGAAGCGCCAAACGAACGACCCTAACCAATTTCCAGGCAAAATCTAAGCCAAATGAGCCTGATCATAACAATCTTGAATGAAATCAATGGGACCGTCTTAACAAAAAAAAGGTTTCTCTCTACCTCTTCTAGCTGCCCAGCTCATAGAATGGATCGCTCAATAAGTGTTCGGGCATAGATAGCGAGTCCTACAGAGAGAGGGCGTTTGGTTAAGTTTCACTCTGAAAAATGTCCTTTTATGATCCTCTTCCATTCTTACTATCCTAACTTTTGCAAGGAAAGAAAGCTCTTAGCGCACAAAGCAAGCAGCGAAGGAACGACTTCTTTGCTTTCAAGACTAGCTACTATACTGGTGAACACTCTTCCTTGTTTGTTCACCTTTCAGGCATGGTTTCAATCATGTCAATTTGTTAGCCTGAGCCTCTTTGTTCTCCTTTCTTTACAGAAGCGGATTAGAAAACACATTCAAAGCTGCTTAAATAAAGCGTAAACGCACAATCAAAGGACTTGAAACATCCTTCGTTCACTCCAGCGAAGCGTTTCAATTCAAGCTGAGCCTCCTGAAAGACGCTATGAAACCATCCATAGGTTTAGGGGACCTGCGAATCAAATGGTTCAAAAGCCGATTATGTATGCAAAATGACTGCATTTATCCCTATTGACAGCTTGCTTATGTGACTTGTGTCACTTTCTCTACTTTCTCTGCCGATACCGCACGGTCACTAACCTCTTGACTCACGGATTTTTTGGTTTACAGAGTGGCTCCGAGTTCAAACAACACTTGTCAACTAGTAAAGGACAGAAGTAAACTATAGGGGAATCTCACTCAGTCGAATCGGTGGAATGCCCTGCTTTCGGCTAAGTATACAGAGTGGCCGTTCATTCAACCCAGCGAAACATTTCGATTCAAGCTGTCGAATATAGATTGAGAAGAGGTAGCAGGCAATGGGAATCAAACAAATCCCATCGCTCCAACTAACACATTGTTAAGCTAAACCTCTTTTTTTGCCGGATGAAAGAGTAGCAGATCTTTTCTTTGGCGAGAGTCTCTATATCCATTTCCAGATCCATAAAAAGATTCTCCAGTTGCATATAGACCAGGAACATACCTCAGGATTTTGGGGCCTGGGGATCACCATTAGCGCGGGCGCCGATCGCAGGAGCAAAGCAATAAAAGGTATAGACGGCGGGAAAAGCATCAGCAATGGATGAGCCGGCAGTATGCAAGCTCAAGCTCAAGGAAAAAAGCGGGGTTTCAAACCTCATACCAAGAGAAAGATTCCAAAAAAAAATAATACAAAGAAGACAATGAAAGAAGTGGATTTTGAACCAGCATACGCAAAGCAAAGAGCGGAAAGGTTCTTTGTACCTCATTTCACTAAGCAGTGATAATTGTACTGAAGCTCTCTTTCCAACGCCCACCGATCGTACTATTTTATTTTTAGTGTGCTAACCAGATACCCCACCCTGAGCTAAGAGCCATAGCAAGAGATATATCATTGGCTGTAGGCTTAGTGAGCTCATAAACTGGCGAATCAATTCATTTGAAAGAGAAAGTCGAGTCTAGCTGATTCCCGAGTTGACCAATGATAGATAGGTAGGAATGGCAGGACCTAAACGAGCTAGGATTCATTAGCCATTTCTCCTTTTATAAGAAATTCTTAATACCGCTCGGGCTCTCGGTGATAGAGGGGATCCCATCGCTCTTGGAACAGATGATATAAGATCTTACTAAAAAAGACTTTTTATGAACTATACAGATAGACGGTATACAACAATAACAATAGCAACCAATTAGCAAAGATCAAGCGAACTCACTCAAGCGTACTGCACCAAAGACTGAACATTAACATACTTATAAAAGACCAAGCAAGAAGAATGTTCGCCTACCTTCCAAGGAACCCTCTGTCTAATAATTTTTCTCCAGTACTTACTGCCGTATTGCCTAACGGCCTACTTACTCTATTCTTCCTACAGAAAAGTCCTAAACTTAGCTTTCTTTGTTGCAACGGATTCGTTTCACTAGTGAGTTGAAGCTACGTACCGAAGAACGAGTGAACGAGCTCCCGTTGCTCGAGGTTTCCTATCCTTTCCTTGCTTTATGGTAAGGGGTCAAAGTATGTACTCAACTATATTATTCTTACGAACCAGTCCATCCTCTCCCTTATGGTCGAGCGACTACGTACGTTGGTCGAGCTACTACGTACCTTACGGTCGAGCATAATGAAGAAACTCTCCCTATATAAAGAGTATACGCGTAAGACCTCATACGAACTATCTCACTATCTCACTATCTCATTCAAAGTCTTTGTATGAAGAAGAAGGCTAGCTATACAGGGGAAGCCGAGAAAGCGGCGTGTACGGTACGGGTTTCGGTAGTGAAACAATTGATCTGGTAAGCTTAGGTTAGTGGAGTGGTAAGTTCATTTTGACAGGTTTCAAAGCTTCAAGCTTACAAAACAAGACCTAAGGAGTTTGGATCCCTTGAGTTCTCTGCCGGTAATGGGAAGATGAGCTTCTCCATTGTAATGGTATCTGCTCGAGGAGCCCCATGGTTCAAACCTTTGTGCACAGCTCTTTCCCTGGGTCTACCCTAACCGAGCCGGATTTGAGCTCCTACCTTTCGAAGTTAATGCCAATTCTCTTACTTGGAACAAGGAAAGGTGAGTTTCACTTCGATTGGGTTTGTGTTCAGCCTACATATCATGCTATAAGCAAAAAGAAATAAAGCACCCAAGCTTGCTTCTTTCCTTATTCCCTCAGGTTCAGCAGATCCCGCTCTAGCTGGTTCGCTTTGAACCGTAGTCTTTCATATCTTTCTTGTCTGTTATCCTCCGTTCAATGATTATATATTGATGGAGAAGGCTTTCTACAGGATCCCTCCAGTCGAGTTACTGCGTACCTCGTAGAGTTCCCAGCCTGTCTACTGATTGGATAGCTTATCTAGTCTTTTATTTCCAAGAGGAAATCCTACTAGCTTAGCATTGTTGGGATTCTGGTTTTGCCTTAGACTTTGACTAAGCTAGGACGAACCTTCTTTCTTAAAAAGTTGGACTGGGCGTCTCACCTTGACGTCGGGCTATGTTATAACTTGAAACTTATCCGAAATTTACAATGACTGGCTGTACGTTATAAAATCCAACCGGTATACCATTCATGCTTCTTTACAGTACGAGAACAGATTGACAGTGAAAGCTACTGGCCACACATATCTTCTTGCCAAGATATCCTTTCCTTCTCAGACATGGAACTTTCTATCCTCTCCTTAGAGTTTAGTTACTACGTTCCTTGCTTGAATCCGTTGGCATTCCTCTATGCAGAGATAGTTTTTGCAATAGCTATATTCTCACGCTCTGATTCACTTGCACCTCTTTTTATTGAATTTATTGAAATAAGTCCGAAGGAGCTGGGACTCGGGGATGGGGCTTGACTAAACTCAGGAAGAGCCGCTAGAAAAGAGAAGGACTTTATATGCCTAGTCTTCTTACCGTGTCTAAGAGTTCTAAAAGTTTGAATTATCATACATTGTTAATAAGTCTCATAGCAGTTAAAAGAGAGCCTAATAGATAGAGTGTCTAATTCTGGAGTAAGGGTAAGACCCTTTAGGGCTATTCTTGCTATAAGGTCCCAGTTTATCTTGGTGGAAGGAAGAAGGGCTACTAGAAGCCTAGAAGGAGACTGGAGAACGAAGTGACTTACGGGATTCAATAAAGTAAGGGAACCAGGTTTCAGGCTGTGAAGAAGCCCTTGGCCCCAAGACTCACCAACATCGTACGATGAGACATCGGGCTACCTGGCAAGAGTCAATAAATTGGTGAACCTATGAGAGACACTTCTAATTCTTTTCTTTCTCCTGACACTCACTATCCTACCCGAACAGGAAATTTGTTGAAATAAGAAAACTTAGGTTGTTGTTGAATCAACTTAGAATACAACCGGTACCCATGTCACAACTAAAGCACTCGTAGCATACGTTCCATCCACATCCGGCCAGTTGAAGTGAAGATCGAGAAAATGTTCTTCAAAGCTTGCTAATAACCAAAAAAGAATCTGACTAGTGTAAGGGACTTCATTTTTAAGATAGCATTTTAGACCAATGCAATCTATCAGGAAAATCAAAATGATTATTGATCAAGGCGGGAAGTCTCATTTCCCAAGAAGTAAGTTAGGAAAAAGGGGGGATCGAGGACAACTTTCATATGCGTTCTTTGCAGTATTACTATAATGGGCTTCTAGAGAACTACTCTAATTGGATTTTTCTCCGAATTGAGCAGTTTTCTTTCTCAAGGCAATGAGCAAGTAGATTGAATCCAGCAGTTAGGGAAGCCAGTACGCATACAGGAAGTGGTAAAGCTGCAGTAGAGTTGGCATTTGATTGCCCTATTGTTTACTTGAAATTCGACTCTAACCTTGCACTAGTATAAGACAATGGCCAAAAGCTATCAATCCTAGGGGAACTCAGGAAGGCAAAGGGGGAGATTTTCCTTTATCCACCCGAAATAGAGCTATCAGCGCTAATGGATCAATCTTTATTGAACTGGTGAATTCACCTATTGCCAATTATCCTATATTTTACTCTACTAGACAATATTAGTTGTCTAACCCTAATAGATAGGGCTCCTTCCGAAGCCGCTAAAACCCTCTTCTATTTAAATCTTCTCCCGTATGAGACAAGGTTATGAAATAGCTTAGTGCTAGCTAAGGAAGAGTGTAACCGGATCGCATCCACTTCCTGATACCTAGCACAGATTCCCCAGTCTATTTAGCGCTTGGATTGCGCACCTTATTTCTTTATGTTGATGACAACAAAAAGCTATCCTTCCGACTTTCCTAAGGGACGGAGTGATAAAAACGAATCGTTACACTGAGTTACACTCATTTCCCTATTTAGGGGAAAGAGAGAAAGAATAAGTTAGCTTCAAAGCAGCTAGCAGGTGAGAATAAACAACTACCATTGTTGCTGACAGCTACACGGATTCACCACTACTTATGAATTCTTACTCCTGCTCCTAGACAAATTGACGAAGCTAGGAAAGAAGTAGCTCGACGGATAATGCTCTCTTCACTCCTTTAAGTCACTGACATTTCCTGTTCTTAGCTCGGATTAGCAGGCTTGATCATTCAATCATATAATCATGCCTCCAGAGTGACTTCATTTCACATTATAAATCTAGGATTAACTGTTAGGTAGAACTAAGATCTGCTGTTAGCTTCTTTAAGTCTTACCTTCTCTTTCAGCCGATTCAATCTCATCTATCTTACTTCGTCGATTAAGCAGCCCTGGAATCACTTTACTCTCGTGTATTTCGAGTATTGTATTAAAGTCTAAAAGATAATAAGCATCTTGCTTTTCTTTTCAACGATATACTAAGCGCCAAGCCTACCTGTGTTCTGTCAACACCGATAATATATTATATAATCTTTCTCAATATCTTTCTTTCTTCTTTCCGGCTTTTTCTCAAGAAAGGGGAAATTAAAGACTGAGAACATAGGAGGTCGGTGGCTAAGAGACTGACTTAAGAAATTAGGTCGAGTCGACGTTCGTCGTGCTATATATCGTTCGTGATCCCCACCTGGGAATCACATCACTCCCTTTTGACTTTCAACGAAGAGGTAATGTTTCAGAATGTGACTAGGCGCCTTATGCCAATCAACATCATTCGTTATCCCCACCCGGGAAGAACTTCACTCCGGGGCGACAAGCCTATCATCTTGAAATAGTTCTCACTCTCAGTCTCACTATCAGTCTCTTTGAAATAGTTCTCACTATCAGTCAGTTTTCCCACGTCCAGTAGACTTTCTTTCTACAACCGTATATTGAACTAATAGAATAGTGAAAGGTTATTAGAATAGGCTGAGAAAAGGGCTAAGAGGAACCATAGGATATTACTTGACCTAAAGGGGCCTAGGGCGCCAAGCTTACCAGTTCTTCTTTCAAGCTCAAAATAAGAAGGAATATAGGAATTGAAACTAAAATGAGCTAATTTATTAGATTAAGAGGTGGAACTTATATATATACGCTATTTTGCGCTGAGCGAGGCTGCTTTCCCTCCTTACGTTGGAGTAAGCTCTTTCCACTCTTCTCTGATTGAATCACCTTCTCTTTTCTCAAGAAAGGAATAACCAACCAGATATAAGTATTATATAAGCATCAGAGTAGGCAAATAGATAAAAAGTGAGGAATATCAATAGGCAGCTCGTCGAAGCTTAACCAGGCTTTTGCTTTTTCTTTTTAGGCGGATAGTGGTATAGAGTAGGTGAAGATTGACTCTGATCCTGTAACGGAGTCTCTTTATTAGGATTTGAAGATGGAATCCCTTTATTAGATGGAGTCTCTTTATTAGATGGAGTCTCTTTATTAGATGGAGTCTCTTTAGGATCTGAAGATGGAGTCTCTGAAGAGTTTAGACTCAAACCCTTGGTAGCTATTAATTCTCTTAAATGCTTAACCTCTCTTTTAAGATATCTATTTTGATATTCCAGTACTCATTTATCTTGTCCAGCATAGTCTTTCACTACAAATGGTTTTGTATCAACCCAAACTCCATCCTTATCAAAGACAGCTTCTCTCTTGGTACTAGTGGCTGTTCCTAAGTTTATATTCATATGCTTTTACCCGATATCCAGTGTTTTCAAATTAACATTGAATAGGGTTGTCATAGTGGTGTGTGTAATGTGATCGAGATTAGCGTATTGTTTTTTATACCAGTCAAGAGTAACCAATGCTTTAGTCAACCCTTTATGTTTAATGACATCAGTGTGTCCCTCTTTAAAGAGACAATAATTCTTAGCAGCTAAACAGATAGCATCATAGGATGCATACTTCAGTTTCAACTTCCCTAACTCCGTGAAAGAGATAAGATCATCTGAAAGACGTCCTTTAATAAGAATGGAGTCGGTATCGGTGTAGTGATAATCTTCCCTAGAAATGTAAGGATACATATGGATACGAGCGCATGCAGTGATTTCCGCAGCCAGCTGAACAACTGCTATCTTTGGAGGTTTCCACTCTATATCAGGAGTGCTCTCTGTATTAGTCTTATAGTTCACAATATAGTATGAATCGTTAAGCTTATCCGCATCGACAAAGCCATAAGTTTGAATTAATTCGAGATATCTTTGATAATTGTAGATCTCTGTCAGCGAGGTTTGGAGGTTAATACCAAATCTCCCGTAGAGTGAATTCATAAGGAGCTTGTAGACATAAGCCTGGGACTCATTACCCTCATTCTTAGCCTTTATCCTTTCTGTAGAAAGCGTGGTAACAAAGTCCTTAAATGGGCTGCAGGGATCCATCTTTTGAAAGATGTAGCCGCAAAGAGGGGTTACCTGATATCCTATGCTTTTAGCATATTTTAGCTCTTCGCTGTAATAAACACCGACAAATTCACCTATAGGGAAGATTAGTGTGTTTTTTGAAGTCCTATATGGTAAGAATGGTCTTTTCATATCAGGAGGAGCGACAATATATGCCTCAAGAAAACCAAACAAGTTGTCTAAATCCATATCTTCACAATTATCCTACCAGACAGGCTCTCCACCAGGCATAGGATAGTGTTTCATAACATATGGATATAATGAATTCACATCATAGTAATAGAGTTCTTTGCCTATAGGGATATATGTATCGCTATGGCCTCCATAGTAACCACGACGAATGAAGGTATCCTCATTCCTGCTAGGGATATAGATTGGCCATTGATTTTGATCGTAATAGAGACTTTGAAATATATCGAGAGCTAAGGCTGATAAGGTTCTTTTTTTCACTATATCAATAGAATACAGAGAATAATAGAGAGCCTGAGCTCTATGCATAACCCCAGCTAATAAAAGGATATCCTGTTTCATATACTCTAACAAGGACTCCTTATTAGGGATAAGATAGGACTCAGTCACGTCACTATAGGGTATATTACCCTTATTTCCTAATTGTGGACATAGATTTTTGGCTAAGTTATCGAGCTTACCAGGTAAAATCTTGAGAGAATCTCTTAGACGAAATAGCAATTTCTTATCGCGATAGATAACTATCTCATATATATGGCGATCCCTCACAAGAGGTTTAAAGCTGTATTTTTTATCACAACTAGCTATATATTTCAGTAATAGAAAGCCATCAAATCGTGATATGTTGTGGAAGTAATTTGTATGAATGGAAGAATTCTTGCGAACTACGACAGCTAAACGATCGAAAAAGTTAGACAACATCTTATAGCTCCTTTACGGAAAGTATCATATAGAAAAACCGGATAGTCTTCACTGAAATAGCTTTCAATACTACCAACACACTTTTTAGAAGGGACACGACCGGGTTCTACCACTAAAAAACCCACTGCATATGGCATGTGGATCTTCTCTATCTTCGACCTATCGAGTTCTCCCTGAACAGTATCTGGCTCTACCAGAACCGTTTCAATATCGACAATAATGAAACCCTTTATCTCCTTACAATTAGCTTTCAGTTTTGTCATATGCTTAAGGTACTTACGTTTAACATTAGATAGCATCCTCACAGCTATAGGTTCATAGACAGCATCATCATTAATGCTTTCCTCGATCAGGAGAGCTAGCTGTTCTTCAGAGATATTATTCTCTACACTCGAGATATTCTCATCGTAATAGATTCGAAGATATATTTCGGTTAGCACCGCATCACCATATTCCTCAGCCTTCGAAGCAACATATTCTTCCACTACACCTCTCACACTTTGATTTTCACCACCCTCTCTAAACGTTATAGCAATAGCTATGGCAAATGGGATTATACCGCTAGATGGTTTCATGCTATAATGAATAGTGAATTTCCCATATTTTGATATTTCCTTTGAATTACTCATATATATCCTATGAATTTCATTTCGCACCGGAAACTATTCTAGGAGAAGTTCGAATCTGTTTCTTTCGGATATTGATTGGTCTTGGTTTGACATGGTTTACGCGTTACTGGTTCCCGGAAGAGTTAATATTTCCATTAGCTAAACCCTTTCTTACCATGCCTTTGGATTTGTATTTTGTTTCGTTCGTTTATGGAATAGTAGCTCATGTTATACTGATGTGATGAGCGAGGCCCCTAGCGATAGGGGGAAAGAAGAGTGGGCATGTGGGCTTCTTTCGCTTTTTAGTAGTCGAAGATAGAGTCAGGTTCCGAAGAAAGAGTAGATAGACGAAGGAAAATAATGAATCCAAGGCGGAAGCAATTGAAATTGGATGCTGAAGACCCAGGGAATAGCGTATGGACATGACTAAGGAATAATGGGTGGCCTTTCTTCATAATCTCAATGTGGAAGATGTTACTTGGGTATATCCTCATCCACTCTTGTATGCTTGTGGCGATAAACCGTGGGTTCCACTTTTGGGAGTATGGGGAGCTGTCAGCTACGCGCCATTATTGGTTCAGAGGCAGTTTGAGTCTCAGTTTTTCATCCCTCAGACTTTTGGGTTAGATCAGCTATAGTTTGACTATGGGGCAGAGGATTGAGTTCGGAAGGTACGTGAGATTATCAGTTCATGGAAGCAATTGTAAAGTATGAACTTTTCCAGGTGTGCCAACCTAACCTTGTCACCCCAGAATATGTTGTTTGGAGAAGCGAGCGAGTTAACGGTGGCATTGTGTTACCATTTGCTGTGACCGAAGCTTTTAACATTTTCTTCCGGTTACCTTCAGAAGCTGAGATTGTCAGGTAGGAATTTTATACTAAGCGAAGAGAATGGGAACGGGAAAAGCAAGAGCTTCAGAGACAAGTGTTTGATCTTCAGTTGGATGTACAAGGGATGGGTGATCACCTTACAGTAGCTGCAAAAAGACAAACAAGGCTGGCTCTTATTGAGGATGAGAAACCTTTCGGGGATCGGGAAGATACAACCAAGTTTGTTCAGTGCAAAGCCGAAGACGGATCAAGCAAATTCTTTCAGAACCTCTACTTTAGGCCTTTTCAAGTAAAGTCCAAGACGAAACTCCCAATCCCTACTTCGCGAAATAAGAGCATCTTTGATGCCGTTGGCCGAGTTTCTTCAAAACCTATATTTTAGGTCTCGCAGAGCCTCAAGAGGAAATATCATATCATAAGAGAGAGAAGAATTTACTACGCAAAAGAACAGAAAAATAAACCGTTCCAAGATTAGCTAGAGCTTTCATCCCCGAGTTTACTGACTGAAGGAGTTGAATGAACAGATACGTATCTAAGTGAAAGTGAAATGAATCGCTCTATATACTTGAAGTGAGTCTAATGGTTGTTCACACCGGCAAGAAGCCGGTCTTTGTTCAGATAGTTTGTATTCTATACGTAGTGAAACGAACTTCATATCGACTAAAGGAGTGAAACGACTACAAACCTCCCCATGTGGCAAAAAAATGATTCCATCAAAGTGGGGAGGAGAGGACGAATGAGCCCAAACAAGGCATCATCTGGGATTCGACTCACCCAGTAATGAAGGCCTTCACAGCCAATGCAATGGTTAAGGCCAGACAATAGGGGAAGCCCATCCAAATTGAAACAGAATGTAGGGCTTTTGACCCTAGTCATACCGATCAGGTATGCTTTTAGTGCGTTCTATGACTAGAAGTGCAGGCGCGACATAGCGTCATGGTAGCGCAGAGCTAGCTATGCTCGACTCGCTCTGCAGGATGAACTTAGAGATTGATGTCAAAGACCAGAAGCTAGAAAAAGAGTTTTGTTTCAGTCTGTTGTTCTTTTGTGACTGACCTGACGGTAGGACTTGATTGAGATCAACTTTAAGCTGCTGAACCTCTCTTGTTTTGCTGCTTTTTTTGAAAGCCCTCACGCTGGCAAGTAAATCCTTATTCATCTGACTAAAGAGTAGCCCGCAATCCTATGAGTACAGATGCCTTTTGTTTGCATCTGTCATAAAAAAAACAATCTGCTTTCTGCAATGAGGCATTTTTTGAAAATTGCTTGGTCAAACCAACATGGGAGTTTTGGGCGTCAAAGTGGCTTTCTTTACGATCTTTCTAGTTGGATGACAATATCTCTCCTAAATGAAGCCTTTCTCAACTATACGAGAACGAGACCGAAATTCTTCCTTAGTAAGAGATCATCGTCTTTCTGCTTTGAATAAGGTTCGGAGCGAGGAGAACGAAGGAAGAAAGGCGCAAGTGACCTTACGCTGCATTCGCTTCAAGATAGAATGACACTAGATCACTGAATGAACGATGAGAAGATAGAAGAGAAGACAGGATGTGACTGCAGTAGTCGCTCTCCTACTGAAAGAACTGTATTTGACGAGTATCGATAAGTAGATTCGGGATGGGAAGACTCCCTTAGAGCACATCGTTACTTAAATAGAAGTCAATGTGTTAAGCATATAGTAGCATTTGAATGCTAACTGACAGGATGTCATTTATGAAGTGGACCAAACTAATAAAAGTCAGATCAATAGTAGGGATAACAAAGGAAGAAGAACGAAAGAGGAAGATCGGAATGAGCATAGAAGTAGCATACTATTACTACTCTTTAATTTTAATTAAAAGAATGAAGGATTGATGCCAGAAGAGTCCAGCCTAAAACTGGAATGGATAAATCAGTCGAGCTACTTTCATCAAAGATCTGTGACTCTTTTATGAATCATTGACCCTCCTAAGATAGATTCGATCTTCAATCTATTCTCTGAGAATGAAATGAATTATGTACTTAAATGAGATGAGACATGTTCAAAGGCAAAATAAAGTTTATCCTTAGCTCCACTCTCAATAGGAGTTCAGGGATCAAGCCTGTACTTTGATCGATTCGATTCTATTTATATGTTTAGGCTTTTTAGCTTCATGTGTCAAATCAAATGGGCTTGAGAGACAGTCTTGTGCTCTCTAGTTAGCATCACGTACCAGAGCCTTTAGTTTAGCCGTTGTACAGGTCTCTATTAGATAACGGGAAAAGAATGCATTTATTAGAGTGACCTTTGCAAGGATAAGAAAGATAATAAAGGACTGACTGAGTAGGCATTTGATCACTCTCTATACGAAGCTGGAGTTATACACTCCAAGACAAGACATCCTACATCAGTCTGTCTATTTTCATTCATTGTCCAATCTTTTCCAACAAACTGCAATTAGGCAATCCTTTGTGGCGGATTTCGAGTCAGTTAAAATCTTCCGTTTCTCACTTTACGCTTGGAGTCGTGCCACGGCCCTGTACACAAATGATATCTCTCGATTCTCTAGTATCATTTCTGAGTTAAAAAAGTCAAACTTTCTTCGAAGAATCCTTTTTATAGGTGAAAGGGCCAACCCTTGGACCTATTCTATTCAGTCTAAACAAAGAACAAACAATGATTTCTTTGATGGCATTTCTAAATGAGAATGAGTCAGAGGAGAGGGGTGGTTCTTCTTTATTCTTTTCCTAGAAAATGTCAAATTGAAATCCCTACAAAGGCACCGAGAGCTCTAATGATGAGTAGAAAAATAAAGTTGACCATAACAAAAAAAGATGTTGGAATGCACGGGACAGGAGGAGAGTGTCTCCTGCCTCTGAATGGCAAGCTTGAGTTTGAACCTGGTCTATCTCATTGGTTAGCCAGTCCCACAGACAGAAAGAAACTGATAGAAAAATTCAGGCGATAAAGTCCGAGACTCTGATCTCTTACTATAACTATGAGCAGTAGCTGTGGCCAAGACACGAGCAATAGAATAGCCATTCTGTCTCACCTTCTTAACTGGACACCTTTATGACATCAAGGCAACTCCAACTACCAGAAACAACTGTTACATTAGCTCGAATATTCAATTTAGAGATGAAATTAAGGTCTCACCTCCCTTCAAGAAATTGAATTGAGTCACCTATCCCCTATTAGAGAGGAAGAGTGACGTTGTGTCCAGTCATCATTTATTCACATTCAACTAAAATAATTGGACTTTCACTTAGAGTTTGATTAGCATAAAGTGACAGCCCAGCTAGGCTGAGTTCCGTTCCATTGCTTTCCCAATAAGTGAAGTAGCGAAACCTCTCTCTGAATGAACAGAAGTGGAATGCAACTCAAAAAAGTTCTAGGATCACAATGAGGTCCCACAAAAAAATAAGCTGAAATGGAGCAAAAGGGAAAGCCCGCGCGCGGGAAGCAAAGTACCATCGTGCACACTCATCAAACCAATGATCGCTGCCAAAAAGACAGTGAGTTCAAAGCCACTTCCTATATCCGATATCCGAGGAGATGGAATTATGAAGAACCCGACGAAGATGATGATGTCCAAAACAAGGTAGTTAAGTTCTCTAAGGTTTAATCTCCTACCTTGCTTCCATTCTTTAATGGCATTCTGCAGTTCAATGTCGGCGAAGCCTTGCATTGAATAGGTTGTTATAAGACTGACTTGGCTCTAGAAAGCAGATTCATTATTATAGCCTTATAATTTAAGAAGGTCAGGCATTATGCTGTGGCATAAGCTTTGTCTTCCTCTACCTTTGGATTGAGAGTTCATCTGGACTAAGTAAGCACTTTAAAGAAAGGAAGTAAAAGATTCAATCAGATCAGAAGTAGACTGACTTCAGCTTTGACTTCCTCCCCAGTGAGAGAGATCAAAGGACTGGCGGAGGGAAAGCAAAATCAGAAAGAAAAAGGATCGAGATAGGACTTTTGAAGAAAAAGAAACTCCTCCGCAAAGGGTGGAGAGAATTGAGTTGGTCATTACTTCGGGTCATTGAGAAACTTCATTAGAGTGGAAAAACATAGAAAGACTGCTGCCTCGCTTCCAATCACATCTCATGTAATGTTAGCGTGAATTGTCACTGAACACTAACCTGCCTTCAGCCCAATAGAATTCCCCTCCATTTTCACACCAATTGTAAAGTTGCCTTAGTCACATCAAGGGTCACCGTCACCATACCAACTCCTTTTGCCAGTTCCCCTTCTTCCTCTTGTATGACCCCAACTTCAAAAAGGCATTTTTGGGGTAATAGAGACCAGGAAAGAGGGAAGCTTCAGTTAGCCATAACACATGGAATCGTCATTCTCCTTACATTTTTTCGTTGAGGTAAGGTATAAGGTAAGGCCTGAAAGTTCGTTCCTTGAAGTATTTTCCTCTTAGTTTTAGCTCTTAGATGATATAATCCATCTAATCAAAAGGAAGGAAGGATAGACAGTCCAGCAGGTGTATAAGGATGAAGTGAAGATGAAGTAAGGATGGCTTGGGCGCCTCTGGAATTATGAAATCCTCTTCTAGGCATGTTCCCGATACTATACTAGTCAAAGAAGTTCCTTGCCTTTTGTTTTGCTAGTGGGCTGGTGTAGACTTCCTTTTTTATGCTCATAGGCTTAACCAACCTAGAGCACGGTGTGCTTGTATACTAGTAGGCTATTACGACGCACCGGAGACCTTCAGCCATAAGACTTTAGGCGCAACAACACAACTATTATATGACCACTTACGCATTGATACGTGAATACGATAGGATACGACCGCCCGTAATGGCTTTCCATTGGTATGTAGTTGGATCGATGCTTCACCTCATCCGTGCTCCTTGGAAACCTTGACTCTTCAATAGATAAGATTCATCAACACTTAATAAAAGTGGTACTTTCTCTTTGCCTTACCGTCTTTTCTCAGTGGATCAGCCACATAGTCTGAAGTAAGGTTAGTGACAGGAACTTAGCTATCTTTTGGTCAGGTTTTCCGGGGTTGGTTCCTCTACTAGAATAGGTCCCGAACGCCTCACTTCTCTTACCGTAGGTGCTTATCTTCAATTAGAAGATGGTCACCCGCCCTAAGCAAGATCGGTTCAGCAGGACAATTCACGTATCTTTCGCAGAGTACCAGCGCCAGCCCTATGAGCTAACTTTCCATTTGACGGCAAAAGAAGAGCAATCGACCCTGTGAAAGTCACATCTTTGACTAATATACACGAGTTTCTGAGAGGATTTTTTAATCAAGCCAAGAGAAATCTATTTAGCAGTCCATACCAGGTAGATTTAAGAGTGACTGGCAGTGAATGCCCGGTAGCAAAGGTGCGAAGCAGACTCGGCTTAACTTTACTTGAGTTCGGTTTCCCCTAGAAATGATGGAATAAGCTTTTCTTCCTCTTAGCGACTATGAGCTCATAGGGAGCTGGAATGAACTTGGTTAGCTGGGACTAAGAAGGGATATGATTTGATTAGCGCGCTTTCTGCCTGTTCTTTCCTTACTCTGTCGATGGTATGCCTGAGATGGCAGTCTTTCTCCTTGGCTTGTACTCGAGATCCGAAAGAAGTGGATTTTGAACCAGCATACGCAAAGCAAAGGTCTCGGTGTCCCCGACCTTGGGGCCTAGTCGCTGGCTTGATGGACGCTATCATTTCATGGGAATTCTTCAGTCTATGGGTTACCAGTCGGGTAAAGCTTGCGCGAGACTCTAATCACTCTAATAGTATCTATAATAGCTACTAATAGTAGAAGTCATCAGGACGGTAGCACTTCAGCTACTGCTGCAGCAGCTTTAGATACGTGCCTGCTTCAGTTTCATTCAATAAGAGGGTGTCACCCTCTAGCTGTAATCTATCTCTTTCTCTATGATATTCTATATTCTCCCTTTCCTACTTCCGAAGCATAGGAAATCATTTTTGTCATTTAGTAGAGTATGTCACCTTTGTTTTCTATTGTAGGAGTGGTACGCCATAGATTGTCCCTTGCTTGCAACCCTTCTTTCAATACAATACGCCCTTGCTCTTGTAAATCGATAAGCAAAATATATAAATATAAATATAGAATAAACTCCGCTGAAAGTAGGGATTAGGGGTAGATCACTTGTCGACCAAGGAAAGCGGGTCAGTTGATTGGCAAGCCAACTGATACGGCCCCTTCTTCTGCTGCGGTTGAATCGGATAAAGCTAGTTAGATAGAGTAAGTGGAGATGAATATCTTATTAATGTGTGCTCTTCTGTACTTTACTTCTGGCAATCTCAGGCATATTACTAATATATTATTTAGATTATGCGGTTGTTCATCTTTCATTTTATTATTCCAAACCAAGGGAATCTGTGGGGACCCCTCTGGAAATAGCAATCCCCAAAAGAGGTTGTTCTTTCCTCGAGTATGTAGTGGGAGAAGGAGACGTCCTTCGTTATTACCACCAATCATATCCCGATTGGTCGATGAGCTATATTAATAACTCATTGATCATAGGGTGGTTGAGCCATGTGACTGAGAAAAATAGTAGGAAACCTTATTTCTTGCCCACAGTTGGGTTATTGAGGTTCTCTCAATCTTAGACTGATTGAACTTCTGACCAAGAATGTCCATCGTCAATCTGAGAGAAGGAAGAAATTCCTTTGATCTATTCGGTGCTAGACTGTTGGCTAATGAGATCCCGTATTTTTCTAAAAGGGCTTGTATGGTATCAAATTTTTCGACAATTCTTTGGTTCTCGATACTTCTTTGTTGGAGGTATGAGATATCCTTCTTTGGTCAGCCGATTAGGTTACTATAGATCTTGGTTACTCTTTCCGTTGTCCTACTACTACATAGTATGGTTGGACTGCGAGTTTGAATCCCGCAGAGTGACCTTCCCTTTATGATCACACCTTGCTTGGTGATGATATTCTAATCACCAATAAGCAAGTGGCTCTTTCAGTACAGAAAAGTTACTGGATAGACTCGGCGTTTGGACTTCTAATTCAAAGTCACACATCATAATAAGAATGCTGGGTTTGCCAAAGGGATATTGGGGTAAAATCCCATCATATCACTGAGGCGAATACTGTCCTGTAGGACAGCCTTTAATCTGTGCCCTTTAACTGATGAATACCTGATCGTAATAGGTATTTAGCAGTTAGTAGGGCTAGGATTAAAGTCTTATTCTCATCTTCTCTCCAACCATTTGGTAGGATTGAGGATGACTGTTAGTAAGCTTAACCGGTCACGTCCACTACCTTCATATATTTGATTGGAAGGAAAAAAAACCTCAATCTGTGTTTGAAGGGAAAAATAGTGGATTTCTCCGAAGGATAAAACCCAAGGAGATACATCTTTTTATGTAGAGATGGTGTTTAATAGGGATGGGCATCACTGGTCCCACTATAACCCATAATAGGTGAGTAGTTCCATATGATGTTTAGTACTATACGGTTGTGTGCTCAATCAAAGGTATCTATTATCATTTGATGGATGTGCCGTATATAGCACACTTGAAGGGTCCAACAAAGATCTTGGTTTGATCAAGTTCGGGCCTGATCGAGACGTGTTATAATGTGGAATCAGTGTGGGATTGACAATTACACCAAGGTACTCAGAAATCTCTCACTGTCATCCTCTTTGATAATGCATATTTGAAGGTTATTCAAGAGGCATCAGTAGACTTACCATCTTCTAGTGAAAAGACGTAGTCTATAAAGGAGCAAGACATAAGGACTCTGTAGATCGCGAGAATGCATGTTCTAATGCTTGCATGGGCTCATCTGCTTCCAACAATCCAACAAAGTGAGTTTCACAGAAGGAAGGCTGGTTTGTCAATGCTTGAACTAATTGATCTAAGTGAGCTACGAGGTTAGTCTTCTAAGATCAACTTGCTTCAAAGTGCCCAAACATTATTTGTTAATTGAAGGAATGATTCTATCAGTGATTATGTACTAGGCTTATCTAATGAATTGAGTCTTCCAAGAAAGGTTTCTAATGAATCTGCTAATTGAGGTTCTAGATTCGTTCAAAAGGCAGAAAGGAATAGGCTAAGGGTCGTACCTTAATGATCCCTAACCATATTGATGTTCCTGAGTTCTAGTCTTTCTGGTAGCCAATGATCTAAGGAAGCTAGCAGTGCAAAGATACTCAAAAGTGGTACGCGCATATAAAAAGTGGTTGGACGGTGTCTTTCTCTGTTTTGTTCCTTCCTCGGCAAGCTTGGGAGTTTCCTGATGTAAGCTCCCTGGGTACGATTTCAGAGTTTATGTAAATGCCCTATCTTTAAAGGGAGATGCTGACTTAAGGTATCCCCTGATCCGAGGGTGATCTAGAATTTCATATGGTGAAGAGGAAAGAAAGAAGTCATTGTAAAGGAAGACGACATTGACCATTTCTGCTACCTGCCTAAAGGCTGATTGGTAGCTCTTAGGTTCTCTGTCAGTAGAGTGATTGCCAAAACCTAGGTATGTTTTTGGAGAATAATAAGAAGAGACGGTTGTAGCTTTTAGAGACTATCCTATGAAGCTGTAGCTACGTGGATGCCAGCTGCTTAAAGACAAGCCCCCTAACCATTCTGCTATTCCTGCCCTAAAGCAAGGGAATCCGCTCTGACCCACCACCCTGGTAGGAATTGCCAGATTTACAGTTTTTGAATCCTTGTAATACAAGTTCTTTCCTCTAACGATGGCTACTTCTTATTCAAGTGCCACTTATCTTAACACAACTCGGGCTAATCGACTCCCAGCCTAGCTAGTCCTGGTGAAAGCAATCAAGCCAAAGCAAGACTGATTCCTTCAACGGTAAGAGCTGTAGATGAAATAGCAGTGGTTATGCCGACATTTTCCCTTATCTTATTGTTGGATTAACGGATTCCATTCTTTTGGTTAGGAAGGAGGTTCACTTAGAGCTTTCTCGGGAATCAAAGTATAAAGAGGGTCAACTCCAAACAAGGCAGCAGGTATAAAAGACTCGGCTGGACAAGGGGATCTACTTTCATTACCTGGGAAATGTTAGGAGGTATGCTACCGTCCTGCCCCACTTATGATCTTGCCTTGAATATTCCAGTTAGTGGACTGGTTTATTGCTGTAGTATGCTACTTACCAGTTATGCCGAAGAGAAGAATATGGAGGATTGATCCTATTCACTGTTAATCATGCAGTTTCCTTCCAATGATAAGGCTTTCGGGCAGTGGAAGTGGTCTTCCACTTGAGTTCCCTTGTCAGTTGGAGTTCTAACAGTAGGAGCGCCAGGGTAAGCCCTTGCAGCCATTGAGATATATCTAGTGGAAATGCCAGTTTCCAGCTATCTGGTTCAAGTCTTTCGTTCTGCCAGCAAGCTGATGCTTGCAGCCTGTGGGTTAGACTGGCCTAAAGCGAGTAGGAGTTTACTCACATGCAGTTGGAAAGTTTGAAAGAAGAGCAGGAGTCTTCATTTCAAATGGGCATTGATAGATCTTTGAAATTGGAAAAAGATGCTCAGTCCACTCTCTTTTCGATCCAGTTACAGTTGGAGTAGTAAGCTCATCTAGTTCCCCCTCTTTCTCTCTTTCCTGCAGTTTGAGTTTTAGTTGTCTTTCCTGTCGATCTCGGTGATCCAATCTTAGTAGTTGCCCTAATAGGAAGAGGGCCATATAGTAGTTGCTAGTCTTACTTCCATGGAGTGGTAGAAAGCAAAATTGGGAGAAATTTGACATCCTGTCTTATCTTATATTGATTTTGCTCTTTTTGTCTTTCTGTGCCATCTTCAGGCGATCGAAGACTTTATCTAAGAGGTGGATTTCCCTTGATAGTTGGGCATATTATATATGATAGATATGAGTGGGCTAGGTGAGTGAATAAGTATCAGGCCAGGTTACTTTTTTGAGAGTCCTAAGGAGGCTACCTAAACGATCGTTGAAAGGCTTAAGAGAGGTCAGGAAGGACAAATCAAAGAGAAGGGTGGTTCGTAGATCAGTATGACTATGAACTTCAGCGTGAAGTGGTCGGGTTCACTCCTTCTAGAGGAAGGGATTCGCGTACTGATTGCTTGTCTTAGCTTTTATATCCCTCACTCGATAGATCGTCATTTGTTAGAATGAATTCCTTATTGCTCTAAACGAGCTACATGACTCAGGTAGCATGTCTCCAGAACCTCCACTTCCCACATCGAGCTTAGAAACCCAGTCTTTTTCATTAAAAAAGAAAGATTTTAGCAATCCTCATCATGGAAGGGGTCCCATCGCACATCCGAATTCATGAACAGAGGATTCGTAAATAGACAGGCTTGACATTCATTAGAAAGCGGAAAAGAGAGGATTTGCAAGATCAAGAAAAGTCGAATAGCGAATAGAATGACCTAAGAGCAAAAGTCTTGGAAGAGTGAGCACAGGGAAGGATATTTCTTTGAATAAAGAAGTCGATTTCAAACTCACTTCACTCCTCTCGTTTATACTATTTTTCAAGGTCGGATTGGAATCTTCACTCCCTTCTTGAAGAAATTCGACGAAGAAGTCATCTATTTTATAGAGCTTTTTCCTCTCCTCTCTTTAAACTGAGAAAAAAGAAAGAAGTCCCTCGACTTTTATTTCAATAAGTGTCTGTAGACACAAAGTAGTGTGATGTATTGCTTTCTTTGTTATGTTGAATGAAGTTCTATGTCTTTTGTTCACTTAATTAAGTAAAGTTGTGTCTTTGTTTGGTTTGGTTTGTTGTGTTTGCATGTATGGTATGGGCCAAAACCTAGTCTAAAGTGTTCACTACTTATGTGAATTGTGAATATAAATAATAAAGACTTTTTCGTAAAAATGTGCATGTGAAAGTTGAAAGAAAGTGTACTGTAGATGTGCTTATTAAGCCTTTCCAGCTCTTAAGCTTCTCCTTCTTCCTTGAGTCAACCCTAATCTTGCTAGTTTAGTTCGTATGTTTTACGTGAGCGCATTGAAGTTGAACTAGTGTGCATGGACCTTATCCATACGTTTTTCGGCCTAGACGCTAATAAGATGAAAACTCAGGACTCAAGCATTTTCGATCTCTATTTTTGCGCAAAAGTATCATAAAATCCTGAATGGAATCCATCCTTACCCAATCGGAAGCAAACGAAAGAGGGGAGGCCAGGAACGTACATTCATAATTGATTCATATTCTATCCTCGGACGGGAAGTCTCAAAGCTCTTTTGCCAGCTTAGCGTCTTGATGGTCTGTTCAATCAGTTGATTATGTCAAAACAGGGAACAAAAGACTTGCTTTTGTTCCAGTTTCTGATTCAAGAATGTTCCTATCATTTCTGAACGTTAACGTTTAGGTGAGCCATACCTCCAGAATATCTAGAACCGGTTGGGATTGGTTCACTAAATATCCGGAGAAAGGCAAAAATCATCTATTCTTTTTCATGATATTCCTTGCTTTACTACCAGGTAGTCGAAAATCAATTCATCTGGAATTCCATTGTCCTTTCAAGAATGGCATGAAGCTTTGGTTTGGCTGTGCCTGCTACCCAGCCGTACTTTATCCACGATGTTTTCTCGGGCTAGGTTACATGAAAATAGAACTTGACTTGACACACAAATTCAATTCCCAAATTGATCGATATGTTTATGGGCATCTCACTTAGTGGACATGGAATCTTTTAGCATAGACATGGTCTAGTTTCATTTCAAAATCCCTCGGCTAAAGTCTCTTAGAGAAAATTAGTTGACTTGCTTAGGTGATGGTTTATTCTTAGCCAAATGAAAAGAAGCAAGGATCCTTTGTTTTGGAGGTTCTTTCTCAAGCCGGAGTGCGCTGTGCCTAGTTCTCACTCCATTTATTCCGTTCGTTGAGTGAGAAATGGGAAATTTATGGAAAGTTACAATCCCTACCACGGAATAGTGCACCGACACGCCTTCATCGATGTTGTTTTTTGACCGGAAGGCCGAGAGCTAACTATCGAGATTTTGGACTATCTGGACACATACTTTGTGAAATGGTTCATGCATGTTTGTTTCCAGGAGAAACAAGATCAAGTTGGTAAGGATTAATGCTTCATTTCTATTTCTATGGTCGATGATCATAGAAGCCCCTTTACCATTCTGTATAAATGGGCTATTCTATTTGTACAGATAGGGTGGAGGGGCGCATTTTATCCTTGTTTATCTATTAGTTTTCAGTTCTTATCTTTGGCGCGGGGTAGAGCAGTTTGGTAGCTCGCAAGGCTCATAACCTTGAGGTCACGAGTTCAAATCCTGTCTCCGCAATATCTTATTTTTCCAAACTATAGCCGGGTTGACTCTGGTAACTAGTAATTAATTCCCGCCTTTCGGTTTTTGGGGGTGGAAGGCAAAAGAAAATGTAGGGTCAAAACTCGCACCTGTGTCCAAAGTTTGACTCTTGAGTCAGAATGATAAGGCATTTCGCAAGCTTGAATCTCTAGAAAGCAGAACTGCAGTTCGTAAGTTTGCTCTTACTTCTTTATTCAATTCTTTTCCCACTTCATTGCCTTCTATTCCTCTTTTATTCTTTCTAATGTAATATCATAAGCATCCAATGCAGCTTCTTCTACAAACTCTTCTGCTGCAGCAGATTCATTCTGATCCTTTAGATCCGCTCTCTCTTTCTCTGGCTCCCTTACTTGAAAGCTTTTAGTCGATCTACTCAGTCAAAGAGTTTTTTCAACTCCGATCCTTTCATCCCTAGTTTCGCTCTAAGCCAAGGCCTTTAGTCGATCTGGTTCTTAGTATCCTTCCTCTTTAGTCTAGCTGACAGTTTTTCCCCTTGACTCGCTTGCTTTGGGAAGTCAATATTCTATAGTTGGAATCTATCTTCCACTGGCTGTGACAAAGACATATTTGCTAGAAGAAGTGCGGTCATAAAGTTTTTCTTTCCCCAAGGGCAGAAGGAGTTCGGAATGACTATCTCTCTCGTCCAGTCCATGAAAATGCCCCTTCCTTGTTATTGTGGCTAAAAGCCTTGGTGATCTATCTTCCTTCTCTTAGGCCCCTAGACTATGATGTATTAGATCCCCATGAATGAGGAAAGGTATTTTCAACTAAGGTCTTAAAGTCCAGCCCGGTGATGAATCTTCTTCCACTCCCCAACCACTAAGGAGTCGTAGAGCAATGTCTTTATTGGCAGTTGCGCAACCTTCGATAGAAGCTACTTCTGCAGATTGCGATAGCACCTGGCCTTGGATCAAGGCTCTCACTCGCTCAAGATGTTGATGCGCCACCGGGTTGACCCTTTTCTTACCAGCATGGGGAGTTGCGATGGATGCCAAGATGAAGACTCTTCAGCGCCAAGTAGGGGGTACAAGAGATAGTTGGATCGTAAGACTTTCTCTCACATCCCACTCCCTTCCATGAAATAGTCAATTTTAGCATCTTTGAAGAATCATGTTGAGAAAAATAAAGAAGTCTGGGGATAAAGTGATGAGCCCGAGATGTTATAAAGCTTTGGGTTTGACTTTTTCGTCTGCTTTGTATGAGTCGACGTATGGAATGCGCCAATACATGACTTTGTATTCCATGGCACTGAGAGAAAGACACATGAGAATTCCTCTTTTAGGAAGACCTAGTAGCTCAGGATCTCTGACGTTTCATGTTTGTTCCTTTGATCACATACTTTGTCCGCTCAAAGGCTCATGCTCGATCCTCTTTCATTGGATACAGGGATTTTATTCTCTCACGGCTCGTTCGCAATGGAACTGGGAAAAGAGAAAGAAATGGAGTTAAGAGCTTCGTTGACTGATTTCAGAACCTCGCCTTCCTACAATGCTATTCGGATTTGCAATAAGGGTTGCGCTTTATACGCCTTTGGATTCAGCTGTTGAATAAAAAGTCTAAATGAGAAAGATAGGCTTGAAAGAAAAACGCTTGGGTGAAGTTCAAAGAAGAATGGCTGTCTCTAGCTACTCTCAGTTTCATTTGCTTTGTAGTTGATCCCGTCTTTCGTACCGGATTCATAGGCTTGGATAAGGCTTCACTGCCTTCACTAAAGGGAGTTCCGTCGGTTCAGTTTGCTTAGAGGCAGAAGGCCTAGAAGAGGCCTAGAAGTCATAAGGAATAGGCACTGTACCGGCCTCTAAGGTTTGGCTTTTCTTTTATTGACTTTCTTGAGTCAATGTCGCATTTCGCGTGCTTGGTTAGATCTCCTAACCTAATGTAATGAACGAGAAGGTGCAAAATTCAGTCTTAGCTAAGTGGGTAAGAGAAAAAATCTTTCTTTCCCTCTTATTCTACAATATTATTGTTTATTCTGTTAGGTGATTACTTTTCATTTTATATAGCTGTAAAAGCTTCCTTTTTCTTTCCCTCAGCAAATCAAGTTTCCTTAAGCTCGTTCTTTTAAAGCCGTGAGTCTTTATCTTCTCTTTTCTCTTTTTTCTAAGTGTAATTGTAGGCGGCATTTAGGGTCTAGCCTTGGACTCATTGAAGAAAGCACTTGAGGTGAAGACCAATGAGCGATTGCGACAACTACGGACCCCTTAACTAGGTTTTTGACTAATACTAACTAATAGACTTTCAAAAGCTTTTCCACATAAAGAGGGGAGGAAGTGCTTGCTGCCAACTTTCCAGACGAGTGGACATCTGAGCTCAGCAGCGCATTTACTATTTGGAGATGGATGGCGCCAGGCAGGGTAAAAAGAAGGATTTTTTTCCATTAGCCGAGGAAAGAAGTAGCAAAGGAATATCGCTATCGTGGGAAAAAAAAGAAAAACGTAGGATTGATCGAAGGGATCCAGCTAAAAACAAAAAGAAGAGATCAAGGAGAGGGAGCTAGACGAGCACTTGCAAAAGAGCGAGCGGCAGATCTAAAACTGTTATAGTAAAGTAGAACGAACGTACCTCCCAAAGGTTCTACCTTTTCTTGTGCGTTCGGGAATAAATAGAAAGTTTCAAAATGTATAGAAGACTCTCGATTGATTGGTTGTAATGTTCACGAGGTTGTATATAATCCAATGTTCAGTGATATGACTTTCCTACTGACTGAATTGCTTGAATTAGTTGAAGGTGCGGAGTCTTCTTCTTTTGATTTGAGACGAATTCATTTTTCTACTGAAAGTTCTTTTGATAGGGAATAGGGAAAAGCCTTGCCTTATTCAAGTGTACCAGGAAGGAGAAGAATAAACATTACCTCTGTTAAAGGAAGAAGCCTCTCCCTTTGCTTATTTATTCTTCCTGGTCTTCGGGTCTCATCTGAACGGCTCGCTGCCTATTTAGTTACATTTTAGGTTTAGATTCCAGAACAGAACTAGAGATCCTGGACCCCTCCCTTGAAAGCTCCTGGTGCTGCGACTATCACCGGTAAGTTGCGTCGGATCAACATCGGGAAACAAATAAACTGTAAAAGTAACTAAGTCAACGCCTATTTGTTGTGGATCTACTGGCCCGGACGCTTGAATCTATTCCACCGCAAACAAAACAACATAATATACTACTACAGGATCTTCCGCTGCTTTTGTTGTTATTGCTCTCACCTCTCACTACGCCACCTCAGCAGCTGGGACTCCCTAACCTTTTCTATCTATCTTTAGAAGTAGGGCGAGTGAGTGCGTTCCTTTTTCGTAAAGGTTTTGGGATATGTGACCAGATGCTTCCTCCAGATCTAACGTCTCTATCAGCTAAATTCTCTTTTCTTCACCGGATCGATACTAACTTACCTACTCCTGCTCCTACCGGATCCAAGAGGGCCAATGCCCGATTCCCCGACCCATTACTCATTCATTCCCAACTCGATAGGGATTGCAATCTCGAGAGAGGGAGCAACAATTGACCTCCGACAATAGGTAGATGGGGTGGACATAGATGGATACAGTGAAATCAATCCTTATTCCGCACTCCCTCTCACCGGCCTGAAATATATATAAATCATGAATTCTTCAGAGCGGGCCGGCAGGCCGGGCGTACGGGGACCGTCGAAGAAGTGCCTCAACGCGCCGCAGCCACTACTTTGACTCCTTTTATGCAATTATGAACTCCACAGAACTTTATCAATTCCAACGCAACTTATCCTTTTGGAGCTGACGTAACAAACTACGCAAGCCTCCCAACGAAGCCAACATAAATCCGATTCGAATAAAAAAAATAAAAGGAAGTTTTATTATTGTGGTATACCAGCCACCTGTTCTGGAACTTCCAATTCCAATCGAAGCATATAGATCCGTAAATAGATTTGTATGTATAGCCACTTCAGTCGTGCTCGTCCTTTCTCGAAAGTATCTTTTTTCTGGGAACATGGTCAACCAGAAATTATTATATTCGCGATTCTTCATCCACCGATGGATAAAATGCTCCAGTTTTCCATTCTCATATGAGGCCGGAAAGTGGATTGGCAACTGGTCGGCACGAAGTGATTCATCATGCTCAAACATGAGCCGATCGCTCGTTAGGGATGGTTTATAGATCATCAAATTCCCACAAATGGAATGAAAAGTGTGTCCATGTAAATGATCAACACCTCGAAAACAACAACGCTCCTTCCCCATATGGAGTTCGGAACCCAAAGGCAATCGTTGAGTAAACTCTATCTTTTTTGTGTTAGTTGACCTAAGTCGCACCCTTACTGCTGGGGTGGGGATTGGCCTCCAAACCATACGTGGGATGAGTTTTTGCCTCATACAGCTCGGGCCGAAGACCGGGGGAAGTTTAGAAGAGATGGGGAAACCTAGCAGCTGCCGGTCGGGGTGGGGATAAGCTTGCTTCTTCACAAGCCTATCCCCCCAAAAAAACCGACCCTGTAGTGCTAGCGCTTCGCGTTCTTTCTATTCCATCCCATTCCATTTCGGGATAGGCGGCTAATACTAAAATAATAAGTGAAGTAGTCATCGTCTGACCAATCGGATCGGACACCAGACCACCCGTGCCCGCCCATTTTGTCTCGCCCTAAATGTCAGCTCTCTTAGTTACGCTGCGCCCCGACCCGATTCCCCACATCCACTTTTCTCCGGCCGTAACCCAATAAGTTGGCAAAGCCAACACAAGATTAGGGTCGTCCTCTTCATTCTATGTTGACCCCGGCCCGGGCTGGCTTCTCGGGAAGCCCATTCCCACCGCGCTCACGGCCCGGCTGGCCTGCCAGTGGTAGTGGGAATTCTCCTGTTCCCTGGTCAAAGACTTGGTTGGATGCGGGATCTACTCCACGAGGAGCGGTACGGACGTAGATGATATCATCATGACCCCTCTTTTCGTACCGCTAGGGATGCTTAACGCCACTTCGCCAACTGCGTTACCTGCGCTTTCGTGTCTCTCAGTGTGGTCAGCACTGGGTATTTCCGAGCAACGAGGCTTACACCCATTCGCATTAGTTCATCCAAAGTTCCTTACCCTTATGCACGAATTATTGAATAAGACATCTTTCTATCAAGGTTAAGGAGTCAACTGAGCATCTCAGCGGCGGGATTGAATACCCGAATCGAATCAGAGTTCACGTCGCCTGCCCTGAACAAATAGGAGGCGTGGGCCACAGGTCGCACATAAGCCGTCGGGTCGCACGACAGAAGAACACCCAACATAAGGATGCACACTCCTCTATGTGAAATATTCATCTTCATAGGAGCTTTTTGATAGTAGTCGTGACCAACAGCCATCAGCTCTCGGCTTGTTGGTAAGGTGAGAGCTTCAAGCCCGATTTTAGGTGGCGCACCCTCCACACAAGCACCGCCCAATGAAGGGGGGACGGGGAAAGCTACAGGCCCAAAACCTTCGACCCTTCTTTCTAAATGGGGGTGCTCGAGGCACCTCATCTTCTCATTTTGTCGTTGCTCATTCCCGTTAGGCCGAAGTGTTTGGCCTTTCCTTCTCCGCGCCCTATCAGGCTTCGCTGACCTATCGTGTGGTAAAAATAAGAAAGTACGAAAGAATAGTAAATGGAGCACACCGCAGAAAGATTCTAAATATGAGAAGTCCCCCTTGGATTCGAGAAAAAGGAAATGAAGAACGGGAACGAAATGAAATAAAGCATTTTTAGCTCTAGTTTCGGATGAGCTTCTCCCAATTATGTCTGGTAATAGAATAGGGCGGCTTGCTCTGACCAAGACTACACTTTTTGCTCCGTCCGTGGAGCATATGAATTTCCTGAAATGTAGATAGACCAAAAGAGGGAATGAAGGGATAGGGATAAGAATTATAGTACCATCGGAAAAAAGGGCACCTGTGGGAACATCTCTACTGACGAACCATTTCAATAGTACGGGTGCTGCCATGCCACGAGGCACGACCATGGAAGTAATGAAAATGAAAAAGTTATGTAGTTGGACCATCTGTTTTATCCGTTCGAGTTTTGCTTCTCTAGAAAAGATGAGAGGCTAAAAACGAAAGTGTTCGCAACGCATATCGAAAGGGTACTAATTAAGCCGACCATTAATGACTAGTTAAAACACCAGGAGTGGTCTGATCCCCTATTTGATCAGACCGCTCTGAGAAAGATAAAAAGCAAACTCTCATAGTTCGGAGCCCAGCTCCAACAACTTCTTCGTAAGTGAGGTGAGGTACTTCTTTTGGTTTGAATAGGGGGTCGCCCTTTTTTTGGTTGAAGTAGCCACGACTTTGGTCGTAGTAAGTTTAAACCCATAAACCCAGTCCACTTGCAGCCATGTTGATCAAAATGACTAAGTTTAATGACTTGACCAGTCACTAGCCCTCGTATTATAAGATTCTCTCACCCTGTGGTCGACATTCCATTCCCCTTAGTCGTAGGTGCTCGTTCTATTTTGATTTAAATGGGCCGGGGCTCCCGAGGTACATATGGCCGGCCCTTCGGATGTCTCGGTGATACAAACAAAGAAAAGATGATGGTTTTTAACATACCCTTGAACAAAAAGCCAATCCTTACCAAAGGAGGAAATAGAATAATCTACCTTCTTTTTTCCTTCCCATTGATTCCCCCCAACAATCAAGCTGCACTTCCTTCTAACAAGTGGCTGAGAGTTAGCAAGCAACCTTGGCCTCTTGGCAGGAGGTTCGTTGTCCCCCTCCATTCTAGTTTGACCGCAGTACGGCACCTGAACTCGAAGCTACGATCAGATCCGATTGGATCTGGTCCTATCCGACTCAACCTCGGAACTTAGAACGGTCGGCCTGCTTGGAAGGTAGAATGGGGAGAGGGGGAGTCGTGCCCATTCTCTATCCAGGCACGAGCAGGAACATCCAAAAAAATGGAAAAGCGAATACATGTACATGATGTAACGACATATTCCAAAATACGTGATCCAATTTGATAGGCTGCCCGCAAAAAGGAAAGATTTTATCGACCGCATAACAATTCATTCTTGTGTGTAGCGCGTGGGCCCATGTCTCCCGAACGATCATAGTACGGCCGCTCATCTAATATAAAATCAATGAGTAGATCTCACCTTCTCTTCCCCATACCATAGCCGAAAGGGATAGCGTATCCACAGAAGAGAGAGTACGGGCCCTTGCCCTATATTTCGTTTAGACGCGGCTCGAATGCCTTTATGCTATAGGCTGTGTTAAGCATGCTTCTTTGACAGAAAACAAACTCTTTTTCCATGACAACAGTCGCGACTATAAAGGGCGGGGCAGTAAGCTCTCTATCAACAATAGGGGGCCCTTCATAGTAAAAAACTACGTCACTATATGGATTCCAACTGAACTTCAACTTCTACTTGGTTGATTAATTCAGGGGCAGTGCTGGAACATAATGTTGGACGATCTCCATTTCCATATGGTAATTGAAGTCAAACAGGAGCAAACCAGGTGCAATTCAATCCTTATTCCTAGCAATGATTCCCAAAAAAGCAAAACCTCACTAGACCGAGGCCCAATGCTATAGGGACTACACTATATAAGAGAATGACTAAGGCAATTGTCAATAGTTTCTATTGAAAAACAGGTTGGCTCTTTAAAAAGGGCGCCCTCCTAATCTCATTTTGATAGGAAGAGATATTGATAATTATCCCAAGGAGGCTTACTACTCAGCTGATAGATCAGGTGACCCAGCCATGATCACTAAACTCACCAAAGCAGCAGCATATGCAAATTGGAATCATAGGTTTCTATATGCTTAAGGAAAATGGGATTTGCAGAGTAGGATACGAAAGTGTATTTATATACAATGGAAAGCCCCTATAATCCATGGACGACCAGTGGAGTTCATAAAAGAAAGCAAAGAAAGGTCCGCGACAAAGCTGTCCCCTCTCTCCATATCTCTACTTATTGGCTAGGTGCAGATAACACTGTACTAATAACAAAGCCAGATAGAGATACTGTTCATTTTGAATTTATTCAGATGGCGAGGACCCATGGAAAAATCCACCTTATTCATGCTCCGCACAGCAACTTGACCGGTCACTATTATATGTCTATGCTAAACTTGGTGATCTATTTTTGTTGCCCCTTTTAAGCGTATGTGATATAATCATTCTTATCTCAGAAGAGAAGTATGAATTTCCCCCACTTAAGTTATTAAGTATTCCCAAAGACGAGGCAATTTCTTTTTATGTTGAAACTTTATGTCAGCCAGGGGACCCTGATCATAAATGGGTTATTTGTCCCGGTGAAAGGGATGCTCTCGTTTTAATCGCTCTGGCACAAATGTTGAATAGTTGTTTTATGCCTTCATCTATCTTTCAGGAGCAGTCGTGTGGTTTTCCCAGAGATCGCCGTGAGTTCTTTGCTAAATTAGGTGTAGTGGGGAAGAAACTAACTATTTTCATCTTGAATCTAGCACCCTCACAAGGTACTATTCCTCATAAAAGAATTTTACGAAAGCTGGCACCCTTGGTGCGTGATAGCTACGTAATATCCTTAGTTTCATCCTTTTAAAGATACCAATGACCAAAATGGAATTAATTGTTCTATTACGGAAGTTGGGATCCCACACGCTGGGTTAATCACTAAGGTCTTATACAATTTGATGTTGGATGATTTCGACCGGGGATTTAAAAAGCTATACCCTAGTCTTTCTTATTATCGTTACTTGGCTTACTGTTACGTATTATTTCCATTGTTTAGTCTCCAAAGCGAGCAGCAGTGTGAAGAAGAAATGAATAGTATCCTCTTAGAGTTAGATCTTGATGGGGATATCACAACTATTCTACCTGGTGGGGGTGCCCATGTGAATCGTGATGGGCGTTTGATTATTCTAAGTTGAGATTGCGGTCTTCACGTTGTCGAACAGTCAACATTCTTTCTTTAGTTCAATTTGTAGTCAATATGTTTTATACAAAAAGGAACCCATGCAACGATAGGAAATCCTTTTTTTAGAGAGCCAATGCCTTAAGACAGACCCTAATAGCAGTTGTCGCCTACTTCACTGAGTTGTGGTTCTAAAAAGAAGATTTCGCTTGGTATATTCCATCAAGAGAAAGCCATATCTATATATAGAAAGCAAAATCAGAAAGAAAAAGGATCGAGACAGGACTCTCTTAGCATAGGCTTTCAGCCATTTCTTCTTATAGTAAGTGGAAGTCATAAATCCTATCCATCTTGCTCAAACCCTTTGCACGAGTCAGAAAGCAGTATACTTATGGCATCGGAACCACTAATGCCGCATCTCTCGGTAAGAAGGAATCAAGGAAAGAAGAGAAACTTCTTCCTTCTTTGATCTTCTACCCCAGAAATTGGAAACGTAAAAGTAGGTTGTGGGACTGATTCTTTTTCTTCTTTCAGGAAAAATAAGCGTCTGCCAGCAGTCAGAGTGTCAATTTTTACTCATGATTGCACATCGCAGTCTAAGCGTGCTTGCTTTGCACACCAGCACAGCTGAATTCGAATCTGCTGGCTTAGATGAGTGGCTCTTGGCTTACTGAGAAGGGCTTTTTGTAACTAAGAAATGAGAATTGTTGATCCATATGATCTCAGGCAACTTTCGTTGATGAAACTGACAATTTAAAACTTAGAGATTGAGCTACTCAGTCTTGCTTCCATGGATATCTTAAACAAGTTTGCTTACCCATCGTTATCTGGCGGGAAGTGAGCCACCTAGCCTACCTTCTCTCTTTCTCTTAAGCAATTTCATGTCACCTTAACTCTGCCCTTGGGAAACTTCTCTCCCTTAAGGTAGCATTCATAGTTTTGAGTCAACAAGACTTTGATTTTCTCCATCGCCTCTGAAGTTCAGGTCAAAATCAGAACTGGAATTTGAAATCCAGTAGGAAAAAGAAATACAGACTTTTTCTTGACTTTTGAATCTATTAGAAAGAGAGTCTCTGAAGCCTTTGCTTTCGACCCTACTAGGATAGGACTTATAAAGCCTCCTTGAACTACGGTTTACAGTTCACTAAGATCATTCTGGCCTTTTCTCTTCTAGCCTGGTTAGTTACTTCAAAGGATTGGATTGGACTTCGAATGGATGGTTCTCGCTAATCCCCATTTCTCAGATTGTGCTTCGTGGGGGGAGTCGGATATTGGTCCGTAAAAGGGTCAATAACCGAGCTGGGTTTATGCTCCGTTTTTCCAAGAACGGATCTAGTAAGGCGAAAGGTATTCCCCAATGCAAAGGAGTCTAATCAAAGCAATCCTCGAGTAAGAAAAGAGAAGATGCTACTTAGCGCTATTAAATAAAGAATGAAGCTCCGTGCGACACCCGGCTCCCAAAGAAGGAAATGCTAACCACAGTTTCAATGGTAACGGGAATACGCCTGACGGCGAAACACAGAGAGTGACGCTTCCATCGCTTAGATTTAGGGCGATAGGGCACCCCATAGATATGAACTAGAAAGAACCATTGCATAGGGAAGGCTTGCTCTTACAATGAGTAGGCTACACTAGTCTACGGGTACCTAGTCTTTAAGGTGGGCGAGGCTAACCCTATACTTTCTTCTCAAAAAGAGGTCGATCTTCCGCTCTAGATCTTTCAAACAATTGATTTCCATATTGGTATGGTACCTTTTCTTCATAGAAAGGGCATTTTGCTTCCTTTAGTATACTCCTACCAATGAAAATAAGGAAAAGGTAAGTGACAAATAGGACAGAGATTCTGAAAGAGGGCACTAAGAGAAGAAGAATGAAGAACTGTTACCGAGGCCCAAGGAGATGCAGCCTAGCCCTTACTTCACCATATTCAATAGCAGCTCCTATTGCGATGTGGTAAGGCTATGGCATCGGTTTACACATTCTTGACTTAAAAAGAGTTAGAAGGATTTTCGCTATATAGGAAGATAGGATTCCCGGTCTGAGAACAAGAGCCATTCGTGGTCACATGAAAGCGGCAATAGAGAATCCTCCTACTGCTAGGCTAAGGGAAAAGATCACAGTAGTACTTGCTAAAGTCCCCTATCCTGAACGTGTGCTATGTAGAAAGTAGTTAGCTAGTCATCATAATAGCCATCAACCGTCAGCCTTCGAAATTAGCACTCGACTCGCCGTGTGTGATAGAATTGTTTGAAGGAATGGAATTCGAAGCAAAGAATGATCTGTTTGCTATTGAATCAGAATGGAAAAGCATTAGCAGGGCTGTTAGCCATTGATTCTAAAGCATTTTCGCTTCCAGGAACGTATGTGAATAGGCGGCACTGGTCTTTTTCTTCCTTTTGCATTGCCTCATCTCGTGCAATAGGAGGTTGAATAGTCTAAGAAGATGGCATAAAATCAAGGCTCTTGTCTTTTAGTAGTTAGCTTTGCTTTCTCCTTAGCCTCAGCCTCTCATCAAGGGAATCAGCTGTGGGGATCTCTATAGATGCGGCTTTATCAGGGTTAGCTTGACTTTGACTCTCTCTTGCTTGAGAATGCACTACTGCTAGGAAGAATGCTGACTTCATGTCCAAGCTAGGTAAATCCAAAAGGACTTTCTTCGTTGAACGAGGGGATCCTCTTTTGGTTGTAGTCCCATATTCAAACAAGTACGTAATTCGTCAGTAAGCGAATAATCCTAGATGGGCTGGTAAGCCTTCAATTCGTTCTATGAGTCCACAACCCTTAGATTTCACATCATTCCATCTTTCACCCCCACCTAAGTCCTAATCCGATAAGCTTATCAGTTCAGTCAGCTTCTCCCGCAGCAAGAACTTCGTTTTCTTACCTATGATGATAGATCTTGGCCTAGTGTGAAGTATCATCTTATTACCTGAAAGTGATCCGAGGATTCGTTTCACTATGTGAAACTCATTCTGTCTATTTACCTAAACTCCAAGCAGTAGTTATACCGAGCAAGCTTTGTATTCCAATCTAAGGGCGGGATCAGCACTGGAAGCACATGCTTATCGGATAGGAGGATAGAAAGAGGTAATACACGATCAAAGGATCTAACAATAGTGATGTGATTGAAGGCTCAGTGGGCTTCCTAGAAATGAGGCTTATCCTTAGCACGAGGCAGGTCTTCTTTCCCACCGTGCCCGCCCACCGCCCTCACTTCGCTCGCCTCTGTTATTCATTTCATGTAGAAAGATGAGACCCATTAGGAGATAACGATGACATAATCTAACCTGAGCCACACAAAGACTCCCTTAACGATGCGGGCACTCCCCCCCCCCCCAAGGAGCTTGTGCAACACCTTGAACCTCCCTTCAGAGTCAAAGGTTGCCCAGGTGGCTACTAAGCCAGTCAAACTCAAGAAAGAAGATTCAAGGCCAGCAAAGTAGACTGTAAAGAATTTCTTTATATAGGCCTCCTCCAATTCAAATGGAAACCTGCGTCCCCAAACAAAACGCAGTCATAGCCATCACCTAGGAAAGATCCCAACTGTCAAGCAAGTACCACACTCCAATGAGTGGCACTTAGATAGCTGAGAGGATCCTAATGTAAAACTAACCACCGAGACACTTGTCACTGGTACAATCCGATCATGCCATAGTGCTGACGAACAACATGAGACTTTCGGTTTCCACACCCACCAGAAGCATCGCCACCCTATCAGAGCTATGACAGGTAGCGTACTAAATGACATTTTAACTACACCTGACCCCTCACAAGGAACAGTTGTGTTATCGTAACTGAATTATATAGTGGAGCAAGCAGGTAATAACCCCAAAACTCTATCCATCATTCTTTCCTTATTCAACTAAGAAGGCAACTTCCTCATTAAAGGGCGCCCCACAGTATACAAAATACAGAAGTGAGGGTAGCCAAGGTGCACCTCTCCATAGGACCACTCCATGTGGTTACCCTACAAGGAGGTATGAAGTAGCTAGAGATTCATTTCAAATAAGTTGAGACTAAGGTACAGAGATTCGTTGAACATAGTTGAACATAGTTCAACTCATTGGGATCTTGACCTTGAAAGATCCAGATCATCTTTTCCTATGAAAGCATGAGATAGAGTGTTTCGAGACTTTGATGTCGATCGATAACCCTTCTTCTCTGGAGTGGAACAAGGGCACCCAGTCTAAGAAGTGGAAGTTTATGATGATGCCTGAAATGAGTAATCCAGAACCTCTATCCGTCCATCTATGGAGGTTTTTTCAATCCTGATCCGCTACCTGTGAAGACCAAGAAGTAAGAGTGGTTGGACGATTAACTAGGTCTATAAGCCAAAAACTAAATGAAAAGGACCAAAGATAGCTGCTCCCCTTGTTCCTTCCAAAATTTATCGGATGAAAGTTGTGAACGTAAGTGGTGCACATGAAACGTATACGCTTTTTGAAATGACCCTTCCTTCCCCGTATCCGATGTTCTTAGTCTTTCCGGTCTTGTTGGAAGAAAAATAGTGGGTGAAAGAGAAGTGTTTTAGTCTTAGTTCCGGGAGGGAATGATTGCACATTCAAGGACCCAAAGCAAGCACCCGACCATCGTAGATCAGTTGGATTAGTCTAAATAGCTAGAAAATTTCCCAGCCAATGGGCAAGCTAGTTATTTAGCAAAATCCGTAGTCTTTCAAGCTATGGATAAGAGAGATAGGCTCATGAGAACTCCCACTCCTCGGTCGGGTAAAGCGTCAATCAAGTCATCTCATAAAAGCTCCCACTCCTCGGAAGGCTAAGAAAGTGCTTCGGCTAGGGCGAATGGTTCTAAAAAAGGAATCCACATTCATTCGATCTTTGAACCAACTCAACTGAAGGACTCGACGACTAGGGCGGAACAGTTTCCATCTATCGGCCTTACGGGCTGCATTAAAGAGTACCTGTTCTAGCTAGCAGCCTCTTTTTCCTGATGAGGAAATAGCGGCTGATTAGCTACATCCTTTAAGTCCATTAGCGCAAGTCACTCTATTAGCTCTATTAGCTACAGGAAGAGGATATCGACTTATTAAAGGGGCGGGTGGCAGTCGGACCTTTTTATGAACTGATAGCGCAAACTTTATGTCGGAATCAATATGGCATTCCGCTTCAAAAGCTGTCTTTCTAATGGGTTCTCTATATCTATCATTGTAGGCTTGACTTTCTTTATTCTCTTCTGTAAGACATTTAGTGGTTTTTTCCCTATCGCATGCTATGTTGAATCGATAGATGAAAAAGGAATGAAAGGAGAGGGTTGTATCGAATCATAGAAGAGGGTCTTACCATCACTCTTTCCTCGTCGAGACAAAAGCATAATGATAAGCAATGGAGATCCATGAAGCCATGATAGAGTTTGCACCAGATTCATACAGAAGGACGATAGCCTTTAGTACAAATTCATTATAGTAAATGAATTATGACCCGACTTTCACCTCTTAAACTCGTTCAAACGACATTCATCTTAGCAAGACTATTCTTATATTCAGTCTGAAGACTCCCTTCTGTCGTTCGACATAACTACACTATCTGGAATTCTCCTATATCAGGAAGTGGCCTTTAGGCTCTGCCCTTTCGATTTTCGACCCCTGTTGAAGCAATTCCCTCCGCTCCCAATGAATGAGTCACTACAGACTGAAGATGTAGCTAGAAGGTCCTTGCTTCTCCATAGTTTTGGCTAATCCATGAGATCAGGGCTACCCACCGTAGCAGTGAATCCTGACCATGAAGAAAGGTAGTTCCACAAGCCCTTTCTCTTTACGTAATTTTGGGGTTGGTAGTTAGCTGCGCAGCAACCAATCCACCTAACGGGAATCAATCAACCCTAAATAGAGTCCCAAGAATGAGGAGAAAGAAGAGTTTTTCCCCTTTTCTTTATTTGATTCGGGGGCTCCCAGAATACTTAGGTGTCGGAGAGAAGAAAGCATGAAGTTTTAGGAATAGTTAAAAAAGGATAGAGAATTAAATGAGGTCTGATGCCCACTCCCTTGAAAAGAAAGAACCGGGCTATGTAGGCACCTGGCCGTTCAGAAGTAGCGAAAGCTCGATCGGTAAAAAGAGGAGAGAATTTCTTCAATAAGAACGCATATCTTGTCCTCATGAATGGACTCTTTTTAATGTGTGAAGGCACAACGAAGATCTAATTTTCGGGGTATGAGTCCTCTATGTCTCTCATGTCCCTCATTCCGTTCGTTAAAAGCCCCAGAGCTGTCGAATCAAAGTGATCTAAGCAGGAGCCTGTTCCGGTTGGGGAACCATTCCACGCAAATATGGTTGTCTGGAGAATCCGTAGCTACTAAGAAAGAGGGTCAAGTCATAACGGATTGATGTGGCGTAGCGGCGACTGGAATCGATCTGAATGAAGCTTCAAGCGTAGTTTTGGGGCTTCTCAATAGAAGGTTGAATAGGATTGAAGAGGTTCCTTTCAGAACTACCTTTGAAAGCGCAGTCTTAAGTGAACAGATAGAACGAAGGAACCCTGGATGAGCCTTGCTATAGTTGTGAGTCCAGTCCGTAAAGATTTACCCGGTATCACCCACACTCATTACTACATACCCAGGACATACAGTTAGAGCATCTGCGCCCTTATCAAAAGTCTATTCGAGAGAGAACTCGGGGACTCATATCATATTTCCGGCTCGGGATGACCCATCCTTAGGCAGGGCCTTTCAAAGATCAATAGTCGTTAAGTGAGCCGCCTGGTACCAAGGAATGAATTTGGTTAGACTACAGGAATCGACGATCAACGATCCCGGCATCCGTCTTTACTTTATATGTAGAATATGTAGATGTCTTCCTTCTGGTTCAAAGATTCACTCTCATTTTAGGGGTGGCACGATCTTGGGTTGTCAGCGGCGTGAAGGATACGGTATAATGTTAGACTTTCAACTATATAGTATAGTCATATTCTCCAACAAGGAGAAAGCATTGAAGGGCTGCTTGACGAAGTGATCTTTCCCTGTCTTATGGAAATGAAATATCATAAGAGAAGAAAGAGAGCTTTAGAAGGATCCAATCTTTTCTTTATGCCCAAAGACTCCCATGCCTTTCTTTTCTTTCATTCCAAAATTCTCCGCCTTTTCTCAGCTTGACACCTACTTTAGAACCATCCTTTTCTAAGTACGACAAAGCTTCCTTGTAAACTAAGGCGTTAATAGCTTCCTTTTCTCTCATTTTGACTCGAGTCTTAACCGTCCGACCCGACCTCAGACTCTTTCTTCCCGACCTATTTGACTCTTTGGCCGTAGTTATTTAGGTGGTATTCCGAGATCGAATTCCTCCCAGGAACACACGAAACAAAGATAAGAACTGGGTAAATAGAAATGGAAAAGAGATGTTTCTATTTCATCCAAATTAGTTGCTTTTTCTACATCCATATGATCTACTAAAGTAGATCAGTATTGACCATATAATAAAAGCAGATCTTGGTCCATGGAGTCCCAAGAAAGTAAGAACTCCAACCTGTCCGATGCTTCTTAGGCCAAATACGATATACAAGTGGGACCTGCACTATGAGCAAGCTGTGCGAAAAAACGCTTCTTTTTTCCGGTTCCGAAACAACTTGGGCGAAATAGGGTTCTACCGGGAAACCATGGATTTTTGAGTTTTCACCATTGGTTACTGGTTGAGCCACTGGAATGGAATGAGATAAGAATCTCTGGAGATCTTTCCTCTCCACTTACTCGTAACAGGCTTTTCTTCTGTAGAATACTTCTTCCGAATGGCATAATTGTCCGACACTACCTTCCTGGATCTTCAAAGAAAACTGACTCCTCCTACTCCTCCTTCTCCTGACGGATAGGATCCTCCTTGGTCCTTCTTTCACTAATGGTCTCACCATTTTCTAGTAGTAGTAGTTCACATGAGGGACTATCCTTTCTATCGCTTGCCCTTGCCTTTCACTCTCATTTGGTCTCTTTCTTCTAAAAAATAAAGCGAATCAAAGCGCATGGCAAAGAAGCAGCCATCTGACTACCCCCTTCCACTCGACCTTTCTTCGCTGTGTGAATAAGGTCATAGTCTGTATGGGCATTCTGGGCAGGCCGCAATAAGTCGCTAGTCAAAGGTTTAGACCAATCGCAATTCATCACCATCTTGCCCGCCTCCAATTGATGACTGGCTATTATATAAGTGTTGACCTAAGCCACTACGCAGGGGCTCGGCTCCTGAACCGTACGTGAGCTGTCTCGTACGGCTCTTCCTAAGAACTTGAAGCCCCCTCTCTTTAAATAGAAAAAAATGCATTTACAAGACAAAAAAGACTTTTGCAAAAAGCTTTCGCCCGCCTATTCTATTCAACGAGGCTATTAGAGAAGTTGCTTCGTTTCTTGACTTCTTTTCTTAGTCAAGCTTCCTTGTTCCTTAGTGTAGTCTCGGTCCATAGTTTAAGACTCTGTTCCTTATAGCCTCGTCTATATCCACAGCTGACGTGACTCTGTACCGACGCCTTTCCCTTTGTATAGTATACGGCTAAGTGACTTCATAACCTCAACCTACCTTTTTACTTACTGTAGCATAGGCCTTCGTCGGGCTTTCGTCCCTTCGCCTATAGACGGCGGCTTGGCTTCGCTATCGCTCATGACTTGGTATAGAGCCGTGTAGTCATCGGTTTTACCACCGGAATGCCAATGAGATAGTGGTCGGCCTTTCAAATGCCTTCTTCCTTACTTTTCTTAGAAGCCCTTTATGACTATACTATAAAGGACAGGGGGGTGTTCACCTTTGGAAACTTAGCTACTTAAGTCCTTCTCAGAAAGTAAAAGTAAGGGCGAACAACATTCTGTTCTACAGCTACAACACAACATAGAGTGTATTAATATGTATTATTGTATTAATATATTAATTATTTATTGTATTAATATTAAACATCTTAATAGTAGAACTACTTTCGTACTACTAAACAAGGAAACCTTCGGTTCCCTTTGTAAACGCCGCTTATTTCAGTTTACATTCAAACCAAAGTAAACCAAGCCTAAGAGGTCATGACATCTTGTTGATATTGACTGAGGAGTTTGATGGAGTTTAGATGACTGAATCCATAAACCTAGAAAGTCGCCGTCATTTTTTTTTATTTGAATTTGACGTCTGGCAGAATGCTTGGCCTCAGGCCGGGACGTCTGGCAGAATGCTTGGCCTCCTGCGCTGGAAGCGAGACCCGAAGGGTGAGCTTATGGCAGTTAGCTTCTAGCACTAAATAATAGGCATTAGGAATTCTGAGCTGAAAGGAGGCAAGCAAATGAAGGGAGGCATTACGGGCCGACTACAAGAAAAGCAAAGCTTCGTAGACTCGGTCAAGTCGCTTATAGAATGCCGATGACTATTTTCCACAACATAAGTGAAGGGGAGAGGGAAGCGAGGCATAGCGAGCTTTATAAGGCCGACCACTACATAAGCCGCTGGCGGAGAAAGCTCGAAGATCTTCCCTTCATTCATTACTAAGCCAAGGTCCCAGGTCTCCGAGTCAGCCCGTGCTTTTTCAAAGAATCCTGCACCCATGGGTATACGGCCTAGTAGGCCTTCCCTTTTCGCCGGAGCTTCATGGGCGTTGCCCCATTCCCCAATTAGATGTTTGGATGTGAGCTATACTCCGCGAGGAGCCAAACGGGCGTATGGCCTTGCCTTGCCATTTGACCTCTTTTCCCATTCGACTAGGAATGCTCAGTGACAACCTCTCAATTGTCACCGCCTGGCCTCTCTTGCTACCATGGTAGCACCTAGTGTGGTCAGCACCAATCGTGTTCGGGCAACGAAGCTTACACTCATTCACATTGGATCATCCTGCTATGCCCTGGGCCTTTTGCTCTTCTAACGTAAAAGGTGGTCGGCCATTCGTCAAGGCCCAGGAATCCACTGGACATCTCAGCGGCGGGATTTGATACCTGCATCCGATCGAAGTTGCATTTTAGTGCTTCTCTAACATAAAAAAAGGGGAGCTTTTTCGTTGTGGGTCGCTTCGCGCAAGACATTGCTTAGGACCAACGGGTCACACGACAGGTGCACGATCCATCCTTCATCCCTTCGCCTATCGGCTTGGCAGGCAAGCTACCTTGATCCATCTTCGGCTTTGATTCGTTACGCTCAGAAGCTCCAACAAGCCCTAAAGTCTCTTGCCACCTAAAACTCTGCCAAGAGAGCGCTGCTTTACGTTTGATCCTATGTACCCATAGAATGCTATGCGTTCTCCACTTTCGGATCTCGCAAAGAGAGAATGTGTTTTTTCCTCTAACTTTCTCTCTCATTCGCGGAGAGAAGAAAACGGGCTTTGCTCCAGCTACCGCTATCCTTGGGAAACCAAAAGAGCTACCGAAGGAAAGGGATGTAGTCTCTCCTTTGGCCTTTGGAGAGGAGAGGGCAGAGAAGAAAACGTCCTTCGCGCAAGTTTCTTTGCTTCCTGCGTCCTTACTAGTATAAAAGGGGCTCTTCGACCAAGAAGGCATTCTGGTAGGAAGGCCGACCACTACATAAGTGGCCATCCACCCAGGAGAGAAGAAAACTACCCTTTTTTTATCCCCCTTCCCGGGCAGGGAAGAGAACGAAAATGGACCGCAGATGGTAGTGGTGGTTGATTTTGATTCGAGGATCTTACGCGGTATCATGTTGCATTGGCGGACCCCCCCCCCCCCGGGGGAACCATCGTACCGGAGAGATACGATAAGAGCGATTAGGTGCACGTTCTATCCTTTCTACAATGCCTATAGACTCAGTCTTTCATTTCAGATCAATTCTTCGCTGCAATCGCTTCGATCCACCCCCTCGGTGAAAAACCGTAATACGCCCTGAGGAATTCCTACCAGCAGACTTCCCTGTACTCAAAGTGAATTTTCTAAGTGCTCTCCTTTGTCTCATTGTTTATCTCTTAATCATTCGATTCAGCCCCTAAGGTTAGCTCCTACTCCTCCTCCTTCTCCTGACGGATAGGATCCTCCTTGGTCCTTTTTACATAACACTCTCGGTCGCCCAAGAGGACTGGCTATCTTTCTCTTTACTTATGCAATTTCTTTCTTTGTTGTTGAAGGAGTTTCTTCTTTTTTGGCTGCTCCCGTGACAAGTTCTTTTCGGTATTGTAATAATATTGCTTGCCATTCTTTGGTCTGGTAAACCAACTCCAACCAAGCCCAACACCTAAGACGGCACTACTTCAACATTCAATCGCACAGTATTAAAGGTAGCGAGGCTGACGGATTATAACAGCATCAGACCATTGAAAACTTACTTAACCGATCAGGAACTAGACAAACAGCAGGTCGATATAATAGTAGTTCCTTCCAAAGGTAAAGTGAAGTCCCAACATTCCTCATAAAACCGGACATCTCGTACGAGAGATTCCAACAAAGAAAGGTTGCTTCGTAACTGCTTCTTCTGCAATGGAACATGTTACTGCTTAAAGCAACAAAGAACGGCTAAAGCTCATCGCAAGATCGGAAAGAACACCAGCCTGCACAGACAACAACGACATGACTCCAAATATAGGTAAAAAGGGGATAGCAATTAAATACTAACCCATCCACTATACTATATAAAACCTAAACTGATAGGAAAGGGTTGTGGCCACCAGGAGAGAAGGACACCAAAATGTGTCTATAGTCTATACCAGTGTCGGTAATAGTGAGGTTTCTTTTTCCTTAACCAAAGACGAATAAGGCCAGTAGCCAGCCTTTTTAAAAACCAGAAGGGAAGAAAGAGCCAATTGAAAAGGCTTTAAAGAAGAGATGAAAGTCTTGTGAGGTTTGGTGTTATGTGGAAGTTATATGATATGGCAGCAGGTTGGTCGATGTCTACTACACCTCCATATGTATTAGATCCAGCCAAAATTCCCTGGATGGTTTCTCTGGTTCCGACTTCATCATGTCCCCGGTGGATTCATCACCCATTGGTATACAAGACGTAAAGAACAAAAGAACATAAGAATACTTCCCATGAAGGGGGCTGGAAGGAGAGTGATAGTTCCTAGTGACAACAACGGATAACAGCTGTGACTACCGGTTGTTATCCCCATCTAAAGTGGCAGCCTATCTAAAAATAGCTGATACCAAATAACGGTTATATGGTTGGATTGGTTGTTGGTTCATGCCTCTGAATTGGTATTGATGGGAGGATGGAAAGCTTATTGGAGGCCCCAGAAACAACTGGTGGGACTAAGATTTCTTCGGCTAGCTTAGGGTATTTTTCTCGGCATTCCGCTTCCCTTCTTTGAGTCTGATGGGCTGACTTGGCCATAGCTACCCAAGTGGGCGTTTCACGTCCTTAGTCTCACTATGTTCAAAGAATCTCTAGCAACTAAATGAGTTGAACTAAGTCACTCGGCCGAATCTCTATACCTTTAAAATTCTTCTTCTAAAAGGCTTTTCCAAAGAGAAGAATGGTGAGCTAAAGCAGGGAAGCGCGCAAGAGAAGAGCTATAGCTAGTCTCCAGGTTCTATTAGAAGTAAGGAAGTGCGGGATAAAAAAGATATAGAATTATAGAATAGAGAAGCCCCCGCGTTGTACTGTAGAAGTCAACCTACCAGCAAGGAGTAGTCGGTAAAAAGTCAGGAAGGTTGAGGAAATCCCACTATTTGTTTTGGGAAAGACCTCACTCGCACGTAATATAAGTAATATAGAAGGCTCTTCTTTAAATACGTGGGCGAATAACCAATCCAATAAGTCTTTCTTCCCCCTTTCCCTGAGAATTCCTGTCATAAGCATAAGAAAGCTCGATTGGAGGTGGCTTTCCTTTCTTTAGGAACCTATTTCCTCTAGCCCCCCGCCTTTCTATTCTCTTTTAGATTGAACCTTCTTGGTGTCCAAGGCTTCTAAACCTTCGATGAGGTGAAGGCACGTATTCGGATCTGACCCTAATGTCCAACTATAGGTCTTACCAAAATTCCCTTAACACATATGTGTTCCCTAAAGAAGAATTCTTGAACAGCAAACAACCAGTTCAGATATTCACGATACTGGATTCTCTTTTGGATAGGAAGGCTGGAATGCCAACAGGCGTCTATTCTATTGAATTGACCCATTTGGGAATGCCCAGTGCCAGGGTAGACTTTTTTTCTTTGTCTACGACATTTACTTTTATTTACTTTCAAAAAGCCATTTATCAATCCTATTTTCATCGAGACAAAGGAACCATTCAAATGGCCTTTTTGATTGCAAGTCTTTTCTCAAATCTATCTCTTTAGCGTCAA